>JBBCBC010000024.1:13179553-13638445 GCA_037126765.1 Stenogyne calaminthoides | reverse complement strand
GGAAGGTTACATTTGGAAGCAAAAATGGAACAGAAACAAGCGATGAAGCGAAGAACCTCGCTCCATGAAGATTAGTGGATTCTCACGCAGCGATAAACACTTGATGATTACGAGGAAGACAACGAGACTGGCCTCAAAGTTCACCATTACAAATCTTGGCTGGAGTTAGCTCAAGACGAGATCGGCCCGGCGGAGTCTTCAGAATATTGAACAGGCTGGGAGATGCCAGAGCCAACTCGAGATCTCGCGAGAATGCAGCTCGGGCCTGGAACCCACTTTCCGGATCTCGTGAACTGAATGCAAGCCGAGATCTTTGAGCCGAGGCAAATGTACCGATGAACTCTGAGTGACATAATAGTTGATCCCTTGGCAGACGAGCCGAGATGGAAGAAAGGCGAAATTTGAAAGTGGAGGAGCAAGGGGGCAGGTTCATCTTGACCCGATGCCGAGCTGGCTCATACACGTCTGCAAGATGTATTCTTGATTAAGGACGGCGATCCATCATATCCTCAATCGAGACTACTGCAAGAGATGCTTGCGATATTCTTTGCGTCGGAGGAAGTAATTCAGAATGAGAGACAGCCTTCGACCGACTTCGGGGTTTGAAGGACAAAGCTCGAGGATGAAAAAATTCGATTTTGATGAAATTTGGTTCAGGTAGGTGAAATGATTGAGGTTGTTACAAAGTGGAATGGGGACCAGCGAAATCTTGTGGATCGGATCCTCAAGCAGGAAAAAGACTATGTAGGTGATCAACCTCGGACAAAGGCTAGCCTCTTGGTACCTTTGAAAACCACTAATATTTATGCGAGTTCTTGAAAGTACTATCTTTTTAGTGCGAAATGTGGAGTTATCGGTAGGCTCAGTGGAGGCGGGCTGAGGACCAAGGCTGAACTCGGGATGATCAAGCAGCCACCGAGAAGGTGCGAGAAGGCTGCTTGAGATTGATCTCACTCCTGTCATGGAAAAACTTGAAGGTCAGGCGATGTCGATCAAACTTACTTCCGGATGGAGGCAACGTTGGCGATCTGTTTCGAAGACGATGGAAGGACTTAGCCATTCTTCCCCGGAAGCTGATGCGAGATACAAAACACTCGACCACTCGGATGACCTCCGTGGAAGAAAAATTTGAATGAAAAAGCGGAGGTCAACCGCAGGTTAAGTGAAATGGAAACTCCATGAGGGTATTGAATCTTTAGAAATGGCTTGTGAAGAAAGATAAAGCGATCCATCTGGCATGTTGAGGATATGAGCTCGGTGCTCATGACCAAGATGACGAAGATGTAAAGATGCTCTCTCGACGGTTTATATATCTGGCGAAAAATGCGTGGTTAAGAACGCGTTAGAAGAATGGAAGATGAAAGCGAATCGGCTAAGGAGATCATTTATTGACAAAAGCGATATCCATGGACCTGACTCTCTCGGACTTCTTCCAAACTTCTAGGTGCCAAGAAGGAAAGGAGGTCTGGAGACCTCGAAGTTCATGGCACATACTTTGGGAGGAAGAAACAAGGAAAGATCTTTGAAAATGTGCAATCTAGCCAAACAAGAAGTCGATCTCTTGAGAAATTAAATTTGCTCAAGTAGAAAGCCTGTCTACATTCGAGTTTAAGAGCAAATAAGCTTGAGGTTGCAAGAAGCGGAGTGCTAGAACTAAGGTTGGAACAAAGCGGTGGTGCTGAGCGCTATGAAGAAAGCCTTGAGGCGTTGTTCGGCTTTGTAAGCAAGCGTCGCGAGCTTCTAGAATAAATCGAGAGAAGTTGGATTACGGATGATGAAGATCTGGAAATCTGAGTCTCAACCTCGGAAAGAAGTTTTCAACACCAAGGCTACGATGACACTCAAAAGAACAAAAGTAAGTTATTTAGCCGATCTCGAGAACCGTGATCGGAAAAGAAGATAGATGAAAATGACTTGAGGTAGCTTCAGGAAGTTCTGTGGCGAGCAAGAGAACATCATGAAGTGGCCCCATGTTGATAAATGGATGCCCGTAAACTCTTTGACATGTGGGAAAAGTGAAGAGAACTTAGTTCGATTATAGTGTTCTCGAGGGAATGGAGAGGAAGGCTCGGACGAGCAAACTTTTTCATTGAACATCTTCTCACCTTTATCAAAGAATATCTACAAAACGATTCAGCACTTAGCGGATGAAGATTGGAGTCTGAATAAGCCTTCGGTCCATATTCATATCCTCACTCCGAGACTTAGTAATGGCTTGGTAAATGAAACCATTACGCAATTACTCAATCTGTTGGTCGATTGGGCCCTATGAAGCTTGATCCGGAACATCATGAAGGAATAAAGTGAAGATTCTTCGGAATGTTTGATCTGGAAGTACTGACAATCGAAAAGTAAATGACAGGCGGTGAAAGAGCGAATCTGGTAAAATGACTCGAAGATTTTGTAGTCTTAAATTCTTTTTCTTTTTGATTTTTTGTTTTGATAAATTCATTATGTCTGTAATGAGTTACTTATCATCAATGAAGATTGTCATTATGTAAAGATAATATCTCATTGTCTTTTTTTTTTTTTCATGTCTTTATATTTGATATACTAAATTCTTTGTTCTTTGGTGATGAAATTGTTGAGATTCATTCTTTGAAGCAATTGTTGAAGTCATAACCAATCTTGTAGTGGATAAATGAGCACAGTCTCCGGTTATATGGCCATGTTTCCTAGATAGATTTGGCATCATCAAAAGGGAAATTGTTGGGAGATAAGATTTAATACATATGGTTTGATTAAGATCGAAAACCCTAAGTGACTTTTATGTTGATGTGGTCTTGATAAATGAGTCGAGGATTCAGTTTTTAGAGTATTTGGGATGTTATACTTGCCCAAAATGTATAGTCGTGAGATATAGTTGAGATAGGTTAAAGGTCGAAGGAAGCTGGTATGTTCCCGAAAGATTACGAAGAACTTCGGTATACTACGAAGATCAAAGTTTGGTCATAAGCCAGAAGACTCGACATGAGGAGCTGGGTATGTCGATCGATGCCGTCCTGGGGCTTCGAGAGACTGCGAAGACTCGGAGACTCACGAGACTCGAGACTCTGAAGACATACAGACTGCAGGAGGCCTCGAGACTCGGAGATACTCTGAATCTGTAGTGGGCTGGTGGTCGAGAATCTGACCACGGTAACTCATGAAGACTTGACAGAAATGCTGATCTTTCGGTACTGAACTGAATGCTCCGAGGAGCTGGCGAATATATATATCTGTCGAAGGATGCAATCTGCGGGAAAAATGATGCATAGAAAGATTAGATGTTTAGAAGACATTAGTCACAGGGCAAAGAACTAAGTCGAAGTGTTGTTAAGGTTATATCAAACCTAAGTTTGTAACCAAAAGAGGCGTTGAAGGTGTCTACCTTTAAATGAAGAACAAAAGTCAAAAAAGGAAAGCGACATTGTACCATCTTATTATTTGTGATTTGGCAATAATAAAAAAAGATGAATCTCTGAAAGTTCAGGCGCAAAAGTGAAGGCCAGGCTACATAAGGCTATTGCCTATAAAGCGTGTTAGGGGGTATCAAACTCTAAATATAATGGTTTCCTCACCATAAGAACTCTGCAGTATTTATCTCTCCGTGGATGGTTTTCAAAAATTAACCAACAATTGTATGCTATAAATCCTTTGGTGACCTTCATTGTGAGTTGAGAATTATCACTCAGAGCTCAAACTTATTCTTGCAAAGGATTATTTCGAAATACCTTGAATTTCAGGTGGCTACTATATTGAAGAGAGCTCACTTTACTAAACTGGCGATAGATTTATCAGCTTGAGTGAGATATCCTAACCTGCATTGTGTAGCTACATTTGTAAGAGATATCTGTCTAGTTGGAAACCCAACCAGGAACCCCAAACCGCTTGTAATTGGTTAGATTGTGTTTGTTGGTGAGTAGAGTTATAAGAGTTAGAAACTAGCGGAGTAGTGAAACTACTGAAAGTTAGTAAAAAAAAAGCTCTGGTAGTAAGCTTGTGTGGGTGAGTAAATGGGCTTCTGGTCCAGAAACTGAGGTCGGGTTAGATCGTGACTCATTGAGTAATCGAAACTCGAGGCCGAGTTGAGTAAGTAAACTCTGAGTGAGTCGAGCTAAAGTTGATAGTGAATTTCTCTGATGCAGGAGAGTGGATGTAGGGCTTGAGTCTCGGAACCTTTGCTCACTTCTTGTGTTCTTTGTGCTTTCATATCTGTCCTTAAGCGGGTGCATTAACTTGATTTCTGACTTACTTTTCGCGATATTCGGGTTAGAATCAATCGCGAAGTTGCATAAGTGAATCACGACCTAATCACTATTTCATAAGGGGAAGGTTTTCCTTAAAGCAAAAGCAGTATAAATAAGGGCAATGACCAATTTCATACGGTAGTCATTTAGAGCGAGATAGTTACCAAAAGCGAACTCTCTTACGAGGATTGATAAGTTTGTTATCGATCCGAAGCAACTCGGGATCTCTGACTTACTCGATTGGGGTGTCGAAATTATCAGCGGCTTCGGGATCCTTGTCTCGATAGACTTTGACTCGGTAATATGTAACCTGGAACTGGCGCCGAGTTATCGTGATGACTTCGATGAAAAAGTTTTTAAAATCTTTGAATACGTGTATTCCCCCCCACTACCGTGTAAGACTTCGTTTCACAGGACCAACACCCATTGACTACAACTAGAGCCTAAAAAGACTAGCCATTATTAACTTAACAAATTTAATCCTCATCAAAGGGCTTGGGCAGACGTTTTCTTGGGGACATAATTAATAAGAAAAACATAATTCAAAGGGGAAAAACTATATCTGATGATAAAAGAGTCTTGTCCTTCTTTGACAATTTTTTACTTCTATAGCATATGGTCATTACTACGGTGAGAAAAATATGATAAGTTTGATCAATATGCTCTTACATATATCTTGAGGATCAACTTAAAAAGTTGGAAATCTTTTCATCAAAATACTCATAAATCGACTCTTTTTCACCATACATATTTTTTACCGTGTTTTTAGCGGCCGAAGTTTTTTATTATTATTTTAATTATAAAGTGACTTTTAAGGAATGATATGATAGATCTACCTTTCCTATATTATGTGTCTCCTTAAAAATTATTTTTTATCATTTTCAAAGACTAATAAAAAACTGGCTAAACTCACTAATGACTAAATGTGAAAAGAGTTGAAAAAAAAGAAATAGAAAAATATGGAAGCACAAAGTATATTATTATAAACCTTGAGGATCAGACATGATGATCGAGAATCGAGAAGTAATTCTTTGTCCCATCATTGATACACCATAATCATTAAAATATAGAAAATATTGAAAAGAGTTAAAAGAGTTAAAAGTAAAAAATTAAGATAATTCTAAAAGCCCGACAAAATGAGTATACTAAAAAATAATGCATAGTACCTAAAGCGATGATCATATTTGCTCCATTGTGGCCACTCACCTAAAAGCGATAATCCTTTGGCCACTATTTGTGAGCACTTCTTAGCTCCCTCACTTGCTTGAAGATCATTTACATTAAGCTTTCCAGCCTTTACCATTTTTTATGCAATCACAAAATTTGTTTTAAAAAATAAAAAAATACTAAAATATAAATATAAATAACAATTCATTATGGAAAGATATAAAAACTATATAAAAAATATAAATACTGTTATGAACAATATATCTGATATTTTCTTTCCAAGCTAGGAAACTAAAACAATCACAAGAATCACTGAATTTAATTCACTTAAATAAAAAATACATCTCTACTTCCTAGGCATGGTGGGAAAAAATTATTATGCTTTTTTTTTTTTTTTTTTTTTTATTTCTCGCAGAAAGAAATTGAATGTTGGATAAATAGAACTCCATATACAGAGTTTGGTTGCTCAAAGATTCCAGTTCAAAGTTTTCAACTTGGTTTCTTCTCTTTTTCATGTATAGTTTATCTCTTGTGTTAAGTATTGTCCAATCTATCTATGTACTTTTTACATTTAAAAATCAAAACTATCAATTCTTTCTGCATTATCATCAAATGTTGATCAGTATCATTGTGCATTTGCCATATATATGTGCAAAATCAGACTGGAAAAAAACAAATGGGAAGAACTCCATTTATTTTTAAAAATAGCACATCCTTCATTTTCTAGTCGAAGCAAGGTCAAACCGAATGGCACCAATTCGACACAGCTCCAACGAGCAAAAATCTTATCATGACTCTCGACTAGATAAGTAAATAATAATAAGTTACTCTTTCGTCCATTTACTAGGGAAAAAGAAAAAATAATGACCAAAAGAGCTCAAAAATAAAATTACTGGGTATAAAGGTTCAGACGTAAATGGTACAAAAACGGCAACAAAGGATTTTTGCATTTCCATTCTAAAGAGAATGATGTGCTGAACAAACCAATAATTATAACAAGTATCAAATTTTCATAAAGCACACAAAATTTTTTGATATGATAATGTGGGAAGAATAATTCAATGTGTACATGACACGAGGCGATAACAATAGAAAACGTTCCTCGTGAGGGTGAATTTTTTTTTCATAATAAAAAGCTCAAACCGCAAAATATGCCCAATACTGCTAAGCGTTGGGAATTTAAACTTGGACCGCTTACATCATCCTTCGGGCGTTTCTTTTAGGTTTAATATGAATCGTCGTTCGCTTCTAAAAGGTATATAATAGTGATTATGAGCCCGACTCAAAAAGTTAAGCTCGTTTCAATTCTTACCCGTGATCATCAATTGCATTTACTAGACTCAAAATCTCATGAGTAGCACTTTGAAAATAATAGTCACAGATTCTAGAGGTCTAGTTAGGTGAAGAACTGAAGATTATAAGGAGAATACGATTATAAACAGAATACAATTAAAAGAAGAAACAATTAAAACATTCTTTTGTTGGAGTGGAGAAAAAGAGAATATGATTAAAAAGATAGTAACATGCAGCAGGCCCGATTATATATCAAGATTGAATGATTGTTTACTTTGTGCCTTATTTTTTAGACAATCCCTTAAATTCAAAGATTCATATATATGAAATTCAACCCATTCTATGAACACAATATTAAATGTGCTGAAAATTACTATCATAACAGCTTATGAGTTATAGACCAAACATTTATAATCTTACATTTAAAAGCATCTTTAACACCAAAATGAAAATATAAACACAGCAAAAAGAACAGAAAATAGAAACACAACAAAAGAGAACAGAGAAATAGGAAATAACAACAGAAACTAATTGGATATTGTGCTAACAATCATGTAGATAGGAACAATCAAAAGAAATTAATCAAAGTCAGGTGCTCACGATAAAACTTAAAGGGTAACTTTCGAATTTTATTTTTATTAGAGGCTAATCAAATGGTAGTAGCTTCACCATTTGCCCACAACCAAACAAATTGAAGCTTAGAAACAACATCTCCTATATATCAAGCTTATACAAACAATATGAAACAAGTCCACAACCAATGAATATGACCATATACAGGTATCTGAAAAAATCCATGAACTTATTTTAAGCACCTCAAAAAAGTAAACTCAAGTACAAGAACATAGAAAATCGTGCCCATGAAATCAAGTAATATTGCTGTATTTTCCAATTTAAATTGAAACTAAACACATAATTGCACAATCGCCAAACCCATAACAGAGAAAAAAAATACAGAAACTAATCACATAATTGTGCTCACTCGAATTACACAATCACCAACACCACAATCATGGATCGAGTCGGTATTTGTGATTGCAATCGAGATGACCTAATTTGTAAAAAAAATTGAGATTACAATCCACGCGCATAAACAATTGCTAATAATAAGGTATTTGTAAAATCATTACACTGAAGAACTTGTTGCTTGATGAAACTAGGGCAAGATGAAATTGAATTTAGTATTGAATATGATGCGCTCGACGAACACAATTGGCGTGAATCTGAAATCAGATTAGGGCTCACGATGTGAAGGTTGATGTGGTGGTGAAGGTCTGCATAAGTAAAAGCCGTCTTGACATCCATTTGCCAGATTTCAAAGTCGAGATCTTGCTGACAATCGATAAGAAGAATTGTATGGACTTGAGCATTCTTCTGGTGAAAAAAGTTTCCTCATAGTGATCCTTCTTTACGGTATAACCTTTCGCCACAAAGCCTTGCCTTGAAGGTTTCCACCTTCCATCCGGGTCCCCTTTTCCTCTTGTATACCCATTTGCAACCAATGGGTTTGACCCCGATAAGTGGTTCGGACTAGCTCCGTAGCTCTGTTTATGATCCATAGAACCCATCTAAACTTCCATTGTTGTTTGCCAGAAACCGCATCCTTGTCTTGGATTGCCTGGTTGTAAGTCCATGGAGTCGATTCATCTTGACGGGGACTAACTCCGAGGACTCTCCTACCTCCATGAATCTCTCGGGTTGTCTTACAACCCTCCCCTGACGAGTTCCGGTTGTGTAAGTGTGTCGTTTGGTATGTCATCTTATGCAGTTAGCCTTTGAGGTTAGCCCTTTAGCTCATTCAAAGGTAATCTCACTTACGGGCTTTCTTTTACGTTCATATAGTCTTCCTTTCCAAAAAATCTAAAGTGGGTGCTTATTACCACCTTTTGATCTTGAAACCATAAACCGGAACACCACTTTTGTTCCCTCGGGTTATCCCATAAACAACCTTAATTACGTCGAGGATTCAATTTTAGGCTTCCTTGTCGACCGTGGGCGGACACCCCAAATTCTCATGTCTCCCGCAGCTGGGCTTGCAATCCACAATTTTTGGGAGTTTGGGAACCAATTTGGATGGCACCAAGTTAGAATATAAGTCGTTGTTTCCAAGGCATGACCCCCCAAAGCGACTTGGGTAGATCGCATAACTCATCATTGATCTAACCATTTCTAAAAGGATTCTGTTTCTTAAACTGCAGCCCCGTTTTGTTGAGGGTTTAGGGTCCCGATTAGGTTGGGATACAATCCTTCATCGACAAAGTGGTTCAAAAACTCATCGGTTGAGGTACTACCGCCTCCACGATCGGATCGTAGAGACTTGATCGTTTTCCTATGATTCTGCTGCTTGAGCCTTAAATTCTTTGAATTTGTCAAAGGTCTCGATTTATGCTTCATAAGGAAAATATAGTGCGTTACCTTGAGTAATCATCAATAAAGGTGATGAAATACTCATAACCTCCTCTTGCTTTGATTGAAATTGGACCCACGTAAATGCGTGAGCGATTTCTAACACTTCTTTGGCTTTATTCCTTGGCTCCGAATGCCCTCTTGGTCATTTTACCCTCGAACAAGATTACTTAAGTTGGGATTGGTTCCTTGGGAGGAGACTCAATGAACCATCTTCTACCAACCTTTGAATCATTTTGGATAATATATCTGATAAAGATGCCATAGAAGTGTCTCGTTCACGTCGATGAAACGTTTTCTTTTATCAAAAAGCATTGATGTGTTATAGGATGCATTTAGGTGAGTGGTGTGCCCGCAGTTAATTGTATAGAATTGATACGACAGCGTTCCATGACATAAATTTATCATAAAAAAAATGGTAATAACTTTGTCAAAAATGGCGAATATCCATCAAGGTAAAGTTTAGAAACCGAAATTAAATTCTTTCTAAAATTAGGGCGTAAATAACATCTCTTAAAATTAAAACTACGTCTTCAAAAACCAAGTGCACTTCTCCCCTTTGCCCATGCCACTCTCGTAGCATCGCCCGGTGTGATGAGGATCTCACTCCCCTAAGTTTATAGGTCGCTTGAACTCCTATAAAATTAAAACAAACATGATTAGTGGATCCATTATCCACCACCCATAAATAGGAGCATAAGCCCCTAAACTAGTTTCAACAATTAGTGCGTGAAATTACCTTTCTTTCCATTCCTTTTGGGTTTGGAACTCCAATATCCTTTTTCACCTTGATTAAATCATTTTCCTTTTGGTACCTTCTTGACACCCATCCAGTTAGCTATCTTTCTCTCTCACTTTTCTTGGTAATGAGTTTGCTTTGTATCGACCACTTTTCATTTTCTTGAATCTTGCCTACCGCGGCTAGATTTTTAAAAAAAGACTTTTTAGTCACTAGTCTTCATCTTTCTTTCCCAAATGCTTCTCTATTTTTATCCAAGGCTTCTTGCGGAGTATCCATAGTAAACATGTGATCACTCATCACAAAACTCTGATAAAACTCATGAAGCACCTTGGAGAGTTAGGAAAAAATTCGATTTGAGCCTCATCACAATACTTAATCTTATAGAGATAAGCAAGTTTGTCAAAATGGTGCTTTACTCTGAGAACATATGCTCCTTCGGTTGTTCCCTCCCATTTTTAGCCTAGCCGTCGTGGTTTTTAAAATGATTGATCATGCGGTCTTTTGTTAAAAATATTTCTTCAAGACTTTGTATAATTTCATGGGAGACTCAACACCTTCATGAATGTATCTCAAATCATCGAGGCGGTGAAGTCAAGATTACTCGCTTTATAGGTTAGTTACTTTGCTCCCAAATATTAGATAAGTGTCTTTCCGCGTCTGTTGATCCTTGATAGGCATCTGAGGCGTGGGTACATCAAGAACCCAATAATGTTGTAGTTTTCTTGTGATGATGACAAATTTCATATTTAAGTTTCCAAATAACATAGTTATCACCGAGAAAGTTGGTGTTCTTTGAAATGCTAATGATGGATTAAAGGTTGCGACATCTTTGTTGAAATAAATAACAATTTGTATAAGCACAAACATATCACAAGGTTCGATCACATGTATCATATTAAAATCTCAAAAAAATATGAGAACATACATCGATCTCATCTCAAAAGCAGTTTAAATAAGCCACGTGGGGTGGGTCAATACTTAAACACGTTCAAAGCGGGGTTACAAACAAAGCGATTACAAACCTTTTAATATCGGATTAATAGTTGACTCCCAACGACCAATATAAATTGGCCAGGGGACTTGGGGAAGTATATGCATATCAATTTTATACTAAGTAATAACCATGATTAAATACATAATTATTATTTTGTTTTGAGCGAGGCCTCGTGGGGAGGTCATAAATCGCCCACTAATAATAACCCACAATCATCCTTTGGAATTTATTCATGTGAAATCTATCTTTTGGCCGTCGAGTAGAGGAATTTCTCAAAAGAATCCTACAAATAAATAAATCATGGAGGTAAAAATTAATTCCATTTTATTATCGAAATAAAATTGTCAATTAATTATTTAAACATATCGTAGTAATTTTTGAAGGTGAGATTTTTCAAAATATTTTCTCATACATCATATTTAAACACAATTTAAATAAGCATAAAATAAAAAGCAAAATATAAAAACATAAAATTAAACACATTGGGCACATATATCCGGTTATCACGGTTAATTTTTGTCGCGTCTTGATCTTGAAATTGTCATCACTAGCCATCATCGTTCGTCTCAAAAAGCCCCTTGATTGTCTCCGAATAAAATCACCACGTCAAAGCAACATCGCCGACCCGATTTCGCGGGTGGGTGCTCTCCTTGCACTCCCCGGCGTGTCAATGGCGTCTTCTTGTGCATAAATAAAAGCGCCCACGTTACGTTGCCCTAGCGGCCTTCGAATCTTCTGGTAGATCTCGGCGGTAGCGCATCCCGGTCGCGTGCCCACCCGTCTTAAGTCCGCCTCGGCCCGTCGCCCGTTCTTGCAGCGCCCTTATCGTCGGCACCGATCGCTGTCGCTTTGCTCCGGGCCTTTCGGCGACGGCCTCGCCCCAGCGTTAGTGCGCTAGCGATGCATCCGTGTCGCTTTCGTGTCTCCGCCGCCGTTTTGCGTGGCCTTGGCGCCTCCATGCCCGATTCGGATCCATCCGCCTTTAATTCATCGTCTCCGTCTTGGCTCACGATCCGGTTATAATTTATTTATGAAAAATAAATAAACCTATAGATCTGGGCTAGTCTATTACATTGAGCGAATCAAACAAATCTAATCTACTGCGTGGATTTTCTCCAAAAGCAAAAGCAATTTGAGCGAATCAGAATTAAAAACCACAATTTATATGCATGTAAATATAAACATTCATCAAATACCATGACAATTGGATACGCAAAAAGATCTAGCAATTCTCTTGTCCATTTTCAAATTTAATGAAAAGCAATTAAATTACAATTTAAAACTTCGAGAGCCCAAAACCGTGGCTCGATGCGATTTATTGGGGAATTAATTGCCGGATCTGTCGGGATGAATATTTAAATACAAATTTAATTCTAACAATTATTACTAGCATGAATTAATGCTATAGTAATTCAAATAATAATTCAACAACAAATCATGCATATAAACACTTCATAAATCCTCGCGCAAGGAATTGCTACGGGTTTATGTGAACTATCTCTCGGAGTGACAACCGTTGAGAAGATGGATCCCGTTCACACGAACACACCAAAAGACCTTCTCAAGTATTCCCTTATCCTTGTTCAACAATCGATCCGGGTAGGAACTGCGAACAATTTAACAAAAGGAAAAAATAAAATTATGTTGCACCACCTTTGGATTTAATTTTCCAACACATGGAATTGCAATTGGGGATGAAAAACCCATCCCCTATTTACAAGAGGTGGCCGATTTTTTGCTAGGAAAAAGGGAGAAAATCTCTTTCTTGATCTCCAAGAAATCTTGAATATATATCCATATTTTTTTTTTCTCCATAATTAAAATATTCCATAAAATCCCACTCTCTTATTGTTATGGTATTTTTTTAGAAATATAGGATAAAGATTCCAAGATTTGGATCTTCTTGAATTTATGAGATATACTTGTATTCCAAGAATACATATCTTCCATAATATCTTTTCAAGAAAATCAAAAAATCTTTCTTTAAAAGCTATTTCTCATTATTTTCGAAAATTTTGAACAAACATCTAAGTGGGAGATTTCTTGAATTTAATGAGATAATCTTATATCCCAAGAATACATATCCTCATTCCATAACAAAATTCAAAGAAAATCTTTCTCCCTCTTTTTTTTGTATTTTCGAAAAAATTGGAAAAATAACTGACCATAATTTATTTTATTTTTTAAACACCTTTTTGATTATTGGACATTATGTTTGGGCTACTTGAGGGGCCTTTAGGAGAATTAAGATTGGACCTTCTAATGGACTTTGAATATCTAATATTGAGCCACAATATTATTCAAGTCCATAAATATTAATTAATCCGCTACATAATTAATATTGACTATCCATCTTAACCCGTATTCTTTACATTAATATGGCTCCGTTATTATTTCCGTGTTTAAGATTATCTAGCCCATTAATTAATTCAAGCCATTGAAATAACTTTTCATTAATTAATATATTTTGTCCTTGGTCAAGGAAACGGTTCAACATTATTATCCATCTGGGAACTAATTCCCTTGCGATTTGGTATGATAAATCTTATGAACCTCCGAGGGGAGCAAATTGAACAAAGCGTACTTACCCCACGATTCTTATTATTAAATCTTAGCAATGTTATGTGACAATAATATTGTCCAAGATATAAAAGTATTGAATCTCATTGATTCTCTACCGAGTCATAAGTCAAAGCAATGATTACTAACCACGAGCGATCCTGTTTAAGGGGCGAAGATTAAGAAATAACGAACCACCGGGTCTAATTCTTCCTAGTTTAGTGGTGAAGAATTTATCCTCCTGTAGGTGCTATTGATTACATCGATTATGCACTAGTGTAATCTCTTGGTCAAGACACAATTAGGTAACTTTAAATAATCTTTGAGAATTAAGAAAAAAAAATATATAATTCTCATAACATAATTGTGAAGAAAATAGTAAATTAATTTTAAATTTGTGTTCACTAAATCAATCATTTGTTTTTCTTATATTACAATTAAACTATGATTCTTAAAGAATATAAAAAAATTATTAAATTGGGGATTGAAAATTGTTTAAAACTTCTCTTTCCTTTATTTGATTAGTTTTCTTGTTTTTTCTTTAGCTTTGAAGCATTTCTCAAAACTTTTTTGGTAGAAGTATTATATGCTTTATCGACTTTCTCACCGTCTCTTTCTCTATGAGTGTGTCTAAATAAATCTATGTACATATGTGAGTCTTACATTCAATTATTTTTTAACAAACTAAAAAATAAAATAATAATAGGTAAGTGCATTGCATTGCGAGCAAAACTAGTTGATAGATTAAGCGATAGGTTATCTTGCTAAAATGTATAGTAAGCTAAATGCGAGTTATCTGGTTAGTTGATACTAGCTAAAATGTTAGGCATCTAGTCAGCGGTATGAAGTTCAAAAATACTTTCGGTTGGGTGGGGAAGCTGTGCGTCGAACATATTTTACCGGTGAGGTAGAATTCTAGGGGATGGGTGAATAGACTTAAGAATCTTTTACGTGATCGGCGTGGTTTGCAAGTTTGGTGATATAGAGCTAGTGTATCGGTCTGGTGATATCGACCTATTGATCATTTGGTGAAATTTGTCGGTTTAGTGTCTATCGGTTTAAGCGATTGTCTTGAAGCTTTAAATTAACGGTGTGAAAAACCGGTTGTTGAAAACAATCTGGGTTTTACAAATCGATGAGGCAAAGGTGCTGGCCCGGTTAGATCGATAACTTAGTGCTCGGTGATCTCTACTTAGGATATGTATGATAGTTATGAGCATGTAGTGTTATAAAGTGTAAAGAGTAAATCAACCGAAGATTTATAGTGGTTCGACTAACTTGTCCTCGTCCCACTCTTCCCTATTAGAAAGGCACTCACTACCAATCGACCTAGTTTAATGTGTTAGTCAAACACAATACATACAGGATATTTATGGATCTCTCACTCAACTATCCAAAATCAAGACTAGAAACCCTAGCTTGAGATCTTGCCCTGAACAACCTTAACTCTAGGTTTGGTGTAAGATTTGTTTTTGTTTCAACTAGAATTCTATCCTAGAATCTGAGTAGCCTAAAGGTTGTTTTATTTCAGTAACCTTACTATGAAGGTTGATCCCATATTTATAGACCTTGGATTCATAGAGTCATTGGAGAGCAATTTGAATCAATTAACTATTTTAGGTAGCTTGCGGGTGTGATATGACTTGCTGGAGGGCCATGCCATTTTAGTGCAATTTGTCCTTTTTCTAGTCGTTTGCCCTCGATACACCATATCACTGTTTCAAATCCATACATGTGTGTATCGAAATCTCGTATTTAAAATCATATATTCTACTTTCATGTAAAGCAGTTGTGTTGACTTTCTCCTTGTATGATCTTGTTCACATAACTTGGGTGTGTATATGCTTTACATTCTTCGGACTTGTTGATCAGTCCAAGTATCCTACGGATCGGGCTACCTTGAGTCTTCGACATAATTTATCCTAGCTCCAACTTATTGACTCTTCCGATATCTTCGATAGAATAGGTCTTGATCCTCTGAGTCTTGGCGTCTTCTTATCTTTCGACACTTTTGATCTTGAGCCTTGATCTTCAAAGCATTACGATATATGGCTCTCTTGATCTTGTCTTTTGATCTTCGAGACTTAACTTATTCATATTGAGTTCCCCCTTAATATGTGACCTAATCTATTTCATCGGTTTCTAACATGTTTAGATGGTTTCTAACTATTTCATCGATCCAACTAATAGGTTAGTGATCCTATTACTAATTGTTTTGGAACTTCCATCAAAATTGTTAATTCACAACAAGAACTCAACCGAACAAATCACTGACCAAGTAGCTTGGCGGAACAACTACTAAAGTAATTTAAAAGACGGATACCAAGTAACCTAAAAAGCAAGTAATCCCGAAGACCAAGCAGCTTTGAACATAAAAGTCCGAAGACTATATAACACATAAAGATAATAAAAAATTAACAAATTAAACTGATCTATCTAAGTTGTGGAATGAAATGTGCAAATCTCCATGTCATTTGAAGACTGTAGACTAGAAAAGGTGACTTGATGCATTTATGAAAGTCGTTAAATGATGTTTTGAGTATCTTGAGATGAAGATTAGAAACAAAAAAATGTCAACTCATAAAGATCGGAAGTTTGTTTGTACAAGGTTGGTTGTACAATAGGGTTCTAACTTGTTGGAATTTAGAAGCCGCGTAAACATATAATACATCTTGTGAGAAATTAAAGTTCACCAAACACAAGCAGTTAATTGCATAATTAAATCTGATGGCGCGTAAGCGAGATTCTTCTGATGAATTGCGTGCGGATTCTCAACTATGGCATCCGCATGCTTGATCATTTACTAACTTTCACGAGATCTTCCGTTGAATCCAGTTGAGATGAATTTGCTTTGAAAATTCTAACTTAGAATTTTATGGAGAAATATGAATTCACGTTTTATGAATTCCCACGAGCTCATATATATAGGAGAAATTAATTAAGTCTCAAGCTAATCTAATTAGGAAATAAAAATCCTAATCTTTATTTAAATAAATCTCTTAGATTTATTTCCCACATATAAATCTCTATGAATTTAAATTCCATATATGACAAATCTCTACGATTTGTTTCCATATATATTAAATCCTACAATAATATTCCAAATATTAGTATTGTGAATTCTTATTTAATTAAATCGATTTAATTAAATATTAATAATAATTAATTCTAAATTAAACTATTATTAATTTATTCTCCATAAATTAAATATTAAATCTAATTTAACATTTAATCAACCAAATATAATTAGTAAACAAATGTTACTTGTTGTGTGACTCATAGGCCCTCATATATCGAGTGATTAGTCAAACTAACGGTCTTAATTGAACCCTAGACAATAAATCAAACATTCTCAATATATGAGGTACGTTGCGAGAAATGTGCAACTTCATATATGCGAAACATAGGGTTATTGTGATTTCCTCATTTCATTCGCGAATACTTTCGATTAAGTCTTGAACATGATGAAGTGTATATTCAAATAACTTAATGAATTTATCTCAATCACTAATTGATGGGTGTATGTCACTTAGCCCAAAAGTCTAAGTTGGCGTGCATCGGCCGATGACTTAGATCCAATTATGATGAGAAGATGAGTATTCTCTCTAAATCCACATTCGAGGAATGAATCTATTATTGGCTCAACTACCCACTATACGTAGCTTCATGATGAACCCAATCTGACCCATATCTACCCATAGAGCCGGGTCGGCGTCGGTCATGGTCAAAGTTAGATCCTCCACATGTCATGCGTATTGACCTCAAGTCGAAGGAGTATCACATTCTCCCCTAACTTAGACACGTGGAGCATATAGTGGAAATACATCAAATCGGTTTCTCGGGATGGGTATCTGATACCCTCTAAGGTATTTGTGCATCCATCATGAAATAACTAGTATCTCGTAGTAAGTGAGATCTTACTACACTCTCTAAGTATGATGAGATCGCACACCAATCTCCATTGCATCATCAATATCCCATTCTTGATGATCCTTGATCGAGACTATTTGAGAATCATGCTTAAGTCATCGAGTTCTCACAACCTCAATGACAACAATGACTCATGTGAACACTTGCAAGAATAAATGCAAACAATCAAACATAATATTCAAACAAGTGTATTACCATACATTAATATTAGATGAACTATAATATTAAATCAAATGAATATCATCGAGTATTATGTCCTTACAATAGATTGTCTCTAGGACACTAACTAACAATCTCCCACTTGGACTAGAGTCAATCACCTACATATCTAACCCTGGACCATCAAATGTCTAAGTGTGTGCAAGAACACTTTCGGTGTTTTTGGTGAAATGATCTTCAAATTAAATATTGGGGATACATTTTTTAATTATATTTCTCATATCCTTATGATCTCCGGATCAAATGATAAGTCTATGTACATGCTCGTTTATGCTTGTTGATCTCGGTTCCTTTGCTTGTCAATCGCTTTTCTTTGTCCTGAATACAACTTTATTAGACAACCTGACGCTTCGGAACTACCCCTAGTTCTCTTGAGAACTATAAAATCGGGCATGACACCGCTGAGGCTTTTGATCTGACAATCTACTCAACTTCGGTTGTGAATCTCGGTCCTTTTGGCTTGAACTATTCCAACCCTCATTATTGAGAGTGAACGCATCGCGTGGCGTGATTTGTAATCATCACGATCGGATTGAAACTTAATCGGCATAACCCAAGGACTACTAGTTACATTTGTCCACTATAGACAAGGAAACATTCTTTAGTTCGTCTAAGATACTTGAGAATGGTCTTGACTGGCAATCAGTTAAACTCACCCGGATTCTGTTGGTATCTGCTCGATAATGTTGATAAATGCGTGGCCCACGCTTGGCCTAGTGCAAGTCATAGCGTGCATGATTTACCCAATTGCATATGCATATGGGACATCTTTCATGTCTTGATATCGACTTCAATGAGAAGGACAATCCTTCTTTGATAGCTTTTATCCCATGATTTGCCGATAGAGACCTCTCTTGGAGTTCTCCATCATAAAAGCAACTTCAACACTTTGTCTACATAGGTGGAATTTGTGACAACCTTAACATCTTCTTGGATCTATCCATGGATCTTGATCCCTAAGATATAGCAGGCTTCATCAAGATCCTTCATCATGAAGGTCTTTGACAACAAATTTTTAACGGACAACATTAACGGGATATTGTTTCCCAAAATCAATATGTCATTGACATACATGATTATGAAAATAATATTCTTCCCGTTGAGTTTACGATAAAACGCCAAGGATCTTCGAATTTACGATGAAGTCAAAAGACTTGATAAGCTTCATCAAATCGGATATTCCAACTCCTAGAAGCTTGCTTCAAATCTATAGATGGATCTCTTTAGCTTGCATACTTTTAGATTACAATTTGGCTTAGATGTAAAACCTTCAGGTTGAGTCATAAACACTTCCTTATCAATGTTTCCATTGACATCCATCTGCCAAATCTCATAATCATAGTGTGATGCTATCGCAAGTGGACTTGATCTTTGCAACTGGTGAGAAGGTCTCATCATAGTCAGTGCCTTCGCGTTGACTATTACCCTTCACCACCAACCTAGCTTTGTAGGTTTGTACTTTGCCATTTGCAAATGGGTCTAACCCTTTAAAACTCAACCAAGTCCTGAGACTTGATTGGTGTACATCGAGTCCATCTCGAATTTCATATTCATTATCGGCTTCCATGAATCAATATCTAATATTGCTTGGAGTAAGTATTAGGATAGTCCTTATCCGGTATGTCCCACATTATGAGTTCCTCAAAGAGGTAATTATCTAATGGGCGAGTCACGATTCCTAATTGACTTCTGGGGCTGTGGTTGTCTTGGTGTACATTCTGATCATGAAAATTTTGTGGTGCATTGATTTCATCAATGTCGGGAGAGTCCTCAAAACTACACTTTTTCGGATGTCTCTTGGCGGGAGTTTGAACTATCTTTGTTCTCATTGAATTTGGAAGTTCTTGCACTGGCAAGTCTACTCCAATTACGCTCTCACTTGCTGGAAGACGATCACCTAATGAAAGACTCTCACCGTGAAAGTTGTTGAATGCTCCCACTGATTCCTTGCCATGTTGCTTTGACAATATATCAGTTTCTTTGTTAAGTTGTGGCTCTTGAATTTCTTCAAGTTCTATCAGCTTACGACCTTGTTCCTTAAAGACATAGTCTTCTTCGAGGAACTTGGTCTGCCTAGAAACAATCACTAATTACTTCTCAGGTAAATAGAAGTAATATCCTTTAGTTTCTTTAGGATATCCCACAAAGTAACTCTTTTCACCTTTGGATTCCAACTTGTCGGTAAGCATCCTTTTCACAATCACGGGGCAACCCCATGTTTAATATGTGTAAAAGTTGGCTTCTTGCCACAACATAGTTCATATGGTGTATGCTCAACCGATTTAGATGGAATCTATTCTAATGTAAATTGAGGTTTATAGCGTATCCCATAAGAATGTTGGAAGGCGAAAAAAGCTCATCATGGACCTCACCATGTCTAATGGGGTTTGGTTTCTTCTCTTGGACACACCGTTCATCGGGGTGTTAGGAGTAATCCATGACTAGATTCCATGTAACTTCAAGTAATCAGTGGAATTCATGGCTAAGGTATTCACCTCCTCGATCCGTCCGAAGATTCTTGATATTCTTACCAAGTTTCTTCTCTATTTCAGCTTTGTACTCTTTGAATTTCTCAAAAGATTCGGATTTGTGTTTCATAAGATACACGTATCCTTATCTAGAGAAATCATCAGTAAAAGTGATGAAGTAGCCGAAGTGACCCCTAGCTAGAGTGGGCAATGGTCCACAAACATCGTTGTAGATCAACTCTAGAACTTCTTTGGCATGCATCCCTTTCCCATAAAAGGGTCTATTGATCATCTTGCCCATGAGATAGGATTCACAATTTCCATAAGACTCACAGTCGAATGGGGTTAAGTAGTCTAACTTTCTTAAACTTGTAATTCTTTTCTCGTTTACATGATCAAGTTCTACAATGTCATAAGTAAGTTGGGTTTTCATGATTACTAAGTTTGAGTCTTTTATTTTGTATATTAAGAGCATCATATCCATAATGCAACAAATACATGTTTAAGTAATAGAAAAAAAAAACTAGATGATTATCATTAAGTTCTAATATAAAAACCAAGGGTAAGTCTAACACATAAGTCCTCACACGTTCGGGAGAAACTCTTTTGCTCCGTTCCACGTGTAAGAAACGACTTTACCCGCCCCAACTGTCCTATGACATATGAGCTCTTTCACATTAGTGCAAATGTTAGAGCCAAATCCGGTATCCAATACCAAGCAGTTAGCGCTATTAGTGGACATGTTTATCTTAATAACAAACATACATGTTCTAGTCTTTAAAGCACTAGTGCATTCCTTTTAACAAACCTTATAGTCCTTCTTCCAGTGCCATCTTCTACTTATAGTAGAGGCACACATCCTTGTCTATCCACTCCTTCTTTTGAACACCATCTTAGTGATAGTGAACTCAAAAGTCTTGAGCACGTTGTGAAGTTCGGGCATGGTCAAGATCCATCTTATTCATATTGTAGTTCACAATGAAGCCTAAATATGAATCCGGGAAGTATTGGAGGATAGCATAAATGGAAACGAAGGGTCTTTCAAAGACAATGCCTAAATTACCAAGTTTCTCAATTATGCCTATCATCATTTGCACATGAGGTGAAATCATCCTTCTTTAGCTAACCGCATCCGAACGGATCTCTCATCACTTCACATAAAACTCAAAAGCGAGATTCGGGGTCAAAGAGATCCTTTAGATGCTTGAGCATTCGAATGGACCCATTTTTCTCATGTTGCTTGTATATCGAGTCATCTTGAAAACATCACACTTCGAGCACGGGAAGCATCCTCTTTGGTGCTTTTTCCTTACGATTTCTTCGTCAAACGTGGTTGTCTTAGAGTACAAATTTATATTAAATATAAATTGTAATGGATTTAGGATCCACATTCCTACTATCATGATCCTGCTTTTGGTGAATACCATAATAGCGAGCTGGTAGGTCTCAAACCATTGCAAAACCTGTAACTCTCTAGTTGATTGAACCTAGTTCAATTAGATATCCATAAACTTTCGTTTCTACTTTGGTGGTCAAACAAAAGGTAAGTTGATTTACAACCATCAAGTGGCGACACTTTGTCCCTATAAAAGTCCCGTTGAATGTAGATCCGAGCAAAAGACTTTGGTCTTAAATACCCATTGGAGCGAAATTCGATTGTACTTTTAATTTAGATGGAAAGACATCGTTTCAATTTAATGAAAAACCATATTTTAGCGAGAATATTTTAAAGGCGGGGTATTAATTGCTAATCGAGATCCAAACATGTTAATGTATATCACACTTGAGCATCTATTGGGCGCCTTTACCCAAACATGACATTATCTGACTAACACTTATATGGGTGCCTTAAATCTACCCAAACAATTATCTGGTCCGACAAATATTGGGTGTCGCCTACCCAAACAGTTATAGTGCGGACGTAAAAGCGTTAACGAATTATTAAATAATAAACAAGTTAGACAAGTGGGATTTAATAATTTCTCTTAAAATAAAAAAAATAGATTTCAAAATCCAATTGTCGATTTTAAAATTATTGAAAATTAATAATTAATCATTATTATTAAAAAAATAATCAAATTAATTTTAAGGTCATATGTTAATTGTTTTGTTGTTAGGGGCTCAGATGCAATTTCCAAAATTGCACTGGAGGGCCCACTAATACAGATTTGGGCTTGGAGAGTTTGTTAAAAATGACCTTGGAGACCGGTTATAACAAACTCTGCAGAAGTAACGATTAATCAAGCAAAAGTGGAGCTTAGGCAATGATTAAAAATCTGTTGTCAGATATTCACTTGTAGAGGCGGTTATGAACCGCTCTCGAATATTCACTTGGAGGCGGTTATGAGCCGCTCTCAAGACGCTGGCATAGAAAATAATTAAAAACCGTTGTCAAGTATCAAAATTGATAATTAGGCATTGGTTTTAACCCAAACCTCCCAATTAATTGAGGCAATTACTGCCTCCCATGGGGACCGAACACGGGACCTTAGGCGCGAACGGGGATCAATTCCGTTCGGGCACTTTAACTTTCTTACATTTACTTAATGAAATTAATTCTATATGTTCTAAAAATCGTTTTTTCTTACAATTTTTTTTAATTCTTTATTTCAATTATCTTATTTATTAATTCAATCACATTTTTATATAATAATTTTTTTTATAAATTTAAATTAAATTAAAATTATATTTTTTTACTTGTCTTTTTTTTTAACTACCTTTCTTTTTTTAAACTTGTAATATTTTTCCTTCTAAACAATTAATACTTTTCTATCAAAATAAATAATATTTTTCTTTAAACAAATAATATTTTTTTTCATCTAAGCAGTAATACTTTTCTTTAAACAAGTTATACCTTTCTATCTAAACAAGTAATACTTTTCTATTTAAACAAGTAATACTTTTCTATCTAAACAAATAATACTTTTCTATTTAAACAAGCAATACTTTTCTATCTAAATAAGTAATATTTTTTCTTTAAAAAAAGTAATACTTTTTCATCTAAACAAGTAATACTTTTCTTTAAACAAGTTATACCTTTCTATCTAAACAAGTAATACTTTTCTATTTAAACAAGTAATACTTTTCTATTTAAACAAGTAATAGTACTTTTCATCTAAATAAGTAATACTTAGACAAAATTGAATTAATTTATAAGAATATTAAATATTATAGGTATTAATTTATAATAAGAATTAATAATGATACAAGTTAGTAAGTGTAATAATATGAATTTAATATTATGAACAAGTTTTACATAAGAGTTTGTGTTAATCTCATTATATAAGACGAATATTAAAAAAAGAAATAACACGAGAATTTAAAGAATAAAAATATCTGAATTGTACATAAAAAGAATTTACAAAAACAAAAAATAAAACAAAAAATACAAGCTTTACAAAAAAAAAAAAAAAAAATTCACTTGGAGAGCGGTTATGAACCGCTCTCAAGTTTTACTATCTGGGTTCAAAACCGCTCTCCAAGTACCCTTACACAAATTATTATGAACCATTGTCTAGCTTTGATCTTGGACAAGGTGGTTTTAACATTTGTCTTTTTTTTTAATAGAACCGCTCTCCAAGGGACCACTTGGAGAACTATTCAAAAAAAGGGTTGTCCAAGTGGAGCTTTCCAAGCTCAAATGTGTAGTAGTGGCCTATTCCAAAATTAATTTTGCAGAATAGCCCTCTGCCATCACCGCCCAAAATTCGACAAAAGATTCAATCAGATTTTTGGGACAACTGCTTCAAACACCAACTTTGAATCAAGAACAATTTGAGAATCAAATTAATTCATCAAATTTGTCCAACTTGTAACAATCAAAATCGAATCAAGTGAACGAAATCGAAGTTAAGAAAGCTGATTCGCCGAGAACCTAATCGGAAACATAGAGTTTGATCGAAAAAACCAGAGAACCGGAAATCACCAACCTAACGGAAACCGTAAACAAGCGAGGTCGAGACTAGTGAAAAATAAACCCAAGGCTCGGACGTAGTCACATCCCCGCCCTGCCGCAGCAGGGTGACTCGTCGTTGAACACGATGAGTTACGCAAGTGCAGCCGAAAAAAGCCCTAAATCTAAAACTGGTTCTGAACCAGAAAATGCCCGAACAAGAAAAACATTGGTCGGCGGGCGCCACAACCGTCACTCGCCTCACTTGCTGACGCGCGCCTGATCCAAAAATAAGAGGAGCGCCGCTGAAAAGAGACGATGCGCACGAGGCAGAGCGGTGGAACGGGCGAAGCGAAACGCGCGAGGCACGAGGCTTGAGACTGGGAGACCGCCGCAAGGCTCGTTCGGCGTGTCGCGAGGTCTCGACGCCTAGTTTTGGACCCGAGTAGACCGTTACGTCAAGATCGACCAGCCAAGAGTCGAATAATGGGCGATGACGGACAAAAGCCCTAATTTTGGGGGAGTCTTCTCGAAGAAGACGCCAGTGATTCACAAAACAAATGGGGTGTGGTCAAATAAAACGACCGTGCCCCAAGCATTATTAAAAAAAATCTTTTTAATTTAATTTATTCAAAATCATGCAATTAATAAAAGAGCCTGAGCTCTGATACCACTGTTGGAATTTAGAGGCACGTAAACACGTAATACATGCGCAGTGGAAATTAAAGTTCACCAACACGAGCGATTAATTGCATAACTAAATACGAAGTAAACGTGGCGAAATTCTTCTACAAGAATTGTACACCGATTCCTCAACTATGGTATCCACTTAATAGTTGTTTACTAACTCAAGCTTGATACTCGCGGCATTGAATCCTTTAGATGAATTTGCTAGGAAAATTCTAACTTGGAGATTTTATGGAGAAATATGAATTCACGTTTTATGAATTCCCAAGAGCTCATATATATAGGAGAGGATTAGCTTAAGTCTCAAGCTAATCTAATTAGGAAATAAAATTCATAATCTTTATTTAAATATATCTCTTAGATTTATTTCCCATATAAATCTCTACGGTTTAAATTTCATATATGACAAATCTCTACGATTTGTTTCCATATATATTAAATCCTACAAAGTAATATTCCAAATATTAGTATTGGGAATTCTTATTTAATTAAATTAAATATTAATAATAATTAATTCCCAAATTAATCTATTATTAATTTCTTCTCCATAAATTAAATATTAAATTTAATTTAACATTTAATCAACCAACTATAATTAGTAAACAATCGTTACTTGTTGTGTGACCAATAGGCCCTCATATATCGGCGATTAGTCAAATTAATCGGTCTTAATTGAACCTGAACAATAAATCGGACATTCTCAATATATGTGCGTTGTGAGGAAATGTGCAACTACACCATGGCTGAAACATGGGCTATTGCGATTTCCTCCTTTCATTCGCGAATACTCGATTAAGTCTTGAACATGATGAAGTGTCTATTCAAATAACTTAATCAATTTATCTATAATCACTAATTGATCATGTATGTCACACTTAGCCACAAAGTCTAAGTTGACGTGCATCGGCCGATGACTTAGATCCAATTATGATGAGAAGATGAGTATTCTCTCTAAATCCACATTGAGGAATGAATCATATTTCTTGGCTCAACTACCACGCACATGCACTTCATGATGAACCCAATCCAAGCCATATCTACCCATAGACGGGTGCAAGCGTCGGTCATGGTCAAAGTTCATCACTTCACACATATCGTCGCGTGTTGACCTCAAGTCAAAGGAGTATCGTTCGCTCCCACTAACCGAGACACACCGTGAGACACATATAGTGGAAATACATCAAATGGTTTCTCGGATGGGTATACCAATACCCTCAAAGGTATTTGTGCATCCATCATGAGATACCTAGTATCTCTTAGTAAGTGAGATCTTACTACACTCTCTAAGAGTATGATGCAGATCGCACACCAATTTCCATTGCATCATCAATATCCCATTCTTGATGATCCTTGATCGGGGCTATTTGAGAATCATGCTTAAGTCATCTGAGTTCTCACAACCTCAATGACAGCAATGACGCATGGGAACACTTCCATGAATAAATGCAAACAATCAAACATAATATTCAAACAAGTGTATTACCATACATTAATATTAAATGAACTATAATATTAAATCAAACTGAATATCACCGAGTATTATATCCTTCCAATAGATTGTCTCTAGGACACTAACACTAACATTGCTATCATTGAATAGTCATTGGGACATCTCTGCAACCTAACAAGTGGAGCAATGAGAATTAGACAACACTCTACAAGCCGAGGCGGATAGAGACGGACTTACATAAGTCGAAAAGTTGCTACTAAGTAAATCTTCAAGGTTTGTCGCCAATACAAAAGCATAACAGATATTAAAAGAACTCATTTATGGAATACACGCTAATCATCTTGACAGTAGCTACAAATGGGAAAAAAAAAAACCAAAATCAATTATCTTTTCAATTTCTGTCCAAATGTGATTGAAATATGGGATAATCATTACTTAAGAAAAACCAAATGAAGCTAACATTCAATGACTTTTTCAATTACGAGCAATGGCATGTCTTTCGGGGAATGTTTGGAAGTCTTGATTGTATTCATACGGAATAAAAAATTGTCTAGATAATTAGAAAGGTCAGTTCATTCCTACTATCGTGTTGGAAGTGATCGGCGTCACAAGAGTTAAGGATATGATATGATTTTTTTTTTGGAGTAAGGATCACGTAATGATCTCAACATGTTGTATGAATCATCATATTCAACAATGTGTTGCAAGGGAATGCACCTAAGATTAATTTCACGGTGAATGGCACATAATATACAAAGGGGTATTATCTTGTGGATGACATCTATCCAAAATGCTCTACTTTCGTGAAGTTTTTTCCTTGGCCAAACGATTCAAAAATAAGTTCTTTTAAAGATGACAAGAAGCTGCAAGAAAGTATGTCAGACGAGCTTTTAAGGGTGCGCCAAGCTTGATGGATATTGTTAGAGGTCCAACTCATTTATGGTATTAAAGTATATTATGTTAACATTCATTATTTTACACAACGTGGTAGTCGAAAATTATGAAGAAATTATTGAAACTTTTCCCAATGATGAAGGTGATGAGCCACCAGAATTTGTCCAAAGCCCAAAAAGAATCTCGAGATTTTCTTCGTAGGAATTCCGAGTTACATAAGAGTAACGTGCATCACCAACTTCTGGCCGACTTAGTTGAGCATATATGGACATGCTACAACAATGATTATATTACCGTTTATTTTAAATATTATTATTTTTTTAAAATTTTAATGTTTTGCTATTTGATTTCGAATGTTCTCCTACTGTGTTAATTTCTTGTAAGGCTTTATTTAAATGTTGCATTTTTTTTTTTATTTTTTAATATTTGATTTATTTACTTGGATCTTTTGTATGTTTAATTGTCAATTATTTTAGACTGAAATATTATATTTACTTTAATAATATTTATTAATAATATCATTATGAGTCTCACTACTCACACCCCAATATTCTCTAAACACATCCCATATAATTATGGTCCAAAATGACCTAATGTGTAATATCTAAAACACCCTTATATTAACATATTTAAATTTTGATTATCATCCAACACATAAGTCATGTCCTCAAGCTTCTGACTAATTACCTATGTAAGCCTAATTAATATGCATACATGTCCCCCTTTATTTTCATCTCGTTCTACAGGATCTGAAATTTATTTTTCCAACAAAGCTCGCTGGCACCTCCATAGTTGTCCTTGAGGAGCTCCAGGTTCTTGCATAACCTATATTTGTCTCCATTCCCAACATTTGAGGTTCCAAAATATATTCATATCTCAAGTTTTTTGACAAATCATTAAAATAAATCCCCAACTTGCTTCAATGGGTATTTTTCAAATAAAGAAAAAAAAATAAAGAACGGAGCTTCTTTAATATTCATATTCACACCCGCAAGCAAGCATACGAAGAATAGCCTCTATGTAGCTTTCAGTGTTAGGAATTAAAGCAAGCAATTATGGAAAAAATAATGGAAACTACGGAATTTAGACACAAACAATTTGTTACTCGGTTAAAAAACCGACTACATCTCGGGGGCACTACCAAGCCAGGAGAGATCTACTATATCGTATAAGATAGTGCAAGTAGTGCAAGATACAATGGGGGAGTCAGGGGTTATTTATACAGAAAACCTAGATTTGGCCCATCCTGACCGAAACCCTAAAAGATGAAACCGTGCCTCCACAGGCCTCGGAACCGCTGACCTCGGCCCTTGGTCGAGCGATTACGCTTCGATCAACAACCTTGCTTGGCGCTTCTCACCATTGCAAAAGGGGGTCGCTCGACCGAGCACACTGCCGACCTCGAAAGCTTCAGTCGGCGCCTCCGTCCAGATCCCCGTTTCACTCAGGGCTCCATAACCCAAACAATCTCCCACACGAGGCCGAACACGAGACCCGACATCGAGCGGGAAGTGCACAACCTCAACTAGGTCGAACGTCTTGTCCTCCACGGACTCATTCCGAACTTCTTGTCCTCCCGACTCGTTCGACGCCTTTGTCCTCCCCGGACTCATTTCGAATGTTTTGTCCTCCCCTGGACTCATTCCGCAACTTCGACTCCAACAATCCCAACAATCTCCCACACAGACCGACTCAACTATAACTTGTCTTCCCCCATCTCTCATTGGCATCCCTCTCCGGGCTCGAAGCATAACCCAAGCACGTCCATACCGCACCCGATTCAATGCTCTTCGTCCACTAATTCCCCGCACGATCTCGGCACGCGTTGTCAATCTAATTCTTGATCTTGCAAGAACCGAAATCCAAAATCCATTCCATTGAACTTCTCAGCAGTGATTTCCTTTAGCCACCATAATTGCTCCCACGGATCCCTTGAGCCCGATGCTTTGATACCAGTTGTTAGAATTAAAGCAAGCAATTATGGAGAAAATAATGAAACTACTTTAATTTAGAGACAAATAATTTGGTTACCCGGTTAAATCAAACCGACTACATCTAGGGGCACTACCAAGCCGGGAGAGATCTACTATATATCGTATAAGATAGTTCAAGTAGTCTGATACAATGATAGAGTCGGGGGTTATTTATACTGAAAACTAGATTTGGCCCATCCCGCGAAACCCTAAAAGATGAAATCGGGCCTCCACAGATAGCCTCGGAAACCGCGACCTCGGCCGGTCGAGCGGTTCTGGCTGACGAGAACCTTGCTCGGCGCCTTCTCACTGGCTTGCAAAAGGGTGCGCTCGACCGAGCACACTGCGCCGACCTCGAAAGACCGGTCGAAAGACCTCCCGCGCCCTGTATCCCCATTTCACTCAGGCTCCATAACCCAACAATCTCCCACCTGGAAACTAAACCTGGAGACTGACACTGGAGCGGAAGTGCACGACCTCAACTAGTTTGAACGTCTTGTCCTCCTTGGACTCATTCCAAAACGTCTTGTCCTCCCGGACTCATTTCCTCTCTGGACTCATTCCGCAACTCAGACTCCAACAATCTCAACATTCAGTTCTTCGTTTTTCAACAGTATCTAATCGGTATAATGATATACCAAAAAATATTCAGAAATAGAAAAAACGAGAGCAAAATTGCAATAAAAGAAAAGAAATAAGAGGGAAAATTTTAGGCGAGAATCACGAAATATGGGGCGATATGAACATGAACGGTGAAAAATGGATTTGGAGGTTTGATCCATAAAAATTGATCGATCAACAAAGATGAAACATTTATTTCGCAAATTGACTCTTTTCTACATGGAAACCATGATGGGGGAGATGACAATATTTTTTAAGTAAGGTACAAGTTGTTCAAAATTGGGATGTACTTAGTAATATTAAATTAATTTTATATTTTATTGGGGTGAATTTAGTATGTGGAGTGTGTTTAGAGGATTATGGGGTGTGGGTAGTGGAACTCTATCATTATTCAAAACTAATTTTAGAGTCCCGTTGGTTGGGGGGTAATGAAATAAAGTAAAATCATTTTAATTAATATTTGTAGGTCCCAACGAGGTTAGTGAGGGTAGAAGTCTAGTGGGGAGGGTGAATAGACTTCTAAAACTTTTCGTGAGATCGTGTGTGAATATGCAAGTTTCTTGATCGAGTTAAATTAATGAATCAAGATGGGGGTGATATCCAACTTTACTTGTCGCTGAAGGCGAGATCGGTTAGGCGTCTATCGGTTAACGATGGTGCGGAAGATAAGTTAACCTTGTGTGAAAAACCATTTCTCAATCGGATACTTAGTAATCTAGTTTTTGATCGGATGACAAAGAGTCAATGATCGGATCGATTCTTGCATGCAAATCGATCCGGACTAAATAAATGCATGCATTTAAACAAGTAGTGTGTAAGTGTAAAATAGATAAATCACACAAGATTTATAGTGGTTCGGACAACTTGTCCCACGTCCCACTCTTCCTTCAAACGGGACACCAACTAAACCAAATGGACTTAGTTTAATGTGTTAGTCAACACGGTACAACCAACAGATGTTCCAAGAGTTCTCACTCAACCAATCCCAGAAATCAGATCTAGAACCCCTAGACTGAAATCTTGCTATAACAAACTTAACCTAACTTTTGTTTTGGTATAAGATTTGTAATGTTCCAACTGGAATACTATCCTAGTATCTGGGTAGCCTAAAGCTAAAGGATAAGTATTCAAAGCAAAGAACTTATGGGATGAACACTTAGAAAATAATCTTCGTTTGAGTGTTCTTCGTGCGGAAATTTGTTTGTGCTTGAGCTTGATGATAATTTCTGTAACCTTACTATGAAAGTTTGATCCCATATATATAGGCACGAAATCAAACTAGTCGTTGGAGAGCAATTCAAATTTCGGTCTATTTAAGGTAGGTTTGTAGACCCGATTTGATGTTCACAGAGGCGGCATGGCCGAAAGCATGCAAGCTTGTCCTTTCTAGCCGTTTAACTCTGAAGCACCTCGTCCTGCAATATCAGCTCCATACATACGTGTCTTGCTCTCATTGGTTATCAAGTACACTTATTCAGTGTTTGATTTACCAACTTAGGTTGACATTCTTAAGTGTCCACGCGAACATGTATGTCTTGGTGTTCTTCTTGTGGTCACGATTGAAGTGACCGATCAATCCATCTTGATCATTCTACGATTGAGTCTTCTCTCGACGCAGTTGTCTTAGCACAACTTGCAGACTCTTCTTCACTCTTTCTGATGTAGGTCTTATGGTCTTCTTGCATTATGATCTTCTGATCTTCTAATCTTCTTGACTAAACCTTTACATATTGAGTTCTCCCTCAATATGTGACCTATCTGTTACATCAGTTGTCTATACATCTCAGCTGGTCATTCTAATATGATATCTACTTCATCGATCAATAACTACCTGTTGGGATATTTTTAGTTTTGATTAATTATGCCAAAACATTATCAACTTGTGTTTATTGAAGTTAATCTATAGATAACAAGTTGAGGAACGAAAAAAGAACAAGTTGAGGGAACTCACGAAATCGGTAGATGATTGAGATCGTGAGAGGTCGGCGACGAGGACCCATCAAGATCGGATGAGTAAGATGAGTTCCCAGTTAAGCGATGAGCTTGTGCAAAATCGGAAGAAAGAAAGATAAACCCGGTGATCGGAAGATCGATGACGGGAAACGAATCGATCGGATGATCGGAAGAACAATCGGTGATATAGGTGATCGGAAGAGCGCACAAAATTTCGTAAAGAAACCGACCCGAAAATCGAAGAAGGTTCGAGGATCGGAAGAGGAGCGGATGAGACCGATCAAGATCGAGCGTGATCGAGATTAGATAAGATAACCTGATATATTAACTTTGATGTCTTGACCTAGTGCTATCTGATATGTTGACGATGATGTGTTGATCTGATCGGTCGAGTACGAGTCGATCGCAAGAAGAAATCGGATAACTGAGTCAAAGTGACTGAGGGTCGATAAGTAAAAGTGACACGAGGGTCGATGTCCTGGTCGGAAGAATCGAACTCGGTCAAATTTCAGTGTCGATATGCTCGATCAAACAAGGCCCACCAAGAGAAGTCTGTTGAATGAAGAAACACGAGACTCGGAGAACTCAAGACTCGAGAATCCTCAAGACTCGGTTCCTCAAGAATATAAATTGCTTAGATTCAAATGGCGTGGACCAATGAGAGGAAGACAACAAGCCTGAAGAAGTCGCAGAACTTACAGAATAGTATGGATTTGAATGTGATTCTCTCCAACGGTAACATTCAAATCCACATTATAAATACAAGGTCTTTCATCATTCTAAAGTGTGGAGAGTGTGGAGAATGTGGCAAAAGATGATACAGAGCCAAGAAGACACATACTCAAGTATTCCCACCATAGAACACAAGTCTGTAGATATACAAATATGTTCAAGAGTGTTCTTAAACCCAATCTAAGCAACTCAAGATATATCCTAATCTTAGAGAGATTTTCTCAACCTTAGCATTGAGGCTAAACAAATGTAAGGGAAAATCTCAAACCAACCAAACCCAAACCCTATTGTTAGGTAGTTTGTGTGATTGTTGGAGTTGTAAAGAGTGAGTAAGCTCAGAAAACTCTAGAGAAGAAGTGAGTAAACTATCTTGGATAGTCAGAAAGCTTGTGTGTGTTTGAGTAAGTAAGTTGCAGAGTAGTCAGCCAGAAAACTCAAATGTAGAAGAAGTGAGTAAGCTACAGTGAGTTAGCCTGAAAGTTGTAGGCAATCCCGTGGAGGGTGATAAGTCCCGAGGCGAGCCCGAGAGGGTAATAAGTCCAGTTTGAAGGAATTTCCCTAGGAACATGGAGAGTGGATGTAGGAGCTTGAGTCTCCGAACCAGTATACTTTGTTGTGTTCTTTATTGCTTTATGTTCTTATCTTGTCATATGCATTTGGTTATAAGCAAAACACAACACATGGACTTAAAACGCAAAAATCTGGAATCACTCTGCCCTCACCCCTGTTTTATATGCATTTCATGATTTTTTCCGCATTTCATGGGTTTTTCACTGGGACAAACTAGGTCTGACTGGTCCTATTACAATCTGTTTTGGAACTTCCATCAAAACTATAAATTTCCCAACAATATTGCTTGACAATTTTGATACACCCTAATGAGAATAGAAGTAAGTAATTGATTATTCCCTGGTTATCACTTATTAAACCCTCTTTAAGTGATATCCATTTTTTATTTTCTAACCAAGCAATAGCAATGCAATCAATAACCCCTATTGATTGACCCCTCAATGATATCAATTATCATTATCATTCTCAAGTCATACAAAGCGGACCTTTAATTATTTAAAATGAAAACATAATGTTGAACGCGGTGATAAAAGACCCAAAAAAAATAGTAATATGTATTGATGGATGATTAAATGTAAAAATGTGTTTAAAAAATTGAGTGTTTAAAAAAAGATGATGTAGAGGAGAAAACATGGATGAATGAATGAAATTTCACTCATCCAATGGAGATGCCCTAATAACATCTTCATTGGTGTACCTAGTCTCATGTACAAGTTTATGTCACCTCAGCTACCACATCAAAAATAAGTTTTCTCCACTAATTTGTACATCTATTCTGCAATCATCTCAGATACAAATGTTAGCATTCCGGGACTCCACAATCCACATCATCTAATTCAATATTTATTTATTAATTCAAGTATTACTTTTTTTTAAAAATTATGTTTATATAATAATAAATTATTTGCGAATTTACATTAATATATTTAATGAAATAATTATTTTGTAATATATTTGTTTTTTGTAAATTTTTTATGATAAGTTTCAAAGGCTTGTTTGTAAAAAAAATTTATGTAGCAAAACTTTCAATGTGAGTTTTAAATATTCACTTCTAAATTTCGAGTGATGAGTTTTAGAGTTTATTTGTAAAAAAATAAAATTTTAGCAAACAAAACTAGAAAAAAAATACTTAAAAAAGCAAAAATCTTGCTTTGAGGACCACAAAGTCAGCCTCTATAGTATTTAAGTCACATCAAAAGTTTATTCCTCAAAATTTTCTCTCCTCAATTGCACCACTCTCCCAAACCATACACCGAGATAATTACTTTGAAGTACAAAGTTGGTGGTCAAATTACACTTTAATATAATCAAAATCCTTTCTAACTGAAAAGGAAGTGTTTGATGATCCTTTCTGCCCTAAATGATGGAAAATATGCTGAGATGGAAGAAGATGTTGATGATGACATAATTACCTAACAAACTCATTTTTTAAAGGCTGGTCCCGATCACCGGGCCGATCGGGACTAATGATAGCTTTAGCTTGGAATTGCGAGGATTTGGGACACTTTCGCAATTCCTTTTTCTTTGTGAACTCGCTCGAGTTCGAAGGCCTGGATGTAATATTTTTTATGCGAGACTTTATCTCGTCTTTGGTAAGATTGAAGAAATAAGGGTTCGATTAAGCTATGATTGTGTTTTCTCTGTTGATTGTGTAGGTAGAAGTGGTGGTTTATGTATTTTGTGGAAAACCTCGGCTTTTATGTAATATTTTGAGTTATTCTCGTAATCATATTGCATTGTGATCAATGGAGAGTAGTAGTAGCTAGAGATTCACAAAGCATACGGGCACACCAATGGCATAATAGGCATTTGTCCCGAATTTACTTCGTCGACTAGCTAATGTGAACAATATGGCGCGTGGGTAATTATGGGAGACTTTAACGATATGCTATTGGTGTCTGCGAAAAAAGTGGTGAGCAACCAAACCGAATTGGTTGCTCCAAGGGTTTAAAGGAAGCATTGACCTGTAATATTTCGACCCTCATGTTGGTGGGCCACCCGTACACACGGCGCCGAGGATGGGATCCTCGACACCGCGGAAGAGCGCTGGATAGAGCAATGGTAAAATCAAAGGGGTACACTTTTTTCGAACGCTACGTTACATAATTTGGTAGCCCCTATTTCGGATCATTCCCCACTTTTACTAGACACGTCTCTAGTCTTGAGAAGTGCTTCTAGACGGCGGTTCCATTTTGAAAAAAGTGGCTCAAAATCCTCGAACATGATCAAAATCCATGATGTAATTTCACGCAGCTTAGAGAGGATTTCATGACTTTGACCTATTAAAAAAAGGCTCATACCACCTCGGATGTTCTCGGCGATTGTGGAAAGCATATAGCTTCGTTTGGAAAAGGAATAAACAAGATCTTGAGATGAGATTCAACGGTTACAAGCCTTGGGGGTACCGCGATGCTTCACATGTTACTCACGAGCACGGAAGGAAATAGAACATCTCCTTGTCAAGGAGGAGACCTATTGTAGGCAGCGGGCTAAGGTAAATTGGTTGGTTGGGGGTGATTTGAATACCAGGTTTTTTCATCAAATGGCGTCTGGTCGAAAGAAGAAGAATAAAATCCTTGGGTTGTTCAATGAAAGAAATGAATGGGTTGATAGTCATCGGGGTGTGAATGGCATCGTAAGTGTTGGCCCCGGTGAAAAACCCGTGAAATGCGGAAAAAAGTGTACCCCACCCTGCGTAAAACAGGGGTGAAGGAATGGTGATTCCAATTTTTTCATTTTTAAGCCCATGTGTTGTGTTTTGCTTATAATCGAATGCGTATGACAAGATAAGAACATAAAGCAATAGAGAACACAACAAAGTATAGTGGTTCGGAGACTAAAGCTCCTACATCCACTCTCCCTGTTCCTAGGGAAATTCCTTCAACCGGGACATATCACCCTCCACGGGATTGCCTATAAGCTTTCTGACTATCCAAGACAGTTTACTCACTTCTTCTACATTTGAGTTTTTAAAGTGACTACTCTGCCCGACTTACTTACTCAAACACACAAAGCTTTCCTTATCCAAGCGGTTTACTCACTTCTTCTCTAGTGTTTTCCGGGTCGACTACTGCAAGTAGCCTTACTCACTCTTTACAACTCCAACAATCACACAAACTACTAACAATAGGGTTTGGGTTTTGGTTGGTGTCTCCAACTAGGTTGAGATTTTCCTTACATTTGTTTAAATTTCAATGCTAAGGTTGGAAAAATCTCTCTAAGCTAGGATATATCTTGGGTTGCTTAGATTGGGTTTAAGAACACTCTTGAATATATTTGTATATCAACAGACTTGTGTTCTATGGTGGGAATGCTTTGAGTATATGGTTCTTGGCTTTGTAGCATCTTTTTCCACATTCTCCACATTCTCCACACTTAATTTGATGGAAAATCTTGTATTTATAGTGTGGATTTGAATGTTACCGTTGGAGAGAATCACATTCAAATCCATACTATTACGTAAGTTCTCTGACTTTTTTTCAGTGGTTGTCTTCCTCCTCGTTGGTCCACGTCAAATTGAATCTAATTATTTATACTCTTCGGGATCTTACGAGTCTTGAGTTCTCTGAGTCTCGGGTTTCTTGATTCGATAGACTTCTTTCATGGGACCTTGTGCGGTGGGGCATCTTGACACTCCAGGTGGCCAGTTCGGTTCTTCGACTGGGCCATCGACCTCGGTCCTTTTACTCAACGACCCTCGGGTTAAACTTGACTCAGGCTTATCGATTTCTTCTTGCTGATCGATCATTTCGGTGATCGAGGATCAAACATCTTCAGGTTGACTTATATCGGGATAGCATCGGATCGTTACATCGGGTTAGCATATCGGGTTATCTTATGCGATCTTGATCCGCGTCTGGATCTTGATCGGTCTCATCATCGCTCATCTTATGATCTATGACTTCTCTTGATCTTGATCTTACGAGTTGATTTAGTTACGTCGACTTATGCACTCTTACGATCACCATATCATTTCATTGTTCTTGATCACCGAAGATCACCTAAATACATTCTTGATCATCTGATCGGTAAATGCATTCTTGATCATCCATCTGATCAGTGCATTACGGTCATCGATCTACGATGTCCATTTGAAAGCAACTTTTCTTCTCTTGATTTTGCCATAAAACATCGGTTAACTCCTAACTCATATTACTTTATTCGATCTTGATCGGTCTCGTCTCTGCGACCTCGTCGATCTCGATCATCTTCTTCTAATTTCGTGAGTTCCTCAACTTGTTCTCTTGTTCCCCTCAACTTGTTATCCGTAAATTAAACAATAACACAAGTTGATAATGTTTTGGCATAATTCATCAAAACTAAAATATCCCAACAGTAAGAGATTATTTTACTAACTTGTTCACAACAACAGAGAACTTGGACGATATTCATCAGGTTATCAGAACTATGCAAAGGCGCATTTCAGGGGCAGACACCGACATGTTGTGTAGCGAATTTGAGGCTGAAGAGTTCCGTGTTGCAATCTCACAAATGCACAGTGATAAATCCTCTGGGTCGGATGGCTATAATCCTAGTTTCTACAAGAAGTTTTGGGACATTGTGGGGCCGAACGTGGTTGCAATGAGTATTGGATGGCTAAATGACGGGGCTTTCCCAGTGGAATTAGAAAGCACCAATGTGGCCTTAACTGCCGAAATCGATAGCCCAAAAACCATGAAAGATTTGAGATCCATTTTTTTATGTAACGTGGTGTACAAGATAATCTCAAAGGTGTTATGTAACAGGTTGAAAAAGGTGTTACCGGGTTTGGTGGATGAATCACAATTTATTTCGGGATGCCTTATCCAGGACAATGTGCTTATATCCTTTGAATCCATCCATTCTATGAGAAAGAGACGGAAGGGGTGGATGGGAGACGTTGCATTGAAGATCTATATTTCAAAGGCATATGATCGTGTGGATTGGAGATTTCTCAATGCTATATTGCAGCAAATGGGGTTTAGTGACAGATGGCGAAGATGGATGCAAATGTGTATGTGTTCAGTTAGCTACAATTTCATAGTAAATGATGCTTTGGTTGGCCCAGTAATTCCGGGAAGGGGTCTACGGGAGGGCGATCCATTGTCTTCGTACTTATTCATCCTGTGCGCGGAGGGGTTATCAAGCTTGTTTATTGCTGAAAATTGGAGGGGACGTTTGCATGGGTGTAGGGTAAGTCGTCGAGCTCCATCTATTTCAGATCTTCTATTTTTGGATGATAGTTTACTCTTTTGTCTTGCGCCCAGAGAGGAGAGTCAAGTTCTTAAAGATACTTTGAACCTGTACGAATGTGCGTCCTGACAAGCAATCAATTACACAAAATTTGGGGTGTTCTACAGTTCCAATCTCCCCACGACTTTGCACGATGATTCCCTTAGTACAGGTCATTATCTCGGCTTACCATCCCTTATCAGGAGACGCAAAAAGAAGATCTTTGGCTATATAAAAAAAAGGTTGTGGACCAAATTGCAGCAATAGAGAAGCAAGAAATTATCGAAAGCAAGAAAATAAGTTCTAATCAAAGCTGCAGGTCAAGCCATCTCGGCATACTGTATAAGCACGTTCCTCTTGCCATCGATAATATTACTAGTTTAGTGTCCGCGTGTTATGCGGTTTTTTAATTAAAAATTGCGTCATTTTCAATAAATAATATATTTAATAATTAAAAATATAAATATAAATATATGCATAAATGCACTAAATATGAATGAATAATTGTTTAAGGTATATATTAGTAAATTTTCTTAAACCGTGTAATAAAATTATTGTGTCAAATATTATTTATTCATTTTAATATGAAGTTGAAACCTACAAATCAAAACAAAATAAATCAAATAAAAAAGACTAATACATTAATTAATATGTAATAATGAAAAAAAAATTAAAAGTGAATGAATTATTAATATAAAATATTTTTGCCAAATAAATATATTAACATATACATAAGAGCAATTATAAAATAAAATTATTTATTAAAAATTAATAATTGAATATAATTCACACTAAGATAAAATACATTTAGAATGAATATTTTATTTATCTTAAATTAAGTTAAAAAAAAATTACCGAAAGAAAGATAAACGAATAATATTATATAGTTAAATAAAACATAAAGTAATAAATATGAATTACACATTTTATAACATTCCCACATATTTTAAATATATAAATAATTAAAAATTAATTATACACAAAAACTTTAAGTTTCATGACACATAGGATTTTTTTTATAAAAAGAACCAAATAGAAAAATGACATGTGTACTCAATTTTTTTATTGAATTACATATATGTTAAATTAACATGAAGTTGACAGATCACGAAAAAAGACTCCCTGTCATGAAAAAACACTCTCTATTAGTACAGTGGGATTCAATAAAAACAATTAATACCTATTCCAAAAAGTACTCGAGTGAGGTGCGCTGGGCACACACAGCTGTGTAGATCAGGAGACCAAAGAAGCTTATTTAGAAACAATCATACAAGAGTCTGATTTCAAGTATTATTATTGTATTAATTAATGAGTAATAATTTAGTACAAAGAATATCAAAACTTATGCACAATCACCGCATCAAAAAAACGTTACCAGCCCAACTGCAATCGCCGATATCATCCTCTAAAGTCTAACTAAAGTATATAATCACAAAAACTGTGGATCATTATTCTGATACGAGGGAGATAGATACTCCCATATGTAATAAATTACCAAACAAAAAATAAAACAAAAAAACTAGTATATCAATAAATAATAATACCCCAATTGTCTTCATTTCCCTTGTTGCTCGCTCACTCTCTTCATAAACCCTTCAAAAGCCAAGTCAAATGCATCCTTCGTACCCTCCAATCCTTTATTAGAATTTGCATAAACAAGCTTTGGGATATATTCAACCACTTTTTCCCTCATTTTTTGCACTTTTTCTTCACTAATTCCATCAAGCACAGCCTTTATTGAGAGGGTCCCATTCCTCACCGCATTCCGGTCCATGAAAACCGAGTAACTCTCCGGTTCGCCCGGCAAGAACCAGTCGTACTGCAAGTAAGCCGTCCTGTGCCAAAAAAAAACGGGAATCGAACCGGCCACCGTACAGTCAAAGATGGACCGCCGAGTCAAACTGTCCCCTCTTGGCTGCAGGCAGAATTTGGAGTCGAGAAATGTTTCCAAAATGGCGGTGCTTCCGTTGATGCACTTTGAACCGCCGCAATCGGCGACCCGGCACGAACCCGGTTCGGAGTAGCACTGGTTCAGGAGAACCGCTCGGAAATCATTCTTTATGAACCCCCGCGTGCCCCCCGCGAAGCAGAAGAGAGTGCGGCGGACGCGGCTGCTGACGAAATGCTGCCAGGTGGTGACGTCAGCGACGGATCGGGGGTGGAATCCGGTGGGGTAGGGTACAGCGATGTCGTAGTGGTCCCAGGGGTGCTTCTCGATTAGCAAGCGCGTGATGTTACGCGCCAGGGGCATGTAGATGCAGCTGGACCCCCAGTCCTGGTCCTTTGAGCGGCGGAAATCCCATGTGATGCGGCCTAGGGTAATGAAGTGATCCCGGCCGTTGGATTTTCGAAAAAACGGCTGATCGCTCACCGAATCGAGCATTGATATGCAGTGGCGGTCGCGGTCCTGCGCGGTGGAGGTTTTATTGAAGAGGATTTTCTCGATTGCGAGGCCTAAGTAAAAGGGGATGTAAAAGGCGGAGGCAAATTGGGGATTTAGGGTTCGACAGGGGTGGTGAAGCATCCGGTTGTGGAAAATGATCTCTAATGAGAACTGATCGGTCCAGAACCACGCGCCGCTCACGTTCCGCGGCAGGATTTTGGAAATCCCGGCGGCGGATTTGCCGAATCCGGCGTTGGAGAAGGCGTCGCATCGGGAGTGCCACGGGTTTATGTCGTCGCAGTTGCTAACGATTTCGGTGTTGAATTGGGGCTGAAGGTTGTAGACATACACTCTGCCGTGAGGGCAATTAGACGAATTAGATGAAATTTCATCAAATTCAATTGGAGAAGTGGCGGCGCCGGTGGTGGTGGTGGTGGAGAGGGAGAAGGGGAGGGAGGGGGCGGAGAGGAGGAGGAGGAGGAGGAGGAGCTGGAGGAGGAGGACGAGGATGAAGAACCATGTGCGGCGGTGGTGGAGGGAAAGGTAGGGTTTCAGGCGATCTATGATATCTGGGGGTTTGGGTTTGGAGGAAGCGGCCGTATCTGAAACGGGAAGCATTAGATGAACGGCGGTGAAGAGGTGGCTCCGCGTGTCGGTGTGGATCTAGGGATGAAGGGGAATTGAAAGTAGTCGTGGATGACAAATGTTTTGTGGACGCGTGCCTTTTGGGGTTTATTATCCCAAACCGACAACTATTTTTGTTTAGTATTTTGCTAATTAATTCCCAATCAATCCCCTTAATTTTAGGAATATTATACTAATTGTTTTCGGAATTGGGTTTCTTTATTTGTAAAAGGTTTTTTCGAAAATTTGGTTTGCTGGCGGTATTTTCGATAGTCATAACCAGTCATGTGTCATTTGATCTTTGTCTGATTTTTTATTTCAACTTATACTTGGTCTAAAATCCTAATTTGAGTAATTTCTTATTTACTAATGGGAAATACACCCCAATGTCATCCCTTTAACCACTCTATTTTAAAATACACAATTTATATGCAATGTATAATATTTTATAGGAGTTTTATCAATTCAGGGCCTGAAAGATAGTAAAACTATCAATTTAAGGCATGAAAGATTTTTCCTATCAATTCAAGGCCTGAAAGATAGAAAACTATCAATCCAGAGCCTGAAAGATAGAAACTATCAATTCGAGGCTTATAAATTTTAAGATCATGTTTGACACTAAAACCCTAAACCCTGAACACTAAACGATGAACCCTAAACCTTGAACCATGAACCCTAAACCCCTTGAACCGTAAACCTTGAACCGTAAACCCTAAAAAATTTAAAAAATAAGAACATGAAATAAGGATATGAAATATAAATGTCAAACATGTCCTTAAAATGTGTGAGCCTCAAATTGATAATTTTTATCTTTCAGGTCCTGGATTGATAGTTTTCTATCTTTCAGGCCTTGAATCGATATGAAAAATCTTTAAGGCCTTAAATTGATAATTTTGTCATCTTTCAGGCCCTGAATTGACATTTTTCCTATTTTATATTAATTAGATCTTGTATATATTCGGTGCACCATAAATTTTATAGTGTATTATATATATATATATAACTTATTGTATTGAAATATTGAATTTATTTATACTGAAACGTGCAACAAGTATTTGTGAAAAACGTTGAATGTTTCAGCGTAAACAAGTAGTATGTTTAAATGCAATAAGTTATATATTTTTAAAATACACTATAGAGTGCACGGTGCACCTTGTGCACATGAGACCCTTTTATATTATTTATTTTTTACTCTGAATTATTAATTCTCATGTGAAATTTGTTCATAGTATGAAATTGATATCACTATGCATATAAATTGATACAATTACTCTTATAAATTGATATCAGTAACATTTAATATCATGATTTTAGTTTATAAGTGTACTGATATTAATTTATGAGAATGTCTTGTGTGAAATATTGCACACTAATGTTATGTACAATATAATATAAATAATGTAAAAATACTTCAAAATTTGCAGGTCTGGGCGGGCGGGGCGGGTCGGGTCGGGCAGGGGCGCGGGTGGGGCAGGCAGTGGGCTTTAGGTTGGCGCAGTCGGATATGTATTTATAGAAGAATATTTTTTTTAAATATGTGTTGTAGCTTAGTTGTTTGGGTTTGTTGTTAATGTATTTGGTCGCAGGTTCGATGTCTACTGAACACATAATTTTTTTATTTTTTTTTTGGGTCAATTTTTTGTGTGTTACTACATCTATGTATAAGTGTTACTACATTGTTATACTGAAAAACTTCATATTTTACGTAACACGTAATTAAACATATCGTAACACATAAATATTCATAACGTAACATGGGTCACATGAGTATTCACATAGTATTATGACGATATATGAACAGTGTTACATATTACTAAAAAATCATTTGTTACTACATGAACAAAAAGTGTTACCATGTGAAGAAAAACGTGTTACCACATAAATAAAACCAGTACAAGCGTGAAAAGAAATCCCCAGTCCAAAATTACAGATTTAAAGAACAATTTGATGTGTTACTACATGAACAAAATGTTGGGGAATAGTTGCACAGATCTATTTGGGGTGAATATTTAAATACAAATTTAATTCTTATAATTATTACTAGCATGAATTAATCCTATATTAATTCAAATAATAATCCAACAACACATCATGAATATAATAATACACGAAAACCTCCGATCCTAATTCTACGAGTTTACGTGAACGCACCTCTCTGGATGGCAAAGTGATCCGCAGATTAGACTAACCAAAAGAACTTCCCAAGTATTCCTTAGCCTCGCTCGACTATCCGGTGGAAGGACACTTGTGAACGATTTAACAAAAGGAAAATAAATTATGTTGCACCAACTTTGTGGATTTACTAATTTTTTTCAAAGACATGGAATTGTACTTGGGAATGAAAAGAATCATCCCCTATTTATAGAAAGCATGAAGTGGACTCGAAAATTTTGTGATAAAACAATGTGGGGAAAATCTTTTCTTGATCTCCAAGAAATCTTGAATATATCTCCTATATTCTTTCTCCCATAATTATAATATTCCACAAAATCCCACCTTTCTATTTTGCTATGGATTTTTTTTTCAAAATATGATGATCAAGATTCCAAGATTTGGACTACCCAGGGGGCCTTTAGGAGAATTAAGATTGGACCTTCTAATGGACCTTGAATATCTAATATTGAGCCAAAATATTATTCAAGCCCATAAATATTAATTAATCCCACTACATAATTAATATTGCACTATCCATCTTAACCCATATTACGGTCGATATGGCTCCCGGTCATTATTTCCCGTGTTTAAGATTATCTAGCCCATTAATTAATTCAAGCCACCAAATAGCTTTCCATTAATTAATATCTTTTATCCTTGGTCAAGGAACGGTTCAACATTATTATCCATACCTAAACTAATTCCACTTGCAAGATTTGGTATGATAAAGCTTATGAGCCTCCCAAGAGGGCAAATCGAACAAGCGTATTTCTTACACGATTCTTCAGATTAAATCTTAGCAATCACATGTGACTAATAATATTGCCCAAGATAAAAGTATTGAATCTCATTGATTCGCTACCCATGATTAGTCAAAGCAATAGTTACCAATCCCACGTGATCCTATTTAAGGGATTTAAGATTAAGAAATAACGAACCAATTGAGGTCTAATTCTTCCTTGTTCGGGCTCAAGAATTTATCCTCCTCAGGGGTCCTATTCAAGGCATCGGTCATGCACTAGTGTAATCTCTTGGTCAAGGCAAGCGAATCTGAGCCTTACACTTCAACCTTTCACGATGGGTTGTTCATTTTCATCTAGGTCGTGAATGGCGTACTTTTAGTTACAAGGGACTGTTAATTTAATCTTCTGTGATCTGGTATCACTAAATTAACTACAATGTAACACGTACGACTTATTGAACAGTTATTCAATAAATATATGTAACATTCGATAATATTTAAAGCATCAGTGATAAACAATTTATTTCAGTAAATAAGTCTGAAATTCAGTTTTGATTATACAAAGTAAAAAGCATACTTTCTAGTATAATCCCAACAATCTCCCACTTATACTCAAAGTCTGCTTTTAAGTATACTACAACATGTCTCGTGTAGTCTGTGACATCTAATGTCACCTACACGAACCTAATAATTTCTCCCACTTATACTCAAAGCAGATTGGCAACGGTCTTGACACCCATTCCTTCCACATGTCTCTCGAATGTATTCAGATGCAGACTCTTTGTGAAAGGATCTGCTAGGTTGTCCTCAGATGCTATCTTTGCCACATCTATATCTCCTCTCTTAACGATTTCTCGTTTAAGATGTCTTTCCTTTAGTGTGTTTGTTTGACTCGTGGACTCTTGGTTCCCTTGAATTTGCAACTGCCCCTAGCAAATATTGCTAGACAAATTCGTAACTCTATCCAAGTCCACTAAGAAGGTCTTGAGCCAAATCGGTTCTTTCACTGCTTCACAAGCAGCTACTTACCCGACTTCCATGGTTGAGTCAGTGATGCATTTCTGCTTCACACTCATCCATTTGATGGCTGCACTTCCCAAATGGAAACACACTAACTGAGGCAGATAGTTTCTGGAATCTAAGTCTGATTGGAAATCCGAGTCCGTGTAGCAGATGGGGATTGGATCATCTGGCTGATAAACCAACATTCTATCCCGAGTTCTTTTCAGATACTTCAGAATGTTTTCAACTGCCGTCTAATGCTCTTTCCCGGGGTTACTTTGATATCTTGCCACTATGCCTACGGCAAAGCAGATATCCGATCTCGTGCACAGCATTGCATACATAAGGCTTCCGACTGCCGAAGCACAAGGAATGCCTTTCATGTCATCTATCTCCTTTTGCGTCTTAGGGGACATTTTCTTGGATAGATGGATTCCATGCCTGAAAGGTACGAAGCCTTTCTTGGAATCTTGCATGCTGAAGCGTTTCAAGACAGTGTCTATGTATGAATCTTGTGATAAGTCGATCATCCTTTTCTTGCGATCTCGAGGTATCTTGATCCCAAGGATGTGTCCGGCTTCCCCTAAGTCTTTCATATCAAACTGTTTTGAAAGCCATGCCCTTACGTCTGATAACACCTTTACATCATTCCCGATGATCAGAATGTCATCTACGTATAGTACTTAAGAATACCAATGCAGTTCTGACACGCTTTTTATACACACAACTTTCAAACTCATTTTGATCGAACCCATAAGACTTTATAACATGATCAAAACATTGGTTCCAAGCTCTGGATGCCTGTTTGAGTCCGTAAATGAGCTTACAAACTAGGTGTTCTTGGCCTTTTTCAATGAAGCCTTGGGGTTGTTGCATATAGATCTCTTCATCAAGACTTCCGTTAAGGAAAGCTGTCTTGACATCCATTTGCCAGATTTCAAAGTCGAAATGCACAACAATCGATAAGAGAATACGGATAGACTTGAGCATGGCTACTGGCGAAAAAATTTCCTCATAATCGATCCCTTCTTTCTGAGTATAACCTTTCACCACTAGTCTTGCTTTAAAGGTTTCAACCTTCCCGTCCGGTCCTCTTTTTCTCTTGTATACCCATTTGCAACCAATGGGTTTGACCCCATTAAGTGGTTCGACTAGCTCCCACACTCTGTTATGAAACATAGAACCCATTTCGGCTTTCATTGCTGTTTGCCAAGAATCTGCATCCTTATCTTGGAGTGCCTCGTCATATGTCTATGGGTCTGATTCGTCTTGTCCGGGAATCAAGTCCGAGGACTCTCCTATTCCCATGAATCTCTCGGGCTGTCTTACAACCCTCCCACTACGACGAGGTTCCGGTTGTGAAAGTGTGTCGTTTGGTATATCATCTAGTACAGTTGGCATTGAGGTTTGCCCTCTAAGCTCATTTAAGGTAATCTCACTTCTGGGTCTTCTTTCGTTCATATAGTCTTCTTCCAAAAATCTAGAGTGGGTGCTTATGACCACCTTTTGATCTTCGGGACCATAGAACATACATCCTTTTGTTCCCTCGGGTAACCTACAAACAACCTTAATTCTGATCGAGGATCCAATTTACCGGCTTCCTTATCCAACACGTAGGCAGGACACCCCCAAATTCTCATGTGTCTCATACTAGGCTTCATACCGTCCACAATTCTTTGGGAGTTTTGGGAACCGATTTGGATGGCACCAAGTTCGAGAATGTAAGTCGTTGTTTTTCAAGGCATGACCCCGTAATCGACTTGGGAAGATCCGCATAACTCATCATAGATCTAACCATTTCCAAAAAGAGTTATGTTTCTTCGCTCTGCGCAACCCCATTTTGTTGAGGGGTTCCCCAGTGCGATGAGTCGGGATGCAATCCTTCATCGATAAAGTAGTTCAAAACTCATCGCCGAGGTATTCGCCTCCACGATCAGATCGTAGAGACTTGATACATTTTTCCTAATGATTCTCTTCTTGAGCCTTAAATTCCTTGAATTTCTCGAAGGTCTCAGATTTATGCTTCATAAGGAAAATGTAACCGTACCTTGAGTAATCATCAATAAAAGTGACAAAATACTCATAACCTCCACTTGCTTTGGTTGACATTGGACCACATACATCTGTGTGAACGATATCTAACACTTCTTTTGCCCTATTCCCCTTGGCTCCAAATGCCCTCTTGGTCATTTTACCCTCCAAACATGATTCGCAGGTTGGAATTGGTTCAACTTGGAGAATCTCCAGTGAACCGTCTTTCACCAACCTTTGGATCTTCTTAAAATTTATATGACCCAATCTTAGATGCCAAAGAAGTGTCTCGTTCACATTTTCTTTTGTCGGAAATGGTTGATGTGTTATAGGATGCATTTCGTGAGTGGTGTGCACAGTTAATTGTATAGAGATTTTCCATCAATGTCCCGTAACAGATACACTCATCATTTCAAGAAATGATGTCATTCTTATTAGAAGAAACTTAGTGTCCTTTAATCGAATTTTAGAAACTAAAAGTGAATTCTTTCTAAAACTGGGAACATAAAGATAATCTCAAAAAAAAACTTTATCTTCAAAAGATAGGTGCACTTCTCCCACTGCTTTAACCACTACTCATGTAGCATTGCAATGTCTGCTACTTGTGTAGTATTGCAATAATCATTACTATCGTAGCATTGCAATATCTGCTACTTACGTAGCATTGCACTAATTGCTACTTTCGTAACGTTGCCCAGTGTGATGAGGATCTCACTCCCACTAAGTTGCCGGATCAGTTTGAACCCGTGAAGCCAACATGATTAGTGGATCTCGTATCAACCACCCACGAATGAGAAGTATAAGCCGCTAAACAAGTTTCAACAACTAGTGCGTGAGAATTACCTTTCTGTCCGTCCCTTTTGGGGTTGGAATAGGCAAAACCTCTATTGTCCTCTCTCACCGCAACCTCTCACCGCAGCTTAAGCACTTCCTCTTTGGATTTTCCTTGACACAACAAGCATTCCTCATCTTACCATTGCCCTTGGCAACAGTTGAGTTTTATTGCTTATGGCTTTTGGTCCTCTTCTTTATCTTGCCTTCCCTTGGCCTAGAAGATGAAGACGGACCACTTGCCGTCAAAACTTGAGTTTTGTGCCTTATCAACATATCTGCCGAGACCAAAAGCTTGCAGCAAATTAGCTAGCGAGGCCAAAATGCTCAAAAACTTTTTGGGCAGAGAGTGAAGTACCAAATTCATCTGAGTCTCCAGATCATAATCTGTACTCAGAATCTCAAGTTTGTTCAGATGGGCCATCTATTTTGAGGACGTAATCCCTTACGGGTTTGCCCTCCACCATTTTCAGCGACGACATCTCTCTCAAGGTGATCTGACGAGTCCCGCATGTTTTGACTCATCAGTTGGCTCATCTGTTTTTGGTGTGTCAAAAATCCACTTGTGCTTTTGTGCAGTTAGGACAATTATAATTTTCCAATTAATATAGTTTCCATATTGTACTGTCTTTAAGTACAATAACAGTGGATTAAAAGGTAACGACATGCTGAACTGAAATAAATAACTATATGCAAAAGCACAAGTATATCACAAGATTCGATCACATGCATCATATTAAAATCTCAAAAAATATGAACATGCATCAGCCAACATCTCAAAACAGTTTAAATAAGCCACGTGAGGTGGGTCATTATTTAAACACATTCAAGCAGGTTACAAACAAGAACAGTTACAAACCTTTAATATCCAGATTAATAGTTGGCTCCCACTTGACCAATATAAAATTGACAGGGACTTCGGGGAAGTATATGCATATCAATTTTATACCTAAGTAATAACCATGATTAAATACAGGATTATTATTTCGCTTTGAACGAGCCTCGTGGGGAGGGTCATCGTCTCCACTAGTAATAACCCACAATCATCCACTTAGAATTCATTCATGTGAAAGTTATCTTTTGACAGTCCCGTGGGGGGAATTTCTCCAAAAGAATTCACAAATAAATAAATCATGGAGGTCAAAATTAATTCAATTTTATTATCCGGAATAAAATTGTCAATTAATTATTTAAACATACTTAGTAATTTTGAAGTTGAGATTTTTCATTTGGCAACCCTCATGCAAACACATTTAAACAAATTAAATAAAGCATAAGATAGCACAAAATAAGTCAAGCAAAACAGAAAAATAAACATATTGGACACAAATTATCCAATTGTCATGGTTTGATTTTTCTTGGCTTGATCTTGAAGAAACACCGTCTTGAATTTCTCCCACTCGATCGTCTCGGAAAAATTACTCCATCTCGAAACGCCACGCCAAGCAGCTCGCAGCCGGGATGCACACCCGCATTCGGCCGGCCACTGGCGAGTTCAAACCAGCGGCCTTCCGGTAGGTCATACGCCCGTCTGCGGCTCGGTAGCTCTCGGCGACAGACGTCGATTCATCACGTCATGTATTTCGCCCAGCCGTGCCTGTGGTGGTTCTCGACACCCGTGCGTCCCTCGCGCGCCCATGTGCCGTATCCTCCGTCCGCTGCACGCTTCTGCGCGCGTCTGCGTCGCCCTAAGCGCCAGCCCGCTTCGGCAGCGGCGATCTCGCCGCCTTCGGCCTCCGCCTCGCCGCCCATGCGTGCTGCAAGGCTTCGAAGTCGTCTAGCGTGCCTCCTTGGCACGTTTTCTTGCGACGACGCCGCCCTACGCCGGTTACGGATTTGATCGCTTTAATTCTTCGTCTCCATCCTCGTTTTCGATCGGTTTACAATTTATTTACAAAAATAAATAAACTAGATCTGAACTAGTCTATTACATTGATCAAATCAAACAAATTCTAATATACTCGTGGATTTTCTCCGCGAGGCAAAAGCGAATCGAGCGAATCGAATTAAAAACCACGGTTTATATGCATGCATAAATAAACACATTAAATTCCATGACAATTGGATACACCCTGCAGATCCCAGCAATTCTACTATCCAATTTCAAATTTAATGTCTCCATAATTAAATTACAATTTAAAAATTGAGTCTAAAACCGTGGCTCGATACTACTTGTTGTTGGGGAATAAGTTGCATGATCTATTCGGGTGAATATTTAAATACAAATTTAATTCTTATATTTATTACTAGCATGAATTAATCCTATATTAATTCAAATAATAATCCAACAACACATCATGCATATAATAATACACGTAAAACCTACGCATGCGGAATTCTACGAGTTTACGTGAACGTACCTCTTGGGATGACAGTGATCTGGAAGATTAGACTAACCAAAAGAACTTCCCCAATATTCCCTTAGCCCTCGCTCACTATCCGTTGGGAAGGACACTTGTGAACGATTTAATAAAAGGAAAATAAATTATGTTGCACCACCTTTGTGGATTTACTAATTTTTCCAGAACATGGAATTGTACTTGGGAATGAAAGAATCATCCCCTATTTATAGAGCATGAAGTGGACGAAAATTTTGTGATAAAACAATGTGGGAAAATCTTTTCTTGATCTCCAAGAAATCTTGAATATATCTCCTATATTCTTTCTCCCATAATTATAATATTCCACAAAATCCCACCTTCTCTATTTGCTATGGATTTTTCGAAAATATGATGATCAAGATTCCAAGATTTGGATCTTCTTGAATTTATGAGATATTCTTGTATTTCAAGAAATACATATCTTCCATAATATCTTTTCAAGAAAATCAAGAAAATCTTTCTTGCTCGCTATTTTCAAATATTTCGAAAATCTTAATATAGATGACCAAGTGGGAGATTTCTTGAATTTAATGAGATAATCTTGTATTCCAAGAATACATATCTTCATTCCATAACAAAATTCAAAGAAAATCTTTCTCCCAACTTAGCTATAAATTTCGAAAATATTAAGGAAAAAATAAGCAACAATATTTATTTTATTTTAATCACATTTTTCAGTTAATGGACTATATGTTGGGCTACTCAGGGGGCCTTTAGGAGAATTAAGATTGGACCTTCTAATGGACCTTGAATATCTAATATTGAGCCACAATATTATTCAAGCCCATAAATATTAATTAATCCCACTACATAATTAATATTGCACTATCCATCTTAACCCATATTACACCAATATGGCTCCTTTATTATTTCCGTGTGTTTAAGATTATCTAGCCCATTAATTAATTCAAGCCACTGAAATAGATTTCCATTAATTAATATCTTTTATCCTTGGTCAAGGAACGGTTCAACATTATTATCCATATAGAAAACTAATTCCACTTGCAAGATTTGGTATGATAAAGATTATGAACCTCCCAAGGGGGCAAATCGAACAAGCGTACTTGCACACGATTCTTCGTATTAAATCTTAGCAATCACATGTGACTAATAATATTGCCCAAGATAAAAAGTATTGAATCTCATTGATTAAGCTACCCATGATAAGTCAAAGCAATAGTTTCCAATCCCACGTGATCCTATTTAAGGGCTTAAGATTAAAAATAACGAACCACCGAGGTCTAATTCTTCCTTGTTCGGTTAAAAGAATTTATCCTCCCTGTAGGTCCTATTCAATTACATCGGTCATGCACTAGTGTAATCTCTTAGTCAAGACAAGCCAATCTCGAGCCTTACACTTCAACCTTTCACGATGGGTTGTTCATTTCCATCTAGGTCGTGAATGGCATACTGTTAGTTACAAGGGACTGTTAATTTAATCTTCTGTGATCTGGTATCACTAAATTAACTACAATGTAACATTACGACTTATTGAACAGTTATGCAATAAATATATGTAACATTCGATAATATTTAAAGCATCGGTGATAAACAATTTATTTCAGTAAATAAGTCCGAAATTCAATTTTGATTATACAATGTGTTGGTCCCGGTGAGAACGAGTCTTACACGTGTATGGGGGGGAATACACGTGTTCAGTGATTTTAAAACTTTTTCTTCGAGGTCAACTTTGGGAGAAAATCTCAAGATTAGGTTCTCGAGAAGCCGGATCGCTCTCGAGTCAAAGTCATCGAGACAGTGATCCCGAAATTTCTTTTCGATACCTCGAGATAATCCCAACCGAGTCCCGAGTGTCGGAGATCTTGAGTTGCTTGGATCGATAACTAACTTACTGAATCCTCAGATGAGAGTTCAGTTTGGTAACTATCTGTTCTAGCTACTCGATCGTCTTAATGGTTGGCCCTTAGATTATACTCGTTTTAAGCTTTGTTTGAAAACCTTCCTTATGAAATAGTGATTAGGCTGAATCACTTATGCAACTTTCAGTGGATTGATTCCAACTGAATATCAGTGAAAAGTATGCTTTCAAAATCAAGTTGATGCAACAATTAAGCACAGATAAGGAAAGCAATAAAGAACACAACAGTTATAGTGGTTCATAGACTCAAGCTCCTACATCCACTCTCCCGACTCTTCGTGAGAAATTCACTATCAAACCGAAGCTTTTACGACTACCTCTCGTAGTTTACTTTACTCAACTTCGACCTGCGTTTTCGACTACTCCACGAGTTTACTTACTCAACCCGACCTTGAGTTTTTCGACTACCTCGTAGTTTACTTACTCAATCACACACAAGCTTTCGGACTACCCCCTCGAGCTTACTAACTTCTTCTCTAGAGTTTTCTCGACTACTCCGTGGTTTACTAACTCTTTACAACTCTACTCACCAACAAACACACTCCAACTACCTTCTCAAGGGTTTGGGGTTTCTTGGTTGGTTTCCAACTAGGATGAGATATCCTTTACAATAAAGCACAATGCAAAGGGTTAGGATATCTCGACTAAGCTTTGGATAAATCTTATCAAGCTAGGCTTAGTAAAGTGAGCTCTCTTCAATATAAAAGCACTTGGGAAATTCAAGGTATTTCGAGTGCTTTAACTTTGCAAGAATAAGTTTGAGCTCTTGTTGTGTATAAATTTCCCGTGACCTTACTATGTAGAGGGTCATCAGTATTTATAGGCATACACCAAGGTCACTCTTGAAAACTATCCGTTGGAGAGATAGCTTCGTGAGTTCCCTCTTATGGTGTGTGAGAAACGGCTATATTTAGAGTTTGAAACTCCCTAACACGTTTAGGCAATAGCCTTTCATGTAGTCGGTCTTCACTTTTTTGCGATCGGAACTTTCATTGACATCCGACATCTTTTTTCAAATGGCTTGTCAATGTCATTGTCGATGGTATGCAGTGTCATCTTCCTCTTTTTGACTTTTGTCTTCAGTTAAGGGTAGACACCTTTAACGGCTCTTTTGATTACAAACTCTGAGTTTGATATAACCTTAACAATACTTCTGACTTAGTTCCTTTTGTCTGCATTTGAATGTCTTGGCAATATCTAACTTTCTAAGGCATCGCGTTTCTCTCAGTATTGCATCCTTCAGATAGATATATTCAGTGCCTCGGAACATTCAGTTCATATCGAGCATTCAAAGATATATTCTTAGTCTTCAGTAATTACTGTGCTTTTAGTATTCTTGATCTTCAGATACTCAGTCTTCAGTCTTGTGTCTTCAGAGTCTTCTGAGTCTTCAGAGTCTTCTGAGTCTTCAGATTTATACTGACTGTTTATACTGAGTCTTCATGCTGAGTCTTCAGTCTCTCAGTTTCATACTGAGTCTTCAGAGACTATTCTGAAACTATATCTGCTGACTTATACATTTTGCAGATAACATCCTGAATACTCTAAAACTGAATCCTGACTCAACTATCAAGATCATTACTGAACATGTCATACTCAGGGGTTTTGGGATCTTAATCAAAATCATATAATCTTTTATTAAATTCATCTCCCAACAATTTCCCCCTTTTTGATGATGCCAAAACCTATCTTGTTACAAGTATATAACCTATTCTCAGGTTTCAGTTTTATCTATTACAAGATTGGTTATGTCCCAACAGTTTCTGAAATCAGAGAATCTCAAAAAAAAAAATTTGAAGAGTCTCCCAAGAATTTCATCACCAAACAATCGATGCTTGAGCATATCAAAAGACATGTAAAATAAGATAATGAGGTATTATCTTTTGAGCATAATGATAAATCTTCATTGATGATAAGTGTAGCTTTTTAGACATAAATGAATTTATCAAACAAAATCAAAAAGACAAACATTTGAAGAAACACAAAATCTTCTCGAGTCTTGGTTTTTAGTCTTCGATTTGGCTCTTCGATCTTCTGCTTTCTGTTTGCTTCATTTTCGATTTCATCGATTGGGCACTTCCAGATCAAACATTCCAAGAATCTCTTCTTCACTCATTTCTTTCCTCGATGATGTCCGGATCAAGTTTCGATTAGTCCCATCCGACCCGTCTTGAGCAATTTCTTGCGTAATGGCCTTTTCATTTACCAAGCCATTACCAAAGTTTTGGAGGAGGATAGGAATATGGACCGGGGGCTACTTATCTTATCAGACTCCACCTTCATCCGCAAGGTTAATCCAAACTTTGTAGATACTTTGGATAAAAGGTGAGAAGATGTTCAATGAAAGCTTCGCTTACGATCCGAGCCTTCCCTTCTCCATTCCCGAGAACATCAAAATTGAACGAAGGTTCTCTTCACTTCTTCCACATGTCGTTGAGTTTAATGGGCATCCATTTTATCAACATGGGGCCCCTTGGCCTTTTCGATGTTCCTTCCTCTTGCTACGCAAACTTTCAAGTCACTCCTTCGTTTACGCTCTTCGTCTATCTCTTTTACGATCCGCGAAGTTCACGAGGCCCAAGCAAAGCTTTCTTAGCTTGTTCTTTTTGGAGTGTCGCCGAGCCTCTCACTGGAGTTGAAGACTTTCTTACGAGGTTGAGACTCAGATTCTTCTGCATTTTCGAGAATCGATTTTCTCTAGGTTGGCTTAAAGCTTTGACGCTTGCTTCTGAGTTGAACAACGCCTAAGGCTTTTTTCTTCATAAGCGATTCGGCCCGGCTGGCTTGTTCCAACCTTAGTTCTAACACTCCGGTTTCTCTCTTGCAACCTCAAGCTTGGTTTGCTCGAGAACTCGAATGTAGATGTGCTTCTCTACTTGAGCAAATTTTAACTTCTCGAAGAAGATCGACTTCTTTAAAGGCTTGGGCTAAATTGTATATTTCAAAGATCTTTTCGAGCCTTCTTTTCAAAAGCACGTGCCATGAACTTCCGAGGTCTCAGACCTTCCCTTTCCCCTTCTTGGCACCGTAGTTTGGAAGAAGTCCGGAGAGAGCAGGTCCATATGATATTGTTCTTTGCTCACACAAATGGATCTCTCCGCTAGGCGATCTTGCTCATCTTCCATTCTTCTAATGTGGTTCTTAGCCACGCAGTGGTTCTTCAAATGTGGGCAAAACCCGACCAGAGTGCATCTTTAAGCATCTCTGTCATCTTGGTCATGAGCACTGAAGCTCATTTCCTCAACAGAGGATTTTTGATCCGCACCTCATATTTCTCTGTCAGTTTCACCTCTAGCAATTCAGTCGACTCCTGGTGCTTTTGTTTCATTTCATCACTTATCTCTGCATTGACTCCCTCCAGCTTTTCTTTTAGCTTTTCTTCCATGGAGGTCATCTGAGTGGTCAGAGTGTTTTGTATCTGCACCAGTTCTGAAGAATGGCTAAGTCCTTCCATTGTCTGAGCTTGATTGGCCAATGTTTCTTCCATCTGAGCAATTTTGATTGCCATTGGCTCAATCTTCTCAAGTTTCTCCATTACGGGAGTGAGATCAATCTCAAGAACCTTCTCGCGACCTTCATACTTCTTTTTTTGATCATCCCGAGCTTCGCTTCATCCCGAGCTCCGGCCTCCAATTGAGCCTCGATCATTTATCGGACATTTGCAATTAAAGATAGTACTTTCGGTAACTCGCATCATTATCAATAGTGTCAAAGGTACCAGAAGTGCTAGCTTCAGTCTGAGGTTGATCAGCAACAGAAGTCTCTATTTCTGTTTGAGACTGATCCTCAGCTTCTCCCTGTTGGTCCCCATCTCCATCTTTGGATTTGTCTCCGCTGCTCGGGGCACCAACCTCATTTGCTTTCTTCTCGGTGAAACTTCTTCTGAACCGACTCATCAAAATCGAATTTTTCAATCGAGCTTTGTCCTCCGAACCCTTAGAAGTCGGTCGGAAGGTCGTCTCCTCATTCCACCCGTCTTCCCCTCGAATGCAAAGAATATCAAACATCTCGGGAAGAGTCCGATTGAGGATATACACTGTCGTCCTTAATCTGAAAAATATATCTTGCGATCGGGGTATGAGTGAGCTCGAGGTATCGGGTCAAGGATGAACCGTTCCCCTTGCTCCTCCATTCGCCTTCTTCACCTCGCCTTTCTTCCATCTCTCGCCTCTCTGGTTCGATGAGAGGCTTCGCTAAGGATCAAGCGATGGGTCACTCGGGGAGCTCATCGAGTACATTTTGCTCCCCGAGCCTCGGTGAGTATCCGAAGCTTGTGCATTCAGTCCTCGGTTTGCATCTGAGTGGGTTAGAGACTGAAATGGCATTTCCTCGATATGAGTCCGAGTTAACTTTGACGATGCGAGCACCGCACATCTTGGATCGACTCTGGGGCTCTTTGATCTGAACTGTTCATCTGAGGTAGGCATTTCGAGGTCCGAGCTCCTTTAAAAATTTCTGAGAAATTTTATCCGGAAGTGATGTCTCTCGGCACCTCGGAGAAGACACCGCTCCTCGATCTAATCTGTGTCCTTGAGATAACTGAGCGGCACTTGTAATGGTGAACTTTGGAGCGGTTTGGCCCTCGGTTGTCTCTCCTCGAGAATCATTTGCTACCATCGTCGGTGAGAACCACCAATCTTCTGCGCTTTGGGCGAGGTTCTTCTGCCTCAGCGGTTTTGCTCCTTGCTCTATTTTTGCCTCCAAAATTGGGACCTTCCCCCTGGTTTGTTGAGTCTCTTTCTCGGCGACGAAGGTGATTCTACCTTCTTTTCTCTTTTCCTCGAATAGCTTGCTTCTTCCACAAAGATGGGTTTGAAGAGAATTTTGGATTTAGGGAATGGGGTTGAGTTGGCGAAGATATCCTCTTCCTTCTCGCACATCTCCAAAATATAGGCAATTTTGGTGGCATGGTGGATCTTGCCTTTCATTGTGATTTCCCCATTGACTCTTTTTTTTATGATCTTGGCTTGCTCAGACACCATCTGGACTAAGAATTTCAGCCGATTGAAGTCGGTGGTGGGAGATGCCTCGATCGCCTCCATCGATCGAGCTTGGTACTAATTTGCTCAAAACTCCCCAAGAAGACTCATGACGCTCTTGCTCACAATATCCATCGGACACTGCGATATTGTGGCTTTAGGTGCTTCTTGTTCAAAGTTGCCTCAAACTTCACAGGGATTCTCAAAGAATCCTATCTAGGTACTCTGCTCTCTTCCCGACATATACATCGAAGGATCCTCTCCTCTATCACATAGCTCAAACACATCATTCAGATTTTTTGAGAATAATGCACAACTCCCTCTCAAAATCGGCGATTTTGATGAGTGATCTAGATGAGATACGATGTCGAAGAGTGCAAAAAATCTTCTTCATCTGTTTTCAAATTGCGGATGAATTCGATTACCTCCTTTGCGAACTCTGTGCAGTCGACTTGCGATTAGATGGGTGAGTTTGGCGATCGGATCATATTGAGCCTCCTCTTCTGGCTTTGAGTTGGTTGAGCTCTCAAGTGGGACAATGAACTCGTACCATGGCTTATTGGTTATGACCAATCTCTAGTACACGGTTGGAGCCATTTTAGAATGTGATTGAAGAATTTGAAGCTTTAGGGTTTTGCGATTTCTGGGCAAAAGGGATTTTAGTTACAGAGTATTTGGGGAACGAAGGGTTTGATAAAATTTTGGCTTGAATGGCTTGAAGAGGTATAGATAACCCGAGATCGTGGGGAATCGTGTAGGTTAGGTGAAAAAAGCAACGGTTGAGATTAATCTCCGATTAATCGGGTATATGAACCGACGGACTCAAAAAGTAAGCCGCCAAAATATCCTCTGTGGTCAATAATGTGGCAGAGCATTAAATGACTGTCCTTCTTCGGAATTTAAAACGATCCCGCCCAAAAACATTCCTCAGGTGTTTTGTATTTATTGCAAATGATTACTGAGTTTTACTTAAGCAATAAATGGCTCACATGAGTCATTACTTCTTCAGACTAATTTCCTTCTATCAGTCTTCTTGAAAGTCTCGACCTTGATAAAATGTCGATAATATCTCTAAATCTTGACCTTGATAAAATGTCGATAATATCTTTGAAATCTTGAAAAGGTTCAAAGTATTCTTAATCTTGCCCTATCGAAGAATCGAGTTTCTTGAGACTTCGATTCGATATTTCATTTTATCCCCGAGTTTCTCAAGAGAATTAAAGAAAGCTTCATGTATCTGAAAAAATCTTCAATTTTCGATTTACTCTATACACCGGTTCTAACATCCCTAATTCAATCGAAAGTTCACGAAATCTTGATTCACCAAAGGTTTAGTCAAGATATCGGCTCTTTACTATCAAGATGAATTTTCTCCATCCTTATGTCCTTTTTCTCGACATGATCTCTCGATGAAGTGATGTCGATATCCACATGCTTGCATCGGTGTGTAATACGGATTTTTGTGAAATAGCAATGGCACTATTATTGTCACAAAATATTGGTACTTCATTAGCCACAACTTTATAATCCCTTAATTGTTGTCTCGAGCGAAAGAATGCGAAAGCCTGGCCCTTCTTCCCTGCCATGTATTCAAATTTTCAATCTTGGTTACCGAGGTCATTTCTTTGAAAACCAAGATATCGGTTTGGTTCCTAGAAATTGACAAGTTCTGTTGTGGACTTCTGTCAATTACGCAACCTCCATAGTCGATCTGAGTAACCCGGTTAATTCAAGGTTATCATCAGCTGGATACCATAATCCTCTATTCACTGTGCCCTTAAGATATCTCAGTATCTTTTTAGCAGCCTCCATGTGACTAGTCTTAGGATTAGCTTGGTATCTTGCACATATCCCAACAGCAAATGTTATATCTGGCCTACTTGCTGTGAGATAGAGCAATGATCCAATGATTCCTCTATAATCAGTATGATTTACTGATTTGCCTTCTGAATCAGGATCCATCTTGTAGTTAGTATTCATAGGAATCCTAACTGCATTGCAATTTTGTACACCATATTTGGCAATCAGATCTCTGGTGTACTTTGCCTGGTTGATGAATATTCCTTCCTTTGATTGTTTCACTTGAAGACCTAGAAAGAAATTCATCTCTCCCATCATTGACATCTCAAACTTGCCTTTCATCAGTGTTGAAAACTTTTCACACAGCTGATGGTTTGGAGATCCAAAAATGATGTCATCAACATATATCTGAACCAGTAAGATATCTTTCCCATCCTCTATCCTGAACAGAGTTCTATCAACAGTTCCTTTGACAAAACCATGGTCAGTAAGAAACTGAGAAAGAGTATCATACCATGCTCTGGGTGCTTGCTTGAGACCATACAAGGCTTTTCTGAGCCTGTAAACTTGGTCATTCTGTTTGAACCCAGGAGGTTGTTCCACATAAACCTCTTCTTTAAGCACACCGTTCAGAAATGCACTTTTCACATCCATTTGATAGACTGTGAACTTCATGTGGGCAGCATATGCAAGAAACAATCTGATGGCTTCTAGTCTTGCAACAGGTGCAAAGGTTTCATCATAATCCAAGCCTTCTTCTTGGGAATAACCTTGTCTGAACTAAATTTGCCTTTGTTTCTTACAATGTTGTTGTTTTCATCTCTTTTATTCTTGAAAACCCACTTGGTTCCAATGACATTGTGCCTTTCGGTCTATCTACCAACTCCCATACTTCAATCCTTGAGAATTGATTCAAATCATCTTGCATAGCAAAGAATCCAATACGAATCTTGTAGAAACTTCACCAATCTCTGCGGGTTCTTTCTTTGATAGGAAGCGGCCGAAATAGTGCACTTTCACCATGGAACCTTCTTGTCTTAACACCTTCAGCTTAGATCACCCACAATCGACTTGTAGGATGACTATCTAACCATTTCCTTCTTGATGTTCCCCTTCAATAGTATACTCAACATTTGAAATGTTAGGTTCGATTATATCGATGAACTTCGAGGAACAACGAAAAAAGGAAAGTGAATCATCTTCCTCGGGAAATTCTATTCGAGGACATTGTCGAGACATTTGTTCCCCTTTGGTTGATAGATTCAGAATTTGCCTCACCGTGACCACATCTTCATTGGCATCACATACCCGAGTCTCGGTTTACGCTTCGCTCAGATTAGTTACCTTTTTAGTCTTGGGTTTCCCGAGTCTCACCATCCCGATTTCCATTCTCGAACTTCTTTATCTCGAAGTTCGAGTCACTCAATCATAGATTGTGACCGATCGCTTTTCGTGTTCGATAGATGATTTTTCTTTTTGTTTGAGGCTTAATCTGGTGATCCTCTTAGTCGGTTCATCTCAAGATCATGTTCTGTTTCTTCCGAACACAAATAGTTTCATCAAAAACAACATGAGGTGTTTCCTCCACAATAAGAGTCCTACAGGTTGTAAACTCGAAAGCTTTATTGACTTGTAATATCCTAAGAATATTCCTTCATCGACTTTTACTATCAAAAGTTTTCAACTGATCTTTACCATTATTGTGTATGAAACACTTGCAACCAAACACACGAAAGAAAGAAACAAGAGGCTTCCTTTCATTCCAAAGCTCATAAGGTGTTTTGCCTTGACTCTTAGTCAGCATGGATCTATTCTGTGAGTAGCATGCAAAGTGTTGATGACTTTTCCAAATTTCAAAATCTTTTAGGAATATCAGCTTCAGCTATCATTGTCCTTGCAGCTTCTTTCAGAGTCCTGTTCCTTCTTTCAGCAACACCATTTTGTTGAGGGGTCCTTGCAGCTGATGTTTCATGAGAAATTCCATTTACTGCACAATAATCAGATATAATATGATTTATAAATTCAGTTCCTTTGTCAGATCTGATTTTGACCACACTCAGATTCTTCTCAATACTGAGCCTTTTCAGTAGCTCTGGCAGTTTTATCTGAGTCTCTTTCTTACTAAGTAAGAATATGACCTAAGTATATCTCGAGTAGTCATCAACTACTACCAATGTGTATTTCCGCCATTTGTGCTCACAGTGTTATAGGACCAAAAAGATCCATATGAAATAATCAAGTATTCTTTCAAGAGAAACCTCAACTTTACTTTTAAATGATGCTTTTATCTGTTTGCCTTTTCCGCACGCATCACAAATATGTTCCCTTCTTGAACACTTCGTTAGGTAACCCTCTTACAAGAGCTAATCTTGCAAGCTTGTTCGGGGTTTTTGAAATTTAGGTGATTCATTCTTTTATGCCATAACCAACTGGTATCTGTGGAACTTTTAGCAACTAAACATGTATCTTTAGGAGTTGAACTCCAATCGACAAGATACACATTCCCTTTTCTTGTACCGGTCGATACTTTCGTGATGTATCATCTTTCACAAAACATAAGTTCTTAGAGAACTCAACATTAAAACCTTTATCACAGAATTGGCTAATTGAAAGCGGGTTATGCTTCAATCCGATACATATGAAACACCATGGATATGAATCGAGTCGATTTCCAAAGTTCCATATCCTTCATGCATCCCCTTGAGTTATCTCCAAAAGTGATCTGTGGGCCTCTATGTTCAACATACGATCAATTGAGTAACTTCTTGTATCTGTCATATGTCTTGAACATCCACCGTCAAGATACCATATATCGAGTTTTTTTCATCTCTCGCTCATCGCTGCCATGTGATCTTTAGTCGGTTTAGTGCCCTTTGTTTTCCTCCCTAAAAACAAATTAATTCTTAGGTACCCAATTTGTGTAGGGTCCTACAAGGTTAGATACCTTTTCGAATCCAAATCGCCTGACAACTCTCATTACTTTAGAGTGGTGGTGATCGTCTTCCAGAAAACATCAACATATACATTCACTACTCTGGGTGCCTTAGCAGTTTTAGATATGTGTGCTAGCTTTAGCTTGAACATGTGCCTTTGAATTCTTCTTTGGTTCGTTCCTTACATTCAGATGCTTAGGCTTTTGTGCAAAAGGGTCTAAATCTTTGTTGATTCGGGTTCGATAACCTTTACCTTTAGGCAAGTAAGGTTTAGGTTGTCCATCTTTGAAATCTGGTCTTTCGAACAGATGAGGACTTGGTCTCTTGATTGAGAATATCTCTGTTGAGTGTTTCTCTTCCGAAGATTCCTCCGATGGTTCGATGTAGATCCTTTCAAGTTTGCATTCTTAGCCCCGAGGCTTTGAAATACTTGCACGAAATTTTCTAATCGTCGCTTTCGGGTTTTCTAGCCTTCACCTGAGGTTTGGGCTTTCTAACCTGATCATTCAGTTTTTTATCAAACCATAGGTCATTTTCCTTATCTACAACCTTGGGAATTACTTGAGTTTGAAGTGTAGGTGCCATTTGGTTTTACAAAGATTGTCTTCTTGCTACATGATGCAAAGATTCGATGACCTTGTGAGGTTCCCCCGAATAAATCCCAATCCAGATTTTATAGTGGCGGATCTCTGGTAACTCAATTTCATCTATTACTTTAGATGCATTATTCAATAGAGTTAACTTCTTCATGCACTATCCTCACAGCTCGTAGAGTTTCATGCTTCTCGGAGAGGTCATTGAACTTAGTTACGATTAGCCGAGTTTCTTCAAATGGATTTCTCTAGCTTTTTCGCTTAGGGTCTCTATCAACTTCTCTTTCTTCGAGAGTTGTACTTTCGTAACATCTAGTTCATCAGTAGCTCCCATAAATTGAGAAGTGATTTCAGTTTTGCTAGAGTCTTTCCATTTTAGATTTTCAGCATTCAGTTCCTTATTCTGCTCTTGAGTTTTATTTAGCAGTCCTTGCAAAACAGCATAGTCCTTCATTAGATTCTCAAAAGAATCCATCAGGTCAAAATGACTGTTTTCAGTGGAACTTGAAAACTCTTGTGCTAATGTAGGAGCAATAACAGAGACAGAAGAGTTTACCTCCTCAATGGCCATCAGACAGATGTCATCACTATCATCAGCATCGAGAATATCTCATCTGAAGAGCTAGATTCCTCCTCAGAATGTTCTTTTTCTGCAACCATGGCCTTTGAGAACTTCTGGTCTCTTTTAGCTTGTCTTTCTCTTCTCTCCTTAGAACTCAACTCTGGACAATCATACTGGAAGTGACCTTTCTTCTGACAATTATAGCATCTGTTGGCATCATCATCCTGATCATTTTCTTCTTTGGACTTGGAGTCCTTCTTTCTGGATGAAGATCCTTCAGCTTTCAGGTCCTTCTTCTTCTCAGTTGATCTGTCCTCAGGTTTCTTCTGGTACCTGTTGTTCCTGTAAAAGCTTTTGTATTTTCCAAATCTACTATTAAGTCTGTCAAACCTCCTTGCCATCAGTGCTAGCTTTTCCTCAAGCTCATCCTGATGTTTGGCATGGGGTTTCTCAGACTCTTTAGTTTTAGGTTTTATCTTTTTTGCTTTTAAAGCCACATTTTTACTTGATGAAGAATCATCTTTGATGTCAGCCTTTTTTGGATTTCTTATCAATTACAAATTCATAGGCTTTCAGTTCAGAGAAGACTTGTTGGTATGGCATTGAGCTAATGTTCTTGGTGTTTTCAATCACCACTGCATGAATATCCCATTTTTTAGAAAGACCTCTAAGAATTTTTAATGCCACTTATCTTTGTGGATATTTCTTTCCAAGTGCATTTAGATCATTCATGATGCTAGTGAATCTGACTTCCAATTTGTCTATTGATTCACCATCATCCATTTCAAAAACCGGCCAAACTTTCCAATTGCCACCGAAAGTTTGTTTTTTTTATATGATCGTGCGCCTTGCACATAACAAATAGTGTATCCCATATCTCTTTTAGCAATATTACAAGGAGAGATCATTCCCATCACACCATCATCAATTGTACTATATAGTGTGTCTTTTGCCATGTAGTCTAGATTGACTAACTTCCTCTCCTCGGGGAGTTAGTTGGTCATCGACTTAGGAAATTCTTCTCTAGGGTCAATTCTCTCCTTCTTACGTAATTCTCGATTCACCACAAGAAATTTGAATGGTCCTTGAGAAACCACTCTCCACATCACGCTCATGTTTGGAATACGGATGTGCCTCCATTCTCGGTCTCCATAGATCATAGTTCTCTCACGAGAACATGGGAAGTTTTTAGAAGACATTTTTACGATCTTTTGAAAAGAAAACGAATTTCAAAGAATAAGATCGATTCGGATAGACCACAAGTATTTTTGAAAATAAAACTTTGGTCAACACAACAGTGGTCAAATTGAACCACCGCTCGACGATACCACTTGTTGGTCCCGGTGAGAACGAGTCTTACACGTGTATGGGGGGGAATACACGTGTTCAAAGATTTTAAAACTTTTTTCTTCGAGGTCACTTGGGTCGAAAAATCCTCAAGATTAGGGTTCGAGAAGCACAGATCGCTCGAGTCAAAGTCTCTTTGACAGTTATCCCGAAATTTTCCAGATACCTCGGATAATCCCAACCGAGTCCTCGAGTGTCGAGAGATCTTGAGTTGCTTGGATCGATAACTAACTTCATCAATCCTCGATGAGAGTTCATTTGGTAACTATCTGCTTCTAGCTACTCGATTGTCGGAATGGTTGGCCCTTAGATTATACTCGTTTTAAGCTTTCTTTGAAAACCTTCCCTTATGAAATAGTGATTAGGTCGTGAATCACTTATGCAACTTTCGAAAGGATTGATTCCAACTCAATATCGAAAAAAAGTATGCTTTCAAAATCAATTTGATGCAACAATTAAGCACAGATAAGGAAAGCAATAAAGAACACAAGCCGCTTATAGTGGTTCGTAGACTCAAGCTCCTACATCCACTCTCCCCGACTCTTCGGAGAAATTCACTATCAAATCGAGCTTTACGACTACCTCGTGGTTTACTTACTCAACTCGCCCCGAAGTTTTCTCGACTACTCCACGTGTTTACTTACTCAACCCGACCTTGAGTTTTTTCGACTACCTCCGTAGTTTACTTTACTCAATCACACACAAGCTTTCGACTACCCTCAGAGCTTACTAACTTCTTCTCTAGAGTTTTTTACTACTACTCACGTAGTTTACTAACTCTTTACAACTCTACTCACCAACAAACACACTCCAACTACCTTCTCAAGGGTTTGGGGTTTCTTGGTTGGTTTCCAACTAGGATGAGATATCCTTTACAATAAAGCACAATGCAAAGGGTTAGGATATCTCGACTAAGCTTTGGATAAATCTTATCAAGCTAGGCTTAGTAAAGTGAGCTCTCTTCAATATAAAAGCACTTGGGAAATTCAAGGTATTTCGAGTGCTTTAACTTTTGCAAGAATAAGTTTGAGCTCTTGTTGCGTATAAATTTCCCGTAACCTTACTATGTAGAGGGTCATCAGTATTTATAGGCATACACCAAGGTCACTCTTGAAAACTATCCGTTGGAGAGATAGCTTCGTGAGTTCCCTCTTATGGTGTGTGAGAAACGGCTATATTTAGAGTTTGAAACTCCCTAACACGTTTTAGGCAATAGCCTTTCATGTAGCCGGTCTTCACTTTTTGCAGTCTGGAACTTTCGTACATCTGACATCTTTTTCAGCGGCTTGTCACTGTCATTGTCAGTATGGTACAGTGTCATCTTCCTCTTTTTGACTTTTGTCTTCAGTTAAGGGTGGACACCTTTAACGGCTCTTTTGATTACAAACTCTGAGTTTGATATAACCTTAACAATACTTCTGACTTAGTTCCTTTTTGTGCGCATTTGAATGTCTTGGCAATATCTAACTTTCTAAGGCATCGTGTTTCTCTCAGTATTACATCCTTCAGATAGATATATTCAGTGCCTCGGAACATTCAGGTTCATACTGAGCATTCAAAGATATATTCTTGAGTCTTGATAATTCTTGTGCTTTAATATTCTTGATCTTCGATACTCGGTCTTGATCTTGTGTCTTGAGTCTTCTCGAGTCTTGATTTATCTTGACCGCTCATATTTTGAGTCTTCATCTTTGAGTCTTGATCTCTCGGTTTCATCTTGTCTTTGAGAGACTATTTCAAACTATATCTGTGACTTATACATTTTGCGAGATAACATCCTCGAATACTTTAAAAACCTAATCGACTCAACTATCAAGATCATTACTGAACATGTCATACTCAGGGGTTTTGGGATTTTAATCAAAATCATATAATCTTTTATTAAATTCATCTCCCAACACAATGTAAAAAAGCATACTTTCTAGTATAATCCCAACACAAAAAAAGTGTTACCACATAAATAAAACTAGTACAAGCGTGAAAAGAAATCTCCAGTCTAAAATTACAGATTTAAAGAACAATTTGATGTGTTACTACATGAACAAAAAGAGTGTTACCATATGAGCAAAAGAGTGTTACTACATGAACAAAAATCAAGACAGACCTTAAAAAAAATCTTGATCCGAATTACAGATTCTGGGGATGACGAAAAAAAAAAGTGCAGAAGGATCTGAATTTCATCACACACTTTGTGTTGAGGGGTAATCTAAACACCACACACATATTCTCTCTTATTCTCGTAGAATCCACATCGAAATCCAAATTGAATGACCTGGTTTCATCTAATGATCATAACGAATCGAAGAAAAATTAAATTGGACAAGAAATTAGGGCACGAGCGATGGAAGGAAGAAGAAGAAATCTGGTCTGTTGCGGCGATGGAAGAATAATTTGGAAGCGCCTCAAGGAAGAAGAAGAAATCTGGTCTGTAGCGGTGACGCGAGGAAGAAGACCCATAAGACCCGCCAATCTGCTTGCCCTAACCCGACCCAGTCCTGACCCCCAAAAATTAAAAAAAGTCCAATTAAACTACAATTGCGCATAGCACTAGTATGCAATATTGCATACAAGTTTTTGTCTTAATTTATAAGTGTAATAGTGTAAATTTTATATTATGAAAAAATTTCGCTGGAAACTTACTCTTAATTATATCAGAATTGATCTTGATCGTCCAATAAATATTTTTAGGGTAAAAAAATATCTACCTGTTTATACTTTTTTGATAAAAATATTATTACATGATTAATTCTATTTTAAATTAAATATATTAAATATTTCTATAATTCGATTCATTCAATTTACTCATAATCATATTTTATTATTAAATTATAAATAATACTCCCTCGTCCTGATTTTGATTATCCGCTTTTCATAAATAGTCGTCCTAATTTTGTTTATCCATTTCCAAATAAGGCAATAAAACAACATTCAATACTATTTAATACTATTATTTCTCTGCACCAAAACTATTTTACATCATTTAATACTATTATTTTCCTCCACCAAACCCACTTTACCCACTTTACCCACTTTACACCATTTAATACTATTATCTCCTACTTTTTCTTAATCTCCGTGTCTATAGTAAATGGATAATAAAAAATAGGACGGAGTGAGTATTATTTATGTTCCATACTTGTTTACCCCTTTACCCAAATGGTCTGGTTCATATTTGTTTACCATTTTCATAAAATTCAATAAAGTAACTACACCATTTTCAACTATCCTCTCTCGATATCTTAAAATTGTATTTCATGACATTATTTTTACCCACAAAAGGATCATCTACTTTAATAATAAAGTAGAAATGACTACAATACCCTCAATTAAAAGTCACCTTATCCCTTTAAATATGGCAAAATGCATCTTTAGGTCCCTAAACTATTACTTTTTGTTTCAAAAGGTCCCTAAACTATTTTTTTATTTTAAAAAGCCACTGATCTATTAAATTTTAATTCGAAAGGTCCATAAACTATTTTTTTAATGAACTCCCTCAACTATTGATTTTTTTTTTCACGTAGTCCCTCTTGAATATTTTTTTAATCATCTAACAGAACCGTTAAGTAAATACGCACATCACCATTCTCAAAATTGTCAATATTGACCATTGTTTTACTTAGTAGCTCCATTAGATTATTTAAAAAAATTCGTCAAGAAGGATTGCTTGAAACAAAGTTCAACAGCTTAGGGACTTTATTAAATAAAAAAATAGTTTAGGAACCTTTCGAAATAAAATTTAATAGTTCAAGGGCTTCTTAAAAAAATAGTTTAGGAACATTTCAAAATAAAATGTAATAGTTTAGGGACCTAAAAATACATTTTGCCTTTAAATATTAATAAACAACTTTCACATTAAAACTCGTGTAAAAAATAAATGGGTAAAAAAGTACTGAACGGAGGGCATATGTATTATTAAATGTAATATTTTTTAAATTTTATAGCATTTTGACTTTTAAAATTTTGTATATAATTTTATTTTCAATCCGCGTAATACTAAATTATACTCCAGTACTAGTTTGCAGTTATATTTGATGATATCATCATCTTGTATTAAATATTGGGGTATTCATAATGCTTCTTCATAACATAGATCAGAAAGCTGGTTTGTGCAACAATACTAGATTGATTGCTATAAAATTGGGAAATCACGTGTTAGAGGCTCGAGTAATTTCAAGTCGAAACATTAGGAATAAGGTATACATCCCACGGATGATATTAAGTCCTTCAAATCCCGTAGTACCGATCAAGTTCCAGAGAAGACAGTTCTCAGTTCTATTGTACTTTGCAATGACTATTAACAAAAGTCAACATTAGTCACTATCGAACGCTGGTATATTCCTATCAAGACTTGTATTTACACACTGCCAACTATATGTTGTGTTTTTTTAGGGTGAAGAGTCAAATTGGATTGAAAATAATTTGTCTTGATGATGATGGAAAGCCCTCTAACTCTACTATTAATGTTGTTTCAGAGAAGTTTTCCAAAATCTTAAGTGAATAAAAAAAATAATGTTTTCATTATATGTATTTTGATTTAATGGTTAATTATTATACAAACTAATTGTGTCTATATTTATTTATATTTTACCTTATAATACTAAATTTATATTACAATGTTTTTATAATAATTTATCATACAAAATGACATATATTAAAATTTATATTAATTAAATTCACAAAAAAATATAATTTATAATTTAAAAATTTTAATTTATTTAAAATCTCGTGTAACACACAGGCTCTACACTAGTGTATTAATTAGTAGCGAGTTTTGATAATGTGCCATGATTTCAATGAATTTAAAGGTACTAGCAAAATTATATGTAATTCTATTAGTTAAATATTACATGTTACATTAATATATGCATTTAAAACGAATAGATGGCTAATAATTTACTGAAATTTGATTTTTTTTATCATTTCAATTGTATATTATCTGAATTATTTAATGGCTAAGTCTTGTATGCACTCAGGTGCACCGTGCATTTATAATGCATTTTAAAATTGTGCAATTTGTTATATTGAAAGATGCAACTTATTTACACTGAACTGTGTAATTGTTTTTTCATATTAATAGTTGAACGGTTCATTGTAAACAAGTTGCATCTTTCTGTATAACAAGTTGTGTGATTTTAAAATACACTATGAGTTCACGGTGCACTTGGATGCACATGAGACTCATTCTTATTTAATTCTATTTTCGGTAAGATTGTTCTCATTCTTATAGGGATTTTATTGTACAATATCATTTGCAAAATATTAGTGTAAAATGGAAGGAAGTGAAAATTTGCAGATGTTTGGGTCAATCGAATTTTCTCAAAATATTGCGTAAAAGCAAAATAAGAAAATTTTATCCCAGTCTATCTTACTATAAAAGTGAGTATGTGTTACTATAAGAGCAAGACATGCAAGCTCCTTGTGTTTGATAAAGTATACAGAAGACACAATCATCTATGTTTCATTAAATGCATAAAACTTCTTATAAGCACAATAAAATTATGAATGAAATTCATACTTTTCTGATTAAAAAAAAATTGTATCCAATTAAATGGCGGTATGTGGACAAATATATTAATATAAAATTAAATTGGCTATTTGCTTATTCGGAATTTAAGTAAATTAATTCTCAAATCAAATAATTAAATAATTTATATTTAATATACATGGTACGAGCCAGTAAAATTTTACGGGCGTCCAGATATTTGTGTCTGGTGGATCAAACAGATGTCTTGTCAAAATATAAAGAAATTAATGAAAATCAATCAAGTCAATCAAATCGACTCGGCTTATCGAATCATACCACGTGGCAACACGAAGAATGAAGGATTTTCTTACCCCCCACCCCATAAATAGGAGTCTAATCCATTCATTCATTCTACACACTCACACACCAATTTTGGAGAGCTAAGACGACTTAATAATTCTCTGCAGATGTTTTTTGAAGATTCAAGAACGATTTTCAAACATCAAAGTGTTCTTCCTAAAAATCTATTATAATTGATATTTAATCTAAGATCAAGGTGCAAAGCCTCTTTGATCAACATTTCTTCTTAAATGTGTTAATGAAGACTTAAAGGCGCTCTTGAAGATTTGAAAGAGCTTCTAAGTCGTTCTTCGTACAAATCATCTACAAAAAACGTTCTTCGTTCAAATCATCTACAAATCAGCTTACTAAGAACTCATCTTCATCAGCCTCATCTTATCTTGATCAGCCTCTTCTTATCAGATGAGTTACCCATAAAAATAAAACTAAGTTTAGAAACACAGACTGTCTAGACACAATCATCAAAACTATAAATATACCTATAATTTCCCCCTTTTTTTATGATGTCAAAACTAACTAAAAACTGAAACCCATAAGAGAAAATAATTTTAGTTAAACAAGTGATTTGATGAAGAGTATGTGATGCACATGAGAAAATATATGACAAGAAGATAATTGTCAACCTCCATCAATTTTATAAAAGATATGGATTTTAATAAGAATGGGTTTTTCTAAAAGATCTGTTCAGGTGGTCACACTAAAAGCTAGTGATCTTTTGAACTCCTACTCTGATACCACTTGTTGGTCCCGAAAAACCAAGTTAAACCCAAAAAATCTCAAGGGAGGTGACTTAAAAAAAAATACGCGACTTATCTTGTACACTTCATCTTAATCAAGATCAGCTTACTTGTTGTACATCTGACCAAATGTGTCTTATGAAATCAGACTCATCTTATGCACGTCATCTTGTGCAGCTCATTATTACAGGTCATCTTATGCAAGATCAGCTTACTTTGTGTATAGCTGATCAAATTAGTCTTATGAAATTAGACTCATCTTATGTATTATGCAGATTTGCCAAGGTATGTATGACAATCAATATGAAAGCAAATAAGAACACAAATATTTTTATAGTGGTTCGAAGACCCAACTTCTATATCCACTCTTCCATTCATGGGAAACTTCCTTAATCCAAAAGAGCCTTAGTTTAAAGTGTAAGAAACACTATCAATCGGGTGATTTCTTCATGAGATAAGCTCAATAAACTTTTATAGAGTTATAACCCTCTATTGAATGCTCATCTATCAACTAGTTTCCTCAACTAAACTTCTAGACTTGTTTACAAACTTCCTAACCTTTTGAGAAGGGTTTTGATTTTTCGTTTCCAACTAGGTGATATTTTCCCTTATATTGTTTTAGCCTTTAACGTAAGGTTGGAAAAACCCCTCTAAGCTAAGGATATGACGTTTATGCTTAGATATAACCTATAACATTCTTGGATAAATTTGGATATCTCATGCTCTGTGTTCTTCAATGGAGATGCTTGAAGATTTGGCTTTATCGTTCACTTGGTAGCTTTCTCCATTACCTTTTAATAAAGATAATGCAATGTATTTATAGTGTGGATTTGAATGTTACCGTTAGAGAGTAAATTCAGTCCATACTTATAATCTTCCAGTTTTTCTTTGTCCTATTGCATTGTTGCACGATGTATTTGTCAGATTCGTACAGGTGTTGTCGACTTCTCATTAATTTACTTCATTGTGTGTCTTACGAATCTTTCAGCCTCATCATATCATATCAGATGAGTCTTATCTCAGCTTGTCAAATCAGGTGACGTTGATCTTCAGCTTATCAGCTTAGCTTACTCATAAGCTTCATCTTATCTATCAGCTTCATCATATCAGGTGACTACGTTCTCAGCTTCATCGGATCAGATAGCTTCTTCTAAGCTTCATCGGATCAGGTTGCTTCTTCTCAAGTTCACCAGATTAGATGGCTTCTTCTTAGCTTCAATAAATCAGCTCTCTCAACAGCTCAACTTATCTCTTTACTAAGAACTCATCTTCATCAGCCTCATTTTATCTTGTTCATCCTTCTCTTATCAGATGAGTTCCACATCAACTTGTTACCTATAAAAATAAAAATAAGTCTAGAAACACAAGATGTATATAAAATATAGTTTGTCCTATTACAAGGTATTTTGGCACAATTATCCCAACAATTTTCCCCCTTTTGATGATGTTAAAACTAACTTAGAACTGAAATCCATAAGTGAAAATAGTGTTAGTTAAACAAGTGATTTGATGAAGAGTATGTGATGCATATGAGAAAAAAGATGATAAGAAGATGATTGTCAACATCCATGAATTTTGTGAAAGATATGAATTTTAATAAAAATGGATTTTCCAAAAAGATTCATCCAGGTGGTAACATTAAAAGTTAGTGATCTTTTGAACTCATGATCTGATACCACTTGCTGGTCCTAAAACTCGAGTTAAACCCAAAAAATCTCAATGGAAAGTGACTTAAAAAAATTGTGCGACTTATCTTGTACACTTCATCTTAATCAAGATCAACTTACTTGGTGTACATCTGATCAAATGAGTCTTTTGAAATCAAACTCATCTTATGCACGTTATCTTGTGCAGCTCATTATTACAAGTCATCTTATGCAAGATCAACTTACTTTGAGTATAACTAATAAAATGAGTCTTATGAAATCAGACCCATCTTATGTGTTATCCAGATTCGCCAAAGTATGTATGACAGTTAAAATGAAAGCAAATAAGAACACAAGTATTCTTATAGTGGTTCAAAGACCCAACTTATACTTCCACCCTTTCCTTCATGGAGAACTTTCTTAATCTAGAGGATCCTTAGTTTAAAGTGTAAGGAACACTATAAATCGGGTGATCTCTTCATGAGATAAGCTCAGTAGACTTTTATAGGGTTATAGCCCTCTATCGAATACCTATCTATCAACTAGTTCCTCAAATATGCTTCTAGACTTGCTTACAAACTTCCTAACCTTTTGAGTATGTGTTTGATTTTTGTTTCCAACTAGGTGAGATTTTCCCTTACATTGTTTTAGCCTTTAAGGTAAGGTTGAGAAATTTTTTCTAAGATTAGGATATGACGTTTATGCTTAGATATAATCAAGAGCATTCTTGGATAAATTTGGATATATCATGCTCTGTGTTCTTAAATGGAGATGCTTGGAGATTTGAGTTTCTTTTTCACTTAATAGCTTTCTCCATTACCTTCTAATGAAGGTAGTGCAATGTATTTACTGTGTAGATTTGAATGTTATCATTGGAGAGTAAATTCAAATCCATATTTAATATCTTCAAGCTTTTCTTTGTCCTATTGCACTGTTGCATGCATTTTTACGTTAGATATGTTGTTGACTTCTCATTGGTTTACTTCTTTTTGTGTCTAATGGATCTTTCAGCCTCATCTTATCATATCAGTTGAGTCTTATCCCTACTTGTCAGATCAGGTGATGTTGATCTTCAGCTTATCTTCAACAGCTCAGTTTATTAGCTTAACTTACTCATCAGCTTCATATTAACCATCAACTTCATCAGATCAGGTGACTACGTTCTCAGCTTCATCAAATTAGATGACTTCTTCTCAGCTTCATCAGATCGGTGGCTCTTCTCAGACTCATCAGGTCAGATGGCTTCCTCTTAGCTTCATCAGATCATATGATTTCTTCCCAGCTTCATCAGATCGAGTTGCTTCTTCTCGACTTCATTAGATCAGATGGCTTCTTCTTAGCTTTTTCAGATCATATTGCTTCTTCATCAGATCAACTTTCTCATCACCTCAACATATCAGCTTCCTTAAAACTCATCTTCATCAGCCTCCTCTTATCGGACGAGTTTCCCTCAACTTGTTACCTATAAAAATAAAACTAAGTTTAGAAACACAAGTTCTCTATAAAACTTAACTTATCCTATTACAAGGTGTTTTGACACAATAATTAAAACTGTAAATATCCCAACAAGGATTAGTTTCATACACAAATAATAGATCAACTTTTGTAGTGTAATAATACACTTAGTCTTTAGATCGGAAATATTGTTTTAGATCTAATTTTGTTATGAGAAGATTCTATCTTTGAATCACTCTCTACAATTTTAGTATTCACTACTAAGTTATAGTGAAAGTTTCATCATACGCCACTCACAAACTATATTATAGTTTGTGCAAATTCTAATCCATGACCTATTGTGTTTAAGTCTTCCAATGTATATATTGGTGTTGCATTGAGTGTTAACATTCCTCTGATTTTAAATAAACTAAACACAAGCCACACTTTCAAAAGTTATTTTATAGCATCTTTTGCATTCAAGACATTAGTTCGAGATGGGATTTTCTTTTACTAATTATTGGATTCGTTGTCACTTTTAAATACTAGAAAAAAAGATTGCAACTTGCAAGAGTGTGGATTAGTATATTGACATCACAGAAATCATGGCTTTAAGAAAAGAGAAAACGAAATTAAAAACGAAAACCAAGAAACTACCTTAACATCCTTTTTGGCTAATCAGAGCTCCTTGTCGAACACACTTCAAAAGAGAATATGATCTCTTGGAAAAAGAACTCGTCATGACTCAATGCATCTGGGTGTTGGAGAACGTTTTTCCCGTATCTATTTGAGGAGTAATTTAAATACAAATTTAAATAAATAATTTACTACTAACATGAATTAAATTATTAATTCAAATAACAAATAACCAACAACATACATGTGTATAAATAAATTCACGTAAAGTCCTACATGAATCTTACACTTGAAGAGAATATCGTTGAGATGATGGAACATATCAACCCAAATGCCTTCTCAATTAATCCCTTTAACCCTTGCTTGTTATCCGATGGAAGATACTCACGAACAATTTTAATAAAAGAATAAAGGAAAAATATATTGCACCACCTCTGTGGATTTCTAACTTTTTTCAAGACTTAAATTGTGTTGGGGATGAAAAATTCATCCCCTATTTATAACAATGAGGGGGGGACGAAAATTTAAGGATTTTGTGGGGATATGGAAATTTCATTGTATCTTCCCCAAGATACAATCTTAAGTATATCTCATATATTCTATTTTTCATAAATATCTTCCCACAAAAATCTTCCTTTATTTTCTTAATCATTTTTTTCGAAATTACCCCAAAAAAGTCAAAGTCAACGATTCTTGAATTCATGAGATAATCTTGTATTTCATGAATACTTATCTTCCATAAAATCTTTTCAAGAAAATCTTCTTCTTTCTTTTCTTGTATTTTTTGAGATTAAGGAAAAATTAAGCAAAAATATTTTTCTTTTATTTTAATCACCTTTTCATTAATTGACTTATATTTGGGCTACTTGAGGGGCCTTTAGGAGAATTAAGATTGGACCTCCCAATGGGCTCTGAATTTCAATATTGAGCCACAATATTATTCAGCCCATTAATATTAATTTATTCCAATATAAAATTAATATTGCACTATCCATCTTAACCAATATTACGATTATATCGCTCCCGGTTATTTTTTTCCGCATTTAAGATTATTTTGTCCATTAATTAATTAAGCAACTAAAAAGCTTCATACTAATTAATATCTTATTCCTTGAAGTAAAGACAACTCAACATTATTATCCATACCGAAAATAAATTCCACTTGCATGATTTAGTATGTTAAAACTTCTGAGCTCACCAAGGGGACAAATCAAACATGACTTTTCTTGCACACGTTTATCTGTATTAAATCTTAATAATTGTCATGTAATTAATAATATTGTCCAAAATACAAAGTATAGAATCGCTGTCTGATTCTAAATCCAACATAGATCAAAGCAATAAATATAAATTACACACAATCCTATTTAAGTGACAGAGGTTAAGAAATCAACAACCATTGAGGTCTAATTCTTCATCCCATAAGTCAGTACGGAAAAACTTATCCTCTCTGTAAGTCCACTTCAGCGCATCACAATGCACTAGTATAATCTCTTGGTCAAGACAAGTCAATCTGAACTTTACACATCAACCTCTACCAATGGAGTGTTCAATTCCATCTAGGCTGTGAAGATGTACTTATTTGCAAGGAACTGTTAATGTGATCCTCTGTGATCGGGTATCACTACATTAACTACAATGCAATATGTACTAATATTGAACGATTTGCAGTAAATAAATAACATTCATTCATATTTAAAGCAACAGTGATAATAAGGTTTATTCTCAGTAAATAAGTGATAAATTCAGTCTGTTATACAAAGTAAAAGTATATTTTCACGTATAACCCCAACACTGGGGCACAAGCTGAGCATGAGTAAGGACAATCATTGCCTTATGCCATATTTCTTTGCCAAAACTATCAGTAATATCTCTCACAATTTGTTTGTCCAAATTATCCATCCTATATGCATCAAGACAGTCCACGTAGAGCAAAACATCTATCGTCTTCGTGATGATAAGCCTGCCCAAAAAATACCCAAGAAAAAATTATAATAACAAACCATATCATTGGTCAGAATGACAGTAAAGATTTATAACCATAAATTTTTGGGGAGAATATTTTTTAGCCTGCAAGGTTTTTTTCAGATATGCTTTCAGGGCCCTCCACTTTTCTGAATCAAATTTCGTACCCTTAACTTCCAAGATTCAATTTTTTAGTCCTTTGATCGGATACCGTGGGATAGAAACCAATTCTGTAAATTAACAGAATAAAATTTAAAATATAAAAAAAGTGAGAAAAATACCATTTATGCTGAAAATCGTTAGCTCATCTAACGTAGCCAGTCAAAAGATTCATATTAATTTAGTTATTTCTTGCTACATCATTTAATGTTGACATATAACGTACATAATTATTGGGTTACTTTCGATGAAAAGATCGTTGTAACTTCCGGGAATTACGGTCCGGGAGGAAAAGCTCCTTGGACGCAACTCCACCATTTATAGATTGGTAATACATTAACAACTCATTTGGATATATGTTATATGAGCTGATGTTTTTATTTACGTGTGATATTTAACTATGATAAAGGGAGCCCAACTGAGTTAGTTATTTTGCTCACCACAACCTATTTACATTTTAGAGATGAGTGCGATGGAGGAACGGTGGACGTGGCTTCAAATTATTTGAAAAAGAATATCGCCATATTATTTTATGGTTTTCAGATTAAGATTTAAATTACACTTTTAAATATAATTCACATCTCTTTGAGACAAAAATATCTTTGAGTAAGTATTCACTTATTTATTTTTGCTGCAAAATTTCAAAATAAAATATATGCATATTGGACTCTTTGTTTAAAAATTGAATTTTGCATAATGTATTGGTTTATATTAGCCTCTTCAAATTTCTATGAAAAATTGGATGTAACGGTTTGAACTAGAGCACGTCTATGTTCTTATAGGCTTGTAAAATTGTTGTGCATCAAAATATCGAGATTAGGGATTAGGATATGGCTTATGATCTTGATGACACAAACAAGTAATTATGAGATGAAAGTTGTATTAATTGCTCATTATTGTAGAGTGAATAAGTGTTAAACTTAAATACAAGAAGTAAATTTGCAAGAGGTTTGGTATGGTATGAATTCTCTAGCCATTTGGGTCATAAATTGAGCCCTATTTATAGTGTTTGGGAGAGTAGAGCTCACTCTCCCGGGTTAAGAGTACAATGGGCCGAAAGTAACTCTGTGTAGGTCCTGAACGGGTTTAGTGAGGGTAGAAGTCTAGAGGGGAGGGGTGTTGGTCCCGATTAAGAAAACCCGTGAGTGCGGAAAATACCATGTAATGCATATAAAACAGGGGTGAGGGAATGGTGGTTACCAATTTTTTGTCTTTTAAACCAATCCATGTGTGTTTTGCTTATAATCGAATGCATATGACAAGTAAGAACATAAAGTAGTAAAGAACACACGATTTTAAAGTGGTTCGGAGTCCAACTCCTACATCCACTCTTCCCTTTCACAAGGGGCACCTACTTAACCGACTTAACCAACTGGACTTAGTTTACCGTGTTAGTCCAACACCCAACAGATGTTTACCGAGTTCACACTCAAACGAGACTTATCATCCTCACGGGATTGCCTACCCTCCCTTTCGGGATTGCTAGATGTTTACCGAGTTCACACTCACCTACAAACTTATCCTACCAAACTGATTTGGGTAAGGTTTGTTTGGTTTCCAACTAGTTTGAGATTGTCCCTTACATTTGTTTAGCCTCAATGCTAAGGATGGGAAAATCTCTCTAAGCATAGGATATTACATTTGTGCTTAGATCTAGGGTAGAACACTCTTGAATATATGCGTGTATTTCTTGCTCAGTGTTCTATGGTGGAAATGCTAGATGATTTGGCTCTGTAGCTTCAATGGTGTTTTCACGCATTTCACGCACTTCCACACAAAATAATGAAGGAAGAACTTGTATTTATAGTGTGGATTTGAATGTTACCGTTGGATGGAGTCACATTCAAATCCATACTATTTTGTAGCTTTTTGTAGCTTTTTCAGGCTTGTTGTCTTCCTCTCAGTGGTCCACGTCAGCTGAATCTAACGGCTATATTCTTGATTTCTTAGTCTCGGGATCTTGATTTCTCTCTCGAGCCTTGAGTTATCCGAAACCCTTGAGTTATCTGAGCCTTCAGTGTCTTCAGTGACATACTAAGTGTTTAGTTTCTTCTGTTCTATATGAGTCTCAGGTTTCTTGATTCAGCAGACTTTTCTTGGCGGACCTTGTACGATCAAAGCATCTTGACACTCGGGCTTCTCGAGTTCAAATCTTCTGAATTCGTATATCCCGACCACTTAGGTCACATTTACTTATCGACCCTCGTGTTACTTGAATCAAGCTTATCGATTTCTTCTTGCGATTTGATCATTTCGTGATCGATCGATCAACACATCTTCAAGTCAACATCTCTGGATAGCATCAGGTCAGTACATCAGGTTAGCATATCAGGTTATCATATCTAATCTCGTTCACTTCTGATCTTGATCAGTCTCATCTGCTCCTCTTCTGATTTGCAACCTTCTCTTCTGATTTGCTGGCTTTTGCTTTTCTTCACATTTGATTTGCACAGCTCATCAGTTAACTCAAAACTCATCTAACTCATCTGACCTCGATTAGTCTCGTCTGTAGCCTCGTCTGATCTCGATCATCTTCTTCTGTTTTCGTGAGTTCCCCCTCAATTTGTTCTTTATTTCCCCCTCAACTTGTTATCTGTAAATTAGCTTCAAAAACACAAGTTGATAATGTTTTGGCATAATTCATCAAAACTAAAATATCCCAACAATTTCTCCCTTTTTGATAATGACACCAAAATTTTAAAATATATGCATTTATACAGAGATCGGGTTTTTGTTTTAAAATAGATCAGTTTAGGTGGTCACTTTGAAAATAGTGAACTTTTGAACTCCCGCTCTGATACAACTATTTCCCCCTTTTTGATAATGACGCCAAAACATTAAAATATATGCATTTATACAGAGATTGGGTTTTTGTTTTAAAATATCAGTTCAGATGGTCGCATTAAAAACTTGTGAACTTTTGAACTCCCGCTCTGATACCAATCTTTGGTATCGGTTCAGAAATGAGTTTTAAAAAAGATCAGTTCAGGTTGTCACTTTGAAATCAGTGAATCTTTTGAACTCCAGCTCTGATACCAATTGTTGGTATCAGTTCAGAAACAGGTTTTAAAATAGATCAGTTCAGGTTGTCACTTTGAAATCAGTGAACCTTTTGAACTCCCTCTCTGATACCAATTGTTGGTCCCGATTAAGAAAACCGGTGAGTGCGGAAAATACCATGTAATGCATATAAAACAGGGGTGAGGGAATGGTGGTTACCAATTTTTTGTCTTTTAAACCAATCCATGTGTGTTTTGCTTATAATCGAATGCATATGACAAGTAAGAACATAAAGTAGTAAAGAACGCACGATTTTATAGTGGTTCGGAGTCCAACTCCTACATCCACTCTTCCCTTTCACAAGGGGCACCTACTTAACCGACTTAACCAACTGGACTTAGTTTACCGTGTTAGTCCAACACCCAACAGATGTTTACCGAGTTCACACTCAAACGAGACTTATCATCCTCACGGGATTGCCTACCCTCCCTTTCGGGATTGCTAGATGTTTACCGAGTTCACACTCACCTACAAACTTATCCTACCAAACTGATTTGGGTAAGGTTTGTTTGGTTTCCAACTAGTTTGAGATTGTCCCTTACATTTGTTTAGCCTCAATGCTAAGGATGGGAAAATCTCTCTAAGCATAGGATATTACATTTGTGCTTAGATCTAGGGTAGAACACTCTTGAATATATGCGTGTATTTCTTGCTCAGTGTTCTATGGTGGAAATGCTAGATGATTTGGCTCTGTAGCTTCAATGGTGTTTTCACGCATTTCACACACTTCCACACAAAATAATGAAAGAAGAACTTGTATTTATAGTGTGGATTTGAATGTTACCGTTGGATGGAGTCACATTCAAATCCATACTATTCTATAGCTTTTTGCAGTTTTTTCAGGCTTGTTGTCTTCCTCTCATTGGTCCACGTCAGCTGAGTCTAACGGCTATATTCTTCAGTTTCTTCTGAGTCTCAGGATCTTCAGTTCTATCTGAGCCTTCAGGTTATCTGAGCCTTCAGTGTCTTCAGTGACATACTGAGTGTTCAATTTTTTCTGTTCTATATGGGTCTCAGGTTTCTTGATTCAGTAGACTTTTCTTCAGCGGACCTTGTCTGATCAGGCATACTGACACTCAGGCTTACTGAGTTCAGCTCTTGAATTCAGACATCCTGACCCTTAGGTCACATTTACTTACTGACCCTCAGGTTACTTGACTCTAGCTATCTGATTTTTTCTTGCCTGATCTGATCAGCTCGACTGATCAGATCAACACATCTTCAAGTAAACATCTCAGGATAACATCAGGTCAGTACATCAGGTTAGCATATCAGGTTATCATATCAAATCTCGATAACGTCTGATCTTGATCAGTCTCATCTGCTCCTCTTCTGATCTGCAACCTTCTCTTCTGATTTGCTAGCTTTTGCTTTTCTTCACATTTGATTTGCACAGCTCATCAGTTAACTCAGAACTCATCTAACTCATCCGATCTCGATCAATCTCGTCTGCAACCTCGTCTGATCTCGATCATCTTCTTCTAATTTCGTGAGTTCCCCCTCAATTTGTTCTTTCTTTCCCCCTCAACTTGTTATCTGTAAATTAGCTTCAAAAACACAAATTGATAATGTTTTGGCATAATTCATCAAAACTAAAATATCCCAACAAGGGGTGAATAGACTTCTAAAACTTTTTGTGAGATCAGGTGTGGATAAGCAAGTATGCTTGATCAGAGTGCAATTTTTTGATTCTGATGGAAGCACTCGGTTCTGAGTATTTTGTGGATCTTGAGACGAGGTGCATGGAGAATACTCAGAACCGAGTGCTTCCATCAGAATCAAAAACTCCTCAATACCCTTCAGACGAATGTCCCTCCAGAATACAATCTCTTCAATCTTTGGCTGGAAGCCTGGATGGTTGATCAGATCCGGGAAAATCTTGTCAAGACAAGCTTTAACCTGTTGCTTCAGTATAAACAGTGAGGGATCCTCGGTGTCTGATTCTGGGGACTCCAGGACAATCCTGGTGTTGAATGGATTGTGGGTAAGAGAGACATAGAGTTCCTCTCTTAGAACAACTTCTTCAGCAATCGGTTCCTCAACCCTCACTGGTTCTTGGACAATCTGGTCTGATGGCTGAGTGGGAATTTGTGGTTCATTGGGTGCGGTAGGTTCTATTTGAGTTTGGGGTTGAATCTGGGCAGTTTGGGGTTGTTCTGGGGCAAATGGGGTTGGGGTTGGAGATGGTGGTTTGGCTGGTGATGGTGAGGGTGATTTGGAAGTTGGTGTGGGTGATCTGTCCCTTCTGAACGCTGTACTGAGGGGCACATAATCTGATGGTGATTGCTCCCCAGTCGACTCAACTTCTACTCCTTCTCCTTCTGCCTCTCCTTCTCCTTCTCCCATCTGTTCAATCTACTCCTCCCTGCCAGGACTCGTAGTTCATTCAGAACTGGAAGCAACCTCCTCCTCAAATTCAATGTGAATAAGTTCCTCAGTTCTTTCAACGACCTCAACTGGTCCAGGTGCCTTCTTCAGAAGAGTGGTAATTCTCGTCTGACACTTTTCAGGCTCATCTGGTTTCTTGGCCAGTGCCTTCCTTTTCAGCTTTTTCTTGTGGGCGGTCTTTACCTGCGTTTCTGACTGGACAGAAGACGCAGTTGCCTTGGTTTCTTTCCCTTTGCCCTCTCCACGTTGTCTGGGGACATATGGAGCAGGATCATCATCTGATTGGCCAAGTAGGTGTTCATCTCTTCCCAGTATGGACTTGAATTTCGCTAGAGAAACCTTCTTCCCATCTTCATTCCACTCGAAATTATCGGACAATTTATCCGAAAGGATTATAGAAACCTTGTGGATAAACGAGCACTTTGAAGTAAAAAAGACTTCATTCCTCTGGTTTAGAGCAAACTTCCCATTCTCCTTTAGCAGCCTTGCTTTGAACATCCCTAGCCAGTCAAAATCTTTGGCTTTCTGGATAATAGCAGTCATGACACACTGCTTGTATGAAGTTACAGCGTCAAGACTATATGTTAAGAACATAATCACCTTTGAAACAATTTCGAACAAAAGGTGATATTTTCTCTTCAGATGTGGGGCACGAACATTCACAGTCTGTTCTCTATTTGCTGGTCTTAACAACTCGGCTTGTATTAATCCTTTTTCCCGAGTTCAGAAGTGAACGTCTCTGGATCAAGACTTCCTTGACGGAGACCGAAAATCCTCCATAGATCATTTTCAATCACAACAATCTCCGTTCCTCCAACGTATGAAATCAGCTTCTCATCATCATCCTCTTCTTTTTCAGATTGTATAGAAACTCCAGGGCTTCATATGTGTGCACGACGTCCTAATACTGATCAAGTCCACCAGCGCGAAGACAATCTAGAATTTCTAGTGACTCGGGGTTCGAGGTGACTGAGAACGTAACAAATTTCTCATCAATGATGTCCTTTTTCATTGATGCAAAATTGCATATCTTTTTGCCTTGTCCTGTGCGGGCAATAAGTTGTGCCATTTCTGTGAAAAACAAGCAATTTTTTAGGGATGAGTTTGAATAAATTATTTCAATAAGGATAGTCAAACAAGCAACCCTAATTCACCAATCAAGTATTTCAAGCACAGACTCATATTAATACAAGTATGCATTTAGAACAAGTCAAGAACAATACAATATCGCAACAAGATCCATTTTCAGAATTTTAGTAACACAGTTTGTAAGCCTAAGAAATCAATTTGACAAACAGTGAAACCAAAAAGATAGTTAAGAAAAGCATATTCAAAAATTTACCAGATATTGATTCAAAGATTTGAAGATGAAAGATGAATCGATTGAGAGTTTGAAATAGTTTGCACAGAAAATTTATCTCTCAAGAATTTGGTAAATTTAGAAGCGTAAAAGTTTTCTGGAAACTGAGTTAGGGTTCTATATAGTGCGAGGGAAAACATTTTGCACAATTCTAAATACTCAAGTATCCATGTTTTGAAATCAACGGTTGAGATTAGGCGGTCGTAAAGTATTTTAATCGTGCGGTTGATAAAATGTACCCGCTTTGTATTTTGGACGCGAAAAGTGCAATAAATACCATTAAATACATATTCCCCACGTCCGCTTTTAATGCTTTGCAGGGCGTGCATCATAAAGTATAGGAAACAATAATTATAATATTTTAAAAGATAAGCTCAAACTATAAATCAGATAAGGCACAACAGATAATGTAAATCAGAAAATGTATCTGACTGATTGATATCGTAATCAATCAGTTACCACTAGATCTGATCTGACTTCTCTGATTTTTGTCGATCTTACTGTGTAGCTTAAACCTTAACAATTTTTCCCAACAATGTTTTATCCCTCAGATCAGGTTCCTTCTGATCTAAAAAAAACCCTTAGTCAGTTGAAGTTCCCCCTTCAACTGATATTCCTTTCTGATCAGTACCCAACTGATCCAATCTGATCAGTTGAAGTTTCCTTCTTCAACTGACCTTCTTACCTGGTCAGGCACGTAACCAACTGGTATTGGAGATTAAGCCACCGAAGTATTCTGGTGCATCTTCTCCAAGATCCAGAAGCCCTAGCTCATTGCATAGTTCTCTGAATTTAACTTCAGTTAAAGGCTTGGTTAAAATATCAGCTTTCTGTTTATCAGTATGAATCTTTTCCATTCTGATGTTCTTCTTTTCCACATGGTCTCTGATAAAGTGATGTATGATGTCCACATGCTTGCATCTTGTATGCAGAACTGGGTTCTGTGTGATTGCAATCGCACTATTACTGTCACAGAAGATAGGCACATTCGTAGTTATAATGTTATAATCCCTCAGCTGCTGACAAAGCTAGAGCAGTTGGGAGCAACAGCTTCCTGCGGCCATATTTTATGCTTCAATAGTAGATGTGACAATAGATGTCTGTTTCTTTGAAAAACAAGAGACCAGTTTACTTCCCAGAAACTGACATGTACCTGAGGTTGATTTTCTGTCTATCCTACAACCTCCATAATCAGAAACAGAGTACCCAGCAAGCTCTAGATTATCATCTGCAGGGTACCATAAACCGAGGTTCACAGTTCCCTTCAGATACTTAAGAATCTTCTTAGCTGCTATCAGGTGGCTCTGCTTTGGATTTGCCTGAGATTTGGCACATACACCTATTGCAAAGGTTATATCTGGTCTACTGGCAGTAAGGTATAATAAGGATCCAATCAAAGCCCTATACTCCTTCTGATTAGTTTTCTGACCACTCTCATCTGGATCCATCTTGAAGGCTGTCATCATTGGAATATTTGCAGCTTTGCAATTCTGGATTCCATACTTAGCCAAAATATTCCTTGTGTACTTGGCCTGACAGATAAAGATCCCAGTATGAGCTTGCTTAAGTTGAAGTCCTAGAAAGTAGTTCATCTGACCAATCATGGACATCTCGAATTTCCCTTGCATCAATTTACTAAACTTATCACATAAGTTCTTGTTGCGAGATCCGTAGATAATATCGTCCACGTAGATCTGAACCATTAGAATATCATCGCCATCTTCTATTCTGAATAAGGTCCTATCAATTAGTCCCTTAGTGAAACCATTTTCTTCCAAGAACTGGGACAGTGTATCATACCAAGCTCTGGGAGCCTGTTTCAGCCCATAAAGAGCCTTCATTAAACGGTATACCTGATTATTCATTTCAAAGCCAGAAGATTGTTCAACATACACCTCTTCAGCTAGTATTCCATTTAAAAATGCACTCTTTACGTCCATCTGATACACAGTGAATTCGAATTGAGCAGCATAAGCCAAAAACAGCCGAATGGCTTCTAAGCGAGCAACAGGTGCGTAGGTTTCATCATAATCAATCCCTTCTGATTGTGAATACCCCTTTGCAACCAGTCTTGCCTTATTTCTGGTTATCACATTGTTCTCATCTTTCTTGTTCTTGAAGACCCATCTGGTTCCAATAACACTTTGGTGAGTTGATCTGTCTACAAGTTCCCAAACTTGATTCCTCTTAAACTGCTCTAGTTCTTCTTGCATTGCTAGAATCCAGCTTGCATCTTGAAGTGCTTCTTCAATGGTTAGGGGTTCCTTGAGAGACAGATAACAGCAGTACATCGCACTCTCACTAATCTGATGTCTAGTCTGAACCCTATTGCTTGGATCTCCTATAATCTGATCAGTTGGATGATCTCTTAAACATATTTTCTTTGCTTGTGTAGCTTCATCTTGGAAATCTTCTTCATCATCATTATTTGCAATAGAATCACTAGAAACTTGTATAGGGACATTAGTCAGGTCCACCTGACAGGGATAGGATTCAACAGATGTTTGAATCATCTCAGATTGCTGCATATCTGCCTAATTATTAGGTGTTCCCCATGAGCTGGATGGTTCAGTTGTTATTGTCTCAGCTGTACCAGCTTCTTCATTGACAGTTGTTCGTACCTTAGGGTCTGATGACCTGGTGAATCATCAAGGTCAAAGTTGGGAATATACACAGTGATATGTTTTGAATCCTTTGCTTTGAGCCTCAATGATCCATTTTCAGTGTTTCTGGTTCATTAGGTACGACTTGTTCTGCTGCAGATTTCTCCTGATCAGATGTTGACTCATTAAAGACCACATGAGGTGTTTCTTCCACAACTAGGGTTCGTTTGTTAAAAACCCTAAATGTTTTGCTAGTTGAGGAATACCTTAAGAATATACCCTCATCTGACTTAGCATCGAAGGTTCTCAACTGACTCTTCCCATTATTGTGAATGAAACACTTGCACCCGAACACATGAAAGTAGGAAACTCGAGGTTTTCTGCCCTTCCACATTTCATAAGGTGTTTTTAAGTGGATCTTAGTCAGAGAACATCTATTCTGGGTATGACATGCAGTGTTGATTGCTTCTGCCCAAAAACGATTTGGTGTTGCATGTTCAGCTAACATAGTGCGAGTAGCTTCTTTGAGTGTTCTGTTTCTCCTTTCTGCTACGCCATTTTGTTGTGGTGTTCTGGCAGCTGATGTCTCATGTTGTATACCAAACTCAGAGCAAAAATCAAATATAAACTGGTTCAAGAATTATGTACCTTTATCTGATCTGATTTTCGCTATGCTGAGACCCTTTTCATTCTGAATCTTCTTGAGAAGTTCAGGTAGCTTTGTTGTAGTTTTATTCTTCTTAAACAAGAATACAACCCAGGTGAATTTGGAGTAAACATCCACGACCATCAGAGTGTATTTGTGTCCACTGAAACTAAGAGGTGTAACTGGTCAAAATAAATTCATATGGAGCAGTTGCAATACTCTGCTGGATGGAGGAGAAGGAATCTCTTTGAATGAAGCCTTGACTTGCTTTCCCTTCTGACATGCGGCACATGTCTGATCCTTAGAGAAAACTTCATTCAGGAGACCTTCAACCAAGGACATCCTTGCAATCTTGTTAAGAGTCTTAAAGTTCGGATTACTCATTCTCTTGTGCCAGAGCCAACTGGCGCTTTTGGTACTCTTAACAATCAAGCTTGCATTTCTTGGACAACTGTCCCATTCTGCAGTGTAGATTGTTCATTTTCTGGAGCCAGTTAACAGGATCTGCTGAGTAATTCGATTTCTGATTGTGCATTTATCTATCGAGAACTCAATACTAAAATCATTGTCGCAGAATTGTGATATAGGTAACAGGGTGTGCCTTAAGCCATCAACATACGAAACACCTGTAACCTGTACATCAACATTCATTAAGGTTCCAACTCCTTTGGTAAAACCAAAGTTGTCATCACCAAAGAGAACTCATGGGCCTGGTTTCTCATTATAATGTTGGGGTTATACTGAAAAGTATGCTTTTACTTTGTATAACAAAACTGGATTTTCTTATTTATTTACTGAAATAATCTATCAATCACTGTTGCATTAAATATGAATGAATGTTATACATATTTATTGCAAACACGTTCAATAAGTTAAGTGCGTACTACGTTGTAGTTAATTTGGTGATACCAGATCACAGAAGATCAAATTAACAGTTCCTCGTAATTAAGTACAAATTCACAACCTAGATGAAAATGAACAAATCATCATGAAATGTTGAAGTATAAGGCTCAGATTGGCTTGTCTTAACCAAGAGATTATACTAGTGCATTTAAGATGCACTGAATAAGGACCTATAGGAGGATATATTCTTCGGTACTGAATATACAAGAATTAGACCCCAGTGGTGTGTTATTTCTTAATCTCCTTCCCTTAAATAGGATTGTGTGGAATTAATAACTATTACTTTGACTTATGATAGGAAGAGAGTCAATGTGATTTGATACCTTATATCTTGGGCAATATTATTAATTACATGATGATTGCTGACATTTAATACGGAGAATAGTGTGCACGTACGTCTTGTTTGACTTGTCCCCTTGGTGGGCTCAAAATCTTTATCATACCAAATCTTGCAAGTGGAAATTTATTTCCGGTATGGATAATAACGTTGAGCTGTCTTTACTCTAAGGACAAAGATATTAATTAATATAAAGCTTGTTCAGTGTTTTAATTAATTAATGGACTAAGATAATCTTTAATATGGGAAATAATGATCGGGAGCCATATTATAGTAAAGTCGTAATATGGGTTAAGATGGATAGTTCAATATTAATTTTATAGTGGAGTAAATTAATATTAATGGACTGGAATAATATTTGGCCCAATATTATAGCTTCATAGTCCATTGAAGGTTCAATCTTAATTCTCCTAAAGGTCCCTCAAATAGAACAAATTAAAGTCCAATTAATGAAAAGGAGAAGAAAATATTATTGCCTAATTTTCCTAATTATTTTCGAAAAATATGAGTAGAGGAGAGAAAAAGATTTTCTTGATTTTCTTGGAAAGATTTTATGGAATAAGTATTCTTGAGATACAAGTTTATCCCATAAATTCAAGAAAGGAAAAATATTTTATCTCTTCCTATTTTATTTGATATTTTCGAAAATAATGGACAAGAAGGAGAGGAGAAGATTTTGTTGGGAGATATTTTGGGAAATGGAATATATTGGATATATTCAAGATTGTGTCTTAAGGAAGAGGCAAGGAAATTTCCCAATGACCCTTACTAGACCTAAATCCCCCCCCTAGTCCTATAAATAGGGGATGATTTCTTCATCCCCAGTGCAATTCCATGTATTGAAAATATTAGAAATCCACAAAGGTGGTGACAAAATATTTTATCTTTCTCTCTTGTTAAAATTGTTCGTGTGAATCCTCCCACCGAATTACATTCGTGGACTTGGGACATATTTGGAAAGGCTCTTTGGGTTGATCCAACGTCTCAACGGTTGTCTCTACAAGAGGTACATAATCTCGTAACTCCTAGATTCCGCATGCTTAGGATTTACGTGGATTATGTGTACGCGTGATTGTTTATTTGCTTATTAATTATTATGTTGAATTGACTTAAAATTAATTCATGTTAGTAATTAATTGATTAATTTAAATATGTATTTAAAATTATCTCGAATAGATCTGGGCACCCATATTTTCCCAACAACTGGTATCAGAGCTCTGGTTTCGAGCTCTAGCTTTTAAATTGTTATTTAAATTATGTTCGACATTAAATTGATAATTGGATAGTATAATTGCTAGATCTGTTTTGCAGGTATCAAATTGTCATGGTATTTAATGTGTTTATTTTTCATGCGTATGAATGTTGGTTTTAATTCGACTCGTTCGGATTTGTTTTTCTCGTGAGAAAAATCCACCCAGCAGATTAGGCTATTTGATTTGTTCAATGAATAGACTAAGTCTAGATTTAAGGTGTATTTATTTTTTCATTAAATAAATTATAACCCGATCAAGACCTAAGACCGAGACGAGGAGTTGAAATAGACCCTGAATCGACAGAGAGTAACGCATCGCGCTTAAATGTGCCAAGAGAGGCACTCGCGAGATGCGGATGTAGCCAAGTGAATGGGCATGATGCACGACGCTAAAGCGGGCCAAATTGACGCCATAAGAGAGCGAAGGCAGACTGCCAAGACAAAGGCCAAGACGGATCTAAAGACGCCGAGCGAACGCAAAGAAAGCGAGGTCGACGAGTAGAAGGCTACAAGACGGGCGCTGTTATCGTTCGCCGAGGCTGCCGACCATTATGGGCGACGCTACGATGCGCTTAAGACGGGCGCGTCGCTTGACCAAGGGTTGCCGAAGTCGACGGAAGATCATCTCGCCAAGGAAGCACTGGGCGTATGCTTTGAGACAAAAAATTTTCCGAGATTTAACGAATGGGAGAAATTCAAGATTTACATTTCTTCAAGATCAAGGAAAAATCAAACCATGACAGATTTGGATAATTTGTGCCCAATATGTTTACTTTCTGCTTGGCTTGATTTATTGTTGTCTTTTCTTATGCTTTATTTAATTTGTTTAAATGTGTTTGCATGAGAATTGCCCAACTAAAAATCTCAAATTCAAAAAATTACTAAGTATGTTTTAATAATTAATTTGATTTCGAATCAAATTAATTCTGACCTCCATGATTTATTTATTTGTGAAATCTTTTGGAGAAATTTCCCTACGGGACGGCCAAAAGATAGCTTTCACATGAATAAATTCCCAAAAGGATGATTGTGAATTAATATTAGTGGCGACAATGACCCTCCCAAGAGGCTTGATCAAAATGAAGTAGTAATTATGTATTTAATCATGGTTATTACTTAGGTATAAAATTGATATGCATATACTTCACCGAAGTCCCTATCAATTTTATATTGGTCAAGTGAGAGCCGACTATTTTTTTTTTAAATTAAAGGTTTGTAACTGTTCATGTTTGTAACCTGCTTGAGTGTGATTTAAATGATGACCCTCCCAAGAGGCTCATTTAAATCTGTTTTGAGATGTTGGTTGATGCATGTTCATACTTTTTTGAGATTTTAATATGAGTCATGTGATCGAATTGTGTGATTTTCTTTGTGTTGATCAGGATATTGACACAAGATGTATGTTTATTTTTAGTTTCATCATGTCGCAACCTTTTAATCCACTGTTCAATATACTAAAAGACAATCTGCTTACTGGAGAAAACTTTGTTGATTGGTATCGAAAACTTACTATTGTCCTCACTGCACAAAGATATAACTAGGTTCTTACTACACCCAAACCAGAGAAGCCATCTGACGAGTCAACTAAAACGGTTAAGAAAGAATATGTTGTCTGGGAGCGTTCTAACGAAATGGCAAAGTGTACCATCTTGGCTTCAATATCAGATGTGTTGCAACACCAACACCAAAATGTTGAGACCGCTGCAGACATCATGATCAATCTTAAAGCGATGTTTCAACATCAGAACCGTGTGGCTCGCGAGATCGCCATGGGGGACATGCTCTCAATAAAAATGGTGGAGGGAACACCCGTAAGGGATCATGTTCTCCAGATGATGGCTCACCTTAACAAACTTGAGGTGCTTCGAGCTGAATATGACATCGAGACCCAGATCGATTTCATACTCCATTCCCTGCCCAAAAGCTTTGAGCAGTTCAGGTTGAATTATCAAATGAACAATCAGAAGTTCACCTTGCCTGATCTGCTTCAAGATCTTATCTCGGCTGAAGGGATATTAGGAGAGAGCAACCAAGCTTTAGCGGCAATTGGTCCATCTTCTTCTTCTAGGCTAAAAGGAGGCAAGAAGAAGAAGAAGAAAACCAAAAGGGAAAGTCAAGCTAACTCAAGTGTTGTCAAGGGCAAAGGAAAGGTGAAGAGGGAGGGTGGAGTAAGGAATCCGGCTAAGGGGAAGTGCTTCAACTGCGGTGAAAAAGGATATTGCAGATCAGCCTGTTCCAAACCCAAAAGGAACGGAATGAAAGGTAATTCTCACTCATTAGTTGTTGAAACTTGTTTGGCGGAGTATGCTACCCATTCGTGGGTAGTGGATACGGGATCCACTAATCATGTTTGTTTCACGGTACAGGGGTTCAAGCGGACCCGACAACTTAATGGAAGTGAGATCCTCATCACGCTAAGCAATGCTACGAGAGTGGCCGCTGAAGCAGTGGGAGAAGTGCACCTGTCTTTTGAAGACAAGATTTTAATTTTAAGAGATGTTCTTTATGTTCCTATTTTTCGGAAAAACCTTATTTCAGTTTCTAAACTATTTGTCGACGGATATTCTGTTCATTTTAATAAGCATGTTACTGTTTTGCATAACGATGTGATTATCTATCGTGGAACTTTATGGAACAATCTCTATATTATTAACTGTGCACATCACTCACATAATGAATCGTATAACACATCTACTATTTCATGTTAATATTGCATAACACATTGTTGGGGTTATACTTAAAAGTATGCTTTTACATTGTATAACCAAACTGGATTTTCTTATTTATTTACTAAAATAATCTATCAATCACTGTTGCATTAAATACGAATGAATGTTAAGTACGTAATATGTTGTAGTTAATTTGGTGATACCAGATCATAGAATATCAAATTAACAGTTCCTCGTAATTAAGTACAAATTCACAACCTAGATGGAAATGAACAAACCATCATGAAAGGTTGAAGTATAAGGCTCAGATTGGCTTGTCTAGACCAAGAGATTATAGTAGTGCATTTAAGATGCACTGAATAAGGACCTACAGGAGGATAAATTCTTCGGTACCGAATATACAAGAATTAGATCTCAGTGGTGTGTTATTTCTTAATCTCCGTCCCTTAAATAGGATCATGTGGAATTAATAACTATTGCTTTGACTTATGATAGGAAGAGAGTCAATGTGATTCGATACCTTATATCTTGGGCAATATTATTAATTACATGACGATTGCTGACATTTAATGAGGAGAATCGCGTGCAAGTATGTCTTGCTTGATTTGTCCCCTTGGTGGGCTCAGAATCTTTATCATACCAAATCTTGCAAGTGAAAATTTATTTCCGGTATGCATAATAACTTTGAGTTTTCTTTACTCCAAGGACAAAGATATTAATTAATATAAAGCTTGTTCAGTGGCTTAATTAATTAATGGACTAAGATAATCTTAAACACGGGAAATAATGATCGGGAGCCATATTATAGTAAAGTCGTAATATGGGTTAAGATGGATAGTTCAATATTAATTTTATAATGGAGTAAATTAATATTAATGGACTGGAATAATATTTAACCCAATATTATAGCTTCATAATCCATTGAAGGTTCAATCTTAATTCTCCTAAAGACCCCTCAAATAGCCCAAGTTAAAGTCCAATTAATTGAAAGGAGAAGAAAATATTATTGCCTAATTTTCCTAATTATTTTCGAAAAAAATGAGTAGGAGAGAGAAAAAGATTTTCTTGGAAAGATTTTATGGAATAAGTATTCTTGAGATACAAGTTTATCCCATAAATTCAAGAAAGGAAAAAGATTTTACCTCTTCCTATTTTATTTGATATTTTCGAAAATAATGGACAAGAAGGAGAGGAGAAGATTTTGTTGGGAGATATTTTGGGAAATGGAATATATTGGATATATTAAAGATTGTGTCTTAAGGAAGAAACAAAAAAATTTCTCAATGACCCAACTAGACCTAAATTTTCGTCCCCCCTCTAGTCCTATAAATAGGGGATGATTTCTTCATTCCCAGTGCAATTCCATGAGTTGGAAATATTAGAAATCCACAAAGGTGGTGGCAAAATATTTTATCTTTCTCTCTTGTTAAAATCGTTCGTGTGAATCCTCCCACCGGATTACGTTCATGGACTTGGGACATATTTGGGAAGGCTCTTTGGGTTGATCCAACGTCTCAACGGTTGTCTCTACAAGAGGTACGTAATCTCGTAACTCCTAAATTCCGCATGCTTAGGATTTACGTGGATTATGTGTACGCATGATTGTTTATTTTCTTATTAATTATTATGTTGAATTGACTTAGGACTAATTCATGTTAGTAATTAATTGATTAATTTAAATATGTATTTAAAATCATCTCGAATAGATCCGGGCACCCATATTTTCCCAACATATAATTGCTGAGGAGATGTTGACTTCCAGTCATGTGCCTTGAGCATCCACTATCTATGTACAAGATAGTTGCTTGTACACCTCCTTTATTGGTCAATCCCAAGCTAACCTCAGATTGGTCAGCTTCTCTAGCCATCAGACAGATGTCATCATCAGATGGGAAGTTCAGGTCGTTGACATCCTCAGTGTTGGTTATCAGACATAAATCTTCAACATATGAGTATCTAGAGTCATCTGATGGCAGATAAGAATCATCAATACCATATGTGTCTACTATCATAGCTTTTCTATCTCTGTATCGTTGATCTCTTCTATTTAGCTTCTCTTCTCTTTCTTTAGGAGTCAGGTCGGCAAAGTCTGTGTTGTATTGACCTGGTTTGTGGCAGTTGAAACAAGTTGCAGATTCTCCAGATCCTCTTCTGTTAGGTGAATCATTTCTTCGATAATTTCTGTCAGGTGACTTTCCACCTTGCTTGTAATCAGAACTCCTCCTTTCTGATTTATCACCACGTCTGTCTCCTTTGCGATCATCCCTTCGATCATCCTTTTTGTCATCTCTTCGGTCATCTCTCCGATCTTCTCTTCGATCGTCTCTTCTGTCATCAGAATGATCTCGTTTTAGTGATCTGTCAGTAGATCTCCTACCTCTTCCTCTGCTTTGTCTATAATCTTTGTAGAAGTTTCTGTACTTTCCCATTTGAACGTTTGATCGTTCAAGCTTTCTGGTCAGCAGAGCAATCTGTTCATCTTTGCTGATGATGTTCCCCAGTGGTTCAACAGATCGTGAACTGCTACTGGTTGCCTGAAATGCAACATTTTTTGTAGAGGTTGTGGTAACTTCAGAAGGAACATCATCTGATTCTCTGCTTCTTTCAATCAGATCGAATTTGTGTGCTTTCAAACTGAAAAACAGATCGTTCGGCTTCATGGTTCCGATATCTTGACAATCTTTGATCACTGTTACTTTAGTATCCCATTTCTTTGTCAGTGATCTCAGAATCTTGTAGTTGATATCCTTATCTGACATTACTCGGCCTAAATCAAGCAGTTTGTTGACTCCTCGAGTAATTCTTCCATCAAGCTGATCAATCGTCTCGTTTGGTAACATCTTCAATTTCTCGAAGTTTACCAGTTCAGCTTGTAATCTGCTATCCTTAATCAGATCATTACCTTTGCAGATTTCAGCAAGGGTATCCCATACTTCCTTAGCAGTTTTTAAATACTTGACCTTCTCACGTGTGGTAGTGTCCACCGTCTTCATGATCAGATGTCTGGCAACCGTATCCAGGTTGGACAATTTCCTCTCTTCTGCGTCCATCAGCGAAGCACTCTTACTGATTCTTGCTCCAACTGGTTGCGTCGGATCTCCTCCTTCAGCTGGATTATAGTGATAGATGATGATTGGTCATATCTCAAGAATCTCCCTCATTCTGTTGCTGATGACTCCCAGATGGTCACTCATGTCGAGAGACCAGTCGGCGTACTCATCGACAGAGAACTTGGGCAGATCATGATTCATCCCAGATGTGTTATCCATGCTTACGTGAGTTTGAAGATTATGAGTTTTAGAAATGAATTTTTCAAGATCAAATTAAGTGAGCACAAAGATTCTTCCTCAAGAATCGATGATATTCAAAGCCAGTGGTCGGAAGAACCACTGCTCTGATACCACTTGTAGGTCCCGAACGGGTTTAGTGAGGGTAGAAGTCTAGAGGGGAGGGGTGAATAGACTTCTAAAACTTTTTGTGAGAGAAGGTGTGGATAAGCAAGTATGCCTGATCAGAGTGCGAGTGAAGCAATACAGACTAATATTCGACTTACTGACAGCTTGGAAGCAGATCATTTTGGCGTCTATCAGCTCAACTGTTTGTGCGGAAGATAAGTTAACCCGTGTGAAAAACCAGTTTGCTCAAATCAGATTCTGAGTAATCTGTTTTAGATCAGATGACAAAGGTGTCAAACCGATCAGATCATTTGCTTGGTGCAAATCTGATCCACACTCAGAACATGAATGGAATATAAAGCAGGTAGTGTGCAAAGCGTGTAAAGCAGATAAATCACACAAGATTTATAGTGGTTCGGACAACTCGTCCTACGTCCACTCTTCCCTATCAGCAGGGGCACTCACTTAACCAATCTGGACATGGATTAATGTGTTAGTCCAACACAATACAACAGATGTTTCAAGAGTTCTCACTCAACAATCCCATAAATCAAAAACTAAAAACCTAGTCAGAAATCTTGCTTAACAAACTTAACCTCACTTTGTGGGTTTTGGTATAAGATTTGTATGTTCCAACTAGAATTCTATCCTAGTATTTGAGTAGCCTAAAGCTAGAGGATAAGAATTTTATGCTAAGAACTTTATGGGATGAACACTTAGAATAAATCTTGAATTGTGTTCTTCGTGCGGAAATCTTTCTTTGAGCTTGATCTTGTATAATTTTCGTAACCTTACTATGAAGGTTTGATCCCATATATATAGGCACGAAATCGAACTAGCCGTTGGAGAGCAATTCGAATTTTGGTCTATTTAAGGTAGGTTTGCAGACTTGATTAGACGTGCTCAGAGGCGGCATGGCCGATAACATGTAAGCTTGTCCTTTGTGGTCGTTGGACTCTGAAGTGCTAATCCTGCAAGTGTCAGTTCCGTACGTGCGTGTCTTCTTCTCATTGGTTCATAAGTGCACAAATTCGGCAATTGATTTACAAACAAGATTGACATTCTTCTTGTCTGATTGACGTTGGCTCGTACTAGGTAACTTGATGTAGTCACCTGATGGATCTGACCAGATCAGATAAAGACTGATCTGTCTACCTGGTTTGAATCTTCTGATGTAAGTTGTCTTAACACAACTTACTGATTCTTCGTGTTATCTGATGTAGGTCTTCTGGTGTTGATGTCTTCTGATCTTCAACTCTTTTGATCTTTTGATCTTCTGCTTATCTGATCTTCTGGTCTTCAGCTTATCTGATCTTCTGGTCTTCAGCTTATCTGATCATCAAGACTTAACCCATACATATCGAATTTCCCCTCAATATGTGACCTATCTGTTACATTAACTATCTATACAGGTCATCCTATCTTATATCTAAGTCATCAGTCAGCTAACAGGTCTGACTGGTCCTATTACAATCTGTTTTGGAACTTCCATCGAAACTACAAATTTCCCAACACTCTACAAATCATTAAATACTACAAGACTGACGTGATTTCCCTCTGAGGTCGCGGGAGGTCGCCCGAGACATGATGACCTCGGGCACCTCGCTGGGACTCCTTCCAAGGTAATTCCCGAATTTGCAGGGAATTAGCCGTTTAAGTACTTCGATCTTTCATTCGTAATCGTCATTTGCTGATTTATCTCTTACCTAAGCCTGCTTTAGGAAAGTTCTTCGGCGTCACCTGTCTGACACCCGTCCAGTCGTAGTTAATGCTCTGCATTTATGTCAGGCCTAGGTCCTCGAGCTCACTCTGATCGCACATACTCTGGTCAGGCCTTGATGTCTCTTCTGACGATTTGCGAGGTCTTAGGCTTGGTAAAATTTCATCCTCTTCATCACGGGGTATCTCAGGTCGGGACCGAATATGCTCACAACAAAAATTAAAAAAAGATCTATCTTTTTTAGTTAAGAAAATATTTCAAAAGAGTTTAAATCATGCATCATTGTTACTAAATTGTGGCATCCACCATACACTACTACAACTCCAATAAAGTACGATATGAGATTTCATATAATATGTTTAAACTGATCGTAAGAAAAATTGATTACATGATATATGTCACATACATAATATAATACATTCTAAGTTTTATTTTCAAAGATATATTATTTTAAAATTGCAGCTTGTTGACCCTGTCAATGTAAGCCCTATCAGATTCTTACTTGCCTTGCCTGATTTTCACTAGGCATTTTTTGGGGCAGGGTGGGTTGATAATGTTCCAAAATGGTTGATGAAAAGTTGTCCAAGTTGGTGGAAAGTGCTGATCAACCTTGGGGCGAGCGAGGTGAACCATTGATGGGCCTGATACCCTAAGATTAGAGGGAAATAGCGACATTGAGTCGCGTCTGTGGCACCCATAAATGTCATGTGCGATGAGTATTTGCTTAGGTGGATCCTTTGATCGGTCTCGCCGTTGTAGAGGTGATAGGTCCCATTGCTAGTTTCGATTGAACTAGTGTGAGCAAAAATGTTGATGACAATGGTTCGGCATTACTGTGGGTACCCCAGTCTGAGTCTGAGCCTTTTCTTGCCAGTCCTTGATGGCCTGCATCATTTGTGGGATCTAATTGGCTTCACTTTGATGAGGCTAGAGAGATGCCTACAGACCGAGTCAGTCATGCACAGGGACCCTCAGTCCCTCATAGCATCATCTTTCAGGTGCGGCTAAACCCACGTTCGAGGCAGCCAGGCAAGGTGGCTCATAGCCTTCTGGGGCTGCCCGTAGCTTATTTTGCTGACCCAAGTCTTTAGAAGATTAAGTCGGCGTGTTGATATCCTTGGTCTACTGGGCGGGTAGTATGGAAAGACTCTGCCTGATGGCTTCTTGCGGGTTGTTTTGACCCAGGTCGCCTTTCCTAGGGCCTTTTGTGGTACTCCCTTGGCTTGTAGTTCTTTTGGGAGTTCGCCTCCTGGCTATGTGCATGAATGGGTCCTTCTCCAACCTTACGCTTGTCCTAGCCTATTTCAGCCTTGAACTCTTCGTTCCGATGCTAGGTTGCCTTGCTCCATCTGCGCAGTATGGTCATTGCCTCCCGTATATCTTCTAAGGTGGTTATCTCATCCAGCGTCTTCGGGGCGTCCGATCTAGGACCATCAACTCTCTTCCCCCCGGAATGAACTTTTACCTTAAAGATCATGCTTGCTTAAGACATTTTCAGTTTTTGGAAATTTTGAAGGTTTGAAGATATGAAGATGATGATCGAAGTTTCGTTGGGAATACTTCAATAAGAACACTAAAAAATTAACAAGAGATTTGGGAGTGATGTGGCATAAGAACTTAGCAAATCAAACAATAAATTAACAACGATGAACAATAAATGTGTTCTCAAGTAATGAATGCTTAGAATACATGCAAGAAAATAAATGACAAGAGTTTTGCCTTAATAATTTATGGATCTTTATTTGGGGTCTTAAATGCCCTGTTTATGGTACAAATGTTGCAGTCATGGTTCTCATCCACAAACCCTAATTTTAAGTCAACTATAGCATTAAATGCTCTAATTAATGCTATGTGATGTTTAGATTGTGGCTTTGTCTCGAGGTCTGGGGCGAGCTTTTCGACGTCCAATCCTCTGGGTTAGCAGTTGCCAGTTGCAGGCACTGCACACTGTTGCAGACCTGGCACGAGATATCTTTCTTCTTATGGGGTCATCTGCACTTAATGCTTTTGAGATTTTCTTGTTGCTGATGTTCTCTTCTTCTATCTGTTCATTGACACGCTTCCTAATATCATACTTGCTGATTTCATTTTCTCTTTGAGGTGATTAATATCACATCAATCACAATAAATTATCAATTTGACATAAAACAAAATCTCATCTTATCAAAATCTCAAAACAAACATATATTTTTTTACTATTTATCAAGACTTTCAAATCCATAGAATTTCAAAATCATAACTTCTCATGCACACCTATATTCCGAAACAATCATAAGTGTTTGGAACCTTCGTGCCCTAATTTTGACTACCCCTTCTCGATTCACCAGCCGTCGCCCGGCCCTCCGGCGATCCCCACCCCCCTTCACCATGGAGGTAAACGACCTTTCGTGCGCCTTCAGACTTCTATTGGAGCGTTTATCCAACCCTGACATTCTCGCGACACTACTCTCCCCTGCGACGGCCCGCGTCACCTCCACACAGACATGCGCGATGCGGCCCCTGAAATTCCGATATCCTATATTCTCAACCAGGCCGTGCTCGTCAATCATGGCCCAGATATGCCCGAGCTTCGACAAACTGAAATTCACGAACCACAGCTGCCTTTGGCGAATGCGGCGAGGCTTGCGCGCGCTGCTGATGTCGGCCAATCTCCATTGCCGGCAACAGGTATTGTTGCTTTCCCATCACCTGGTAATTTTGATTCTGAGGGATTGAATGGTGCATCGAAAACGGATGATTTAGTTTCGCACTTGGGGGGTTTCAATTCCAGTTGTAATATGGAGTCTGGTGTCACTGGTTTCAGGTCTGGTACTGGTATTCCTGTTGCTAAGGAGGCTAAAACTTCTGGTTTGATTGCTGATAAATTGCATGAGTTTATCCCTAATTCGGTGTCCAATCTTGAAAACTCTGGTTTTGTTATGTCCAATTCTGATTTATTGAGTGGAAAGGGTATGAATGGGGGCGCTGATGGTAGTTGTACGCAGCAGGCTGCTAATTTTGTTGAGGTTGGGAATGTTTTGTGTAAGCCGGGTGGGGTTGGGAATTCTACAGATGTGGAGACAGCTGCTGCTGGTTTGCACAAGCAGCAGTTATCACAGCAAATGGTTGGGTCTGAGACGGATAGGTCTACATTTTATGGGTCTGCTTCTTTGCATAATGCCTCTAGTTTAACTGATTTGGCTTTGAAGTTGGGCAAAAATGGCACTAGGCAGCCTGGTGGTCACAAGGCAATTTTTAATCAGCAGGCTGGGCATAATTCTAATGCAGTGATAGTTCATAGTGATGAGGAGGTTGTCGCCCCACCACCGACAGGCTCTCATAAATCTTTTTCCCAGGTCCTCATCCCTTCGACTGCTGCTCCAGTGCGTAAAGGGAACTTTCTTTCGGTGAATATAGATGATGAAGTTCATAGGCATGGGGTCCGTGAATTGCAAAATTCCGTCATTGGACGTGTTCTATTGAAGTCTGGAGCTAGGCCGATTCCAACGACAGAGCTTAAAACTATGTTAGACAAAAGCTGGAATATTATGGGAAATTGGAAACTTGTCACCTTGGGTAGGGGATACTTCAACATCCATATTGACGACCTGAAGGAACGAGACCGGATTTTTTTAAAACGCTCATGGCCCCTGGAAATCGTTACAATCAGACTTCAAAAATGGGTGCCGGAATTCAATCCCTACAAGGTGAGTTCTCCGATTGTAAATGTATGGGTCCGTATTTTCGAATTACCAATGAAATACTTCTATGTGCCCATTATAGAAAAAAATTGCATCAGCTCTGGGTCCTGTTATGAGCATTGATGAACATACAAGAAATAGAACCATGTGTTTCTACGCCCGTTTCTTAATTGAGCTAGATCTTCGGAAGGCCAAAGAGTATAACATTATGTACGAAAGATCAGGACATTGTTCCACTACTTCAGTAGGCTACGAGCAACATCCAGAATTTTGTATTCATTGTCAGATCACTGGTCACTCGGTTGACAACTGTCGTGCTTATGGGGGTAATCAGCCAGAGGACAAATCCAAACCTCCAGGGCTGGACAAAGGACAAAAACAAAAGGCATGGGTTCAAAAGACGATGACGGGAAAGATTAGCACCACCATTACACAATCGGAGGACACTAGACCCACAAAACACCCTGATATTGTGGCTGGTAAGATGAATGATGTTGATATGCAGGAGATTGGGGACGGAGAGACCCTTCCCTACTCTGGGGACTTGGGAGACAAGATCGTGCAGACCTTGGAGTGGAATGGCCCTGGAGCTGCCGGAGATACCTCTGATGATACGCAGGTAGTGGAAAAGGAGAAGGAATGAGAACACGCCCAAGACTCTGAGGATTGGGAGATGGTTACGAGGAAGAAGGCAGCTTCGCCGACACGCCTACAAGTTTCACAGACTTCCCCCCCACCTACTATCTCTAGTACTTTCGAATTCCTTAGACAGGGGATGGAACTACAGCTTTGGAGTCGAAGACAGAAGTGAAAGATTACCCGAATGACCCTTTGGGACCGAAGGAAGCAAAATCACTATAACCAAAGACAAAGAAGAAGGTCGAACGACCTCGTGGTGGAACAAAGCAGACGCAGAAGCCGATTGCTCTAGTCCCCAGCTATAACACTCGTGTACGAGCAACCACTATCCCTTCGGTCTCGCAGGCTGTGACCATTGCTAAAGCCCACTCACAGGCTGCCTTCAACATCAGTGATGAACCCCTACGTAAAATGCACCTGTTAGAATCTTGGGCTAAAAGTTGTCCTTAGATACTTTTACATGCTTTTGTTCCTATCATGGTCACTTTTGGGTCATTGACACATTTTTTCTCTTGTACGGGTCACTTTTGGGCCCACCTCTTTTTCTTTCTCTTTTTATATATTGCGTATTTGCCTAAATTCCGAAACAAACATACCCGAAGGGGGTGCTTGGTTCACGAGACTGGATTGATTAGGTGTGATAGGATTAAGTGGGATTAGTAAGATTGAATTGATTTGATTGGATTTATTTGAATCCAGATATGCGTTTGGATTGAGGGATTAAAAGAGATTCCTATTGAAATGTCATAAATATCCTTAAATTGAATTAAAACAACCACGCTTCATTCTTGCGAATCTATTCAAACAATAGAAGGACAATTTGTAATATGACATTTGTGATATGTTCTATCACCTTTCACATGGGATTGACATATTCATTAATGGAGGGATTTAATACATTTTCTACCCGGGCTCGAACTATATCATGGGTCCTCATCCCACAAACTAAACTATAGATTAATAAGGATTAAAATTTTAATCCTGATCTATAGGTTCTGAACGGGTTTCAGTGAGGGTGGAAGTCTAGAGGGAAGGGGTGAATAGACTTCCAAAACTTTTTGTGGATCAGGTGTGATATGCAAGTATGCCTGATCAGAGTGTGGTGTGAATCAATATGGACTGATATCCGACTTACTGATCTGTACGAACCAGATCAGTTCGGCATCTATCAGTTTAACTGATGGTGCGGAAGATTAGTTAACCCGTGTGAAAACCAGTTTTACTCAATCAGATTCCGGTGCTATCTGTTTTAAGATCAGATGACTAAAGTGTCGAGCTGATCAGTTCAGTAGCTTGATGATAATCTGAACCAGATGGGAATATGCATGCAGATAACAAGTAGTGTGCAGTTGAGTGTAAAGCAAGATAAATGCACACAGATTTATAGTGGTTTGGACAACTTATCCTACGTCCACTCTTCCCTATCAGCAAGGGCACCAACTTAACCAACTGGACTTTGTTTAATGTGTTAATCAACACAGTACAACAACAGATGTTTCATGAGTTCTCACTCAACCAATCCTAGAAATCAGATCTAGAAACCCTAGACTGAAATCTTGCTATAACAAACTTAACCTAACTTTTGTTTGCGTATAAGATTTGTAATGTTCCAACTGGAATATTATCCTATCTTCTAAATAGCCTAAATCTAGAGGATAAGTATTTTATGCTAAGAACAATGAGATGAACACTTAGAAAATAAGCTTCGATTTATTGTTCTTCGTGCGGAAATTTGCTTGTGCTTGAGCTTGATGATAATTTCTGTAACCTTACTATGAAGGTTTGATCCCATATACATAGGCACGAAATCGAACTAGCCGTTGGAGAGCAATTCGAATTTCGGTCTATTTTAGGTAGGTCTACAGGCTGATTTGACGTGCTTCAGGGGCGGCATGGCCGAAAGCATGCAAGCTTGTCCTTTCTAGCCGTTTGACTTTGAAATGCTTTTCTGCAGACTGTCAGTACTCCATACGTGCGTTGTCGACATCTTATTGGTTATCAAGTACACTTCGCAACACTTGAATTAGCAACAAGGTTGATATTCTTCTTGTCTGAACACTTGTTTCGTACTAGGTAACAATGAAGTAGTTACCTGATGGAGTTGACACAGATCAGTTCGAACACTGATCTGTCTACCTGATTTAGGTCTTCTGCTCGTAAGTTGCCTTAGCACAACTTACTGACCTTTTCTTGTTGTCATCTGGTGTAGCTCTTGGACGGTCTTCTGTCTTGTCTGCTTCTCTGCTTGTCTGCTTCTTATTTCATCAGATCTTCAGCATATCAGATCTTCAAGACTTAACCTATACATATTGAGTTCCCCCTTAATATGTGACCTATCTGTTACATCAGTTGTCTATATATTTTAGTTGGTCATCTTATCTGCTACCTAGATCATCAGTCAGCTAACAGGTCTGACTGGTCCTATTACATTATCTATTTTGGAACTTCCACCGAAACTACAAATTTCCCAACAATTTTCCCCTTTTTGATGGAACCAAAACAGTTAATCAGAAAAACAGATAACCAAATGTAAATAAACAGATAACAACACACAAATCAGAAGACAATGGGAGGTTGTCTTAGGATCAGAGAAAGATGGGATATTTTATTATCAAGGATATGCGTTTACAGGATACAACAAAATACCTATCATCTGATTCTAAGAGTCTTCTGATCTGGTCAAGTTCTGTAATGAAACTTCTGGAGCTCTGGAGGAATACCAAATACCTTATACATTCTTTCCATTAGAGCAGCTAATTGATCTTTCTCAATGATTCCACCCATCTTGGCAAACTCATAGTACATCTACTCGAGAAAAAAAGTTTTTTGGTCCCATAACTTATGCATTGTCCATTTTTCGTCCCAAAAAATTTAATGTCTAATTTTAGTCCTATAACTAAATGGATTGTCCAATTTTGGTACCATTTTCACCGAAAATTTGGAAAAACGTCATTTTCGATCTTATGCAAGTCACGTGCCGGTAAAATTTAGTTGTTCTTACATTTACAGATTTGAAATTTTTGTTTTGATTAGATTTATTGGATTATTTACCCATGTGTAGTTTAATTGATTGAAAATGTAAAAAAAAAAAAAAATAGTCAACGTTCACGTTATCGAGAGTATACACGTGACTTACACGTCATCAAAACGACATTATTCATGTTTTTTCGGCAAAAATGGGACCAAAATTGGACAATCAATTTAGTTATGGGACTAAAATTGGACAATTAAATTTTTTGGGACGAAAAATGGACAGTAGATAAGTTATGGGACCAAAAAACTTTTTTTCTCCATCTGCTTGAAGCGCACTGGATCAAGAGTTTTGTCTGATCGAAGAGGTGGAAGGATGGGGGTTCTTTAGGAATTAGTTCCATCTCCTCACCTTTAGACATGACCAAGTCGTAGAAACGTGGATGTTTCATCTCAAGCCAGCTTCTGAATTCTTCATTGGATTCACCCTGATCAGCTGTAGTCGGAATCTTCTCCAGATCGTATACATCTATAAGCCAATCTCCTCTAATCTTGTCCCATTCTGGCCACTAGTTCCTTTTTTAGACCAGAATATCCTTCATTGGGGCAGGTAGAGCTTTCTCTTCCCAAGCAACATCTTTTGCTGAAGCAACCTTCTTCCTCTTTCTTCTAACATATCTGGTCGCAAGGCCTTTGCTCTCAGCAAGCTTCTTCTTCCTCTCTGCTGCCTCAATAACTGCTCGTTTGGCTTTCTGCTCTTCTTCTTGCGCAGCAGTTAATTCCACCCTCGATCTGGTTTGTTTTGGAGGATGGGAAGTTTCCAAGGCTTGCTTTCTTCTCCTTCTAGCTTTCAGTTGGGTCTCCTCCTCGATCTCCTCCTCTTCAGATAGTTTCTTTATCAGCTCAAGGCTTTTGACTTGATCTTCTGCTTCAAGTCTCTTTTGAACCGAAGAAGAGAAGTCTTCTATCTTATCTACCCTTTGAACCACATCAGTTAACACTGATTTTTGTTCAGAAAGCTCTTTCTCTTGGGCTGCAATGGCTTCTCCATGCTGTTCAACTATTTGAAAAAGTTCCACCAATTTCGTGTCGGGAATGTTCACAGTTGGTGTGTCAGATTCTGGCATTACAGATGGTGCAGGCGGAGTAGGTACAGATGAGGTTTCGGCTGTTGGCATGATGGTTATTATCTGCATCTGTTTTTCCTTCTCTAGTTCTTCCCCCTTTTTGGTTTCATCAAAAAGGTGTGACAGCTTGGCGGTCAGAGCCACAAACTGACCCGATATTTCCTCCTTAAGATTTGCAACATCTTGAGGAATGGCAAAGGAGGGTTCAAGACTCAGGAGCCTGTTCAGACCGGATTCAATGGCCTTTTTGGACTTGTTAACTGACCCTTCAAAACATTTTCAACCTAGATCCAGGCATGTTTCAGTCTTTTCTAAGGATCCCCAGACACTTTCCAACAGAATTTGTGTCTCGCTCAGCAAAGTAGTCTGGAGCCTTAGCTTCTCCGCAAAAGGATCGACCTGCTTCATCACAGATTCGAGGATTTGATCATGCATGTGTGTGATCTTGTCGACGGTCAACTTCCTCTCCTACTCTAGCAGTCCGCTCTGCTCTTCCTCAAACCTTTTCATCAAAGCTGTTGTAAGAATTGTGAATTGAGCATCAATGGAAGCGTTTACCCCGTCCTGAATCTTAGAAGTGATGTGATCTAGGGTATCAGCACTCAAAACAGCAGTCTGCTCAGATGTTGACGCCTCGCCAAGCTGGGTCTCATCTGCAGCACCCACTCTTGGTTCATCGGCAGCTTGCTCAATGTGCTGGTCTTCCTGGTCCTCAGCCTCTTCCTCCTGGTCCAGCAAAACTTCTTCCCTGGGAATCCTAAAATGATCATGTGTTAGCAATCTGATGTCGTCATCAGAGGCCAAATCGACAACTCTATCCACTCCAGCACTAGCCAAGCACTTCGTCTCCAGGTCTACGAAGTAATCTACATGAAGAGTCTCCAACAGAATCAGAAATTCCTCTACGTTTTTCAGCCTGATGTCCCTCTAGAACACTATCTCCTCAATCTATTTGTGAAGTCCTGGATGGTTGATGAGGTCCGGGCAGATTTCAAGTAGATAAGTCTTGATCTGCTGCTTCATGATATAGACCACCAGATCTTCCTCTTCTGGAGTTCCCAGCTGAATCTTAGTGTTGAACGGATTGTGGGAGATAGAGACATATCTGTCATCTGTAGGAACAGTCTCCATGGTCGTCTGCTTCTCAATTGTTTCCGTCTCAGGTTCTACTGGCCTCTCTGGGATGGGAATATTTGGTTCTGGGGCAGATATTCTATTTCTGGTTGTGGAGAAGTGGGAGGTGAATCAGATATGGGTTCAGTGGGCTGAGGTGAGGGTGAGGGTGATTTGGAAGTTGGAGTAGGTGATCTCTCTTTTTTAAAAATTGTGCTAAGGGGCACAGAATTAGAAGGTGATTCCTCCCCAGTCTATGCACCAGCTGCTTCCTTCTCAGCTTCACCTTCAACAATCCCTTCCATCATATGCTCCTCCTGAGCAACTTCTCTTTCCATGCTGGCAGTTTTCTCTGAACTCGCAGCAACTTCTACATCTGATTCTAGATGAATCATTTATGTTTCCCTTCCAAACAGTTCAGGCTCGCCCTCTTCTGATATCGGCATAGATGGGTCCACTACTGCCTTCTGCAGAATATAAGTTATCTTCTTTTGCTTCTTCTCTGCTGCCTCTGGTTTCTTGGCCAGAGTTTTTCTTTTCATCCTTCTAGGAGCAATCTGCGTCTCTGACAACGCGGCAGCTTTGGAGCCCTTGCCTTCATCTTTTCCTTCTCCTCTCGGTTTGGGCACATAAGGCGCTGGATCATCATCAGATTGCCTAGACAGAGGTTCATCTTTCCCCATAATGTCCTTAAATTTTGCCAAGTAAACTTTCTTTCCTTCTTCATTCTATTCGAAGTTATCTGGCAGCTTGTCAAATAGTATAATTGACACTTTGTGGATGTATGAACACTTCAAAGTCAGATACACCTCGTTCCTCTCATTTAACTTGAATTTGGCAGTTTCCTTCAGCAATCTTGCCTTGAACAACCCAAGCCAATTCAGATTCTCGGCCTTGCTGATGATTGCCATCATCACATTCTGCTTCACTGCAGTAAGAGCATTCAGGCTGTGTGTAATACACAGTATCACCTTTGATACAATCTCTAATAGAAGACGATATTTCCATTTGAGATGTGGTGCTTTGACATTAAATACTTGCTCCTTGTTGGCCGGTCTCAACAAGACCTCCTTCAGATATGTTTTCTCGTCCAATTCTGTGGTGAAACTGGTTGGATCGATGCTCCCAGAACGAAGGCCGAAGATTCTGAATAAATCATCATCAGAAATTCTTATGTTAAAACCTCCTACAGATGACCTCAAACTTCCTTCGTCGTCCTCCTCGAGATTGTACAGAAATTCTAGAGCCTCGTATGTATGTATAATGTCTTGGTGTCAGTAGCAAAATTGCTCGAGTCCAACGGCCCGGAGACATTCCAAAATCTCCTTCGATTCAGCATCATTCGTGGTGTTGAAGATTACATACTTCTCATCGATGATATCATTTTTCATCGATAGGAAGTTGCACCCATAGGAAGAGCCGACTTCGGGGGATGCCAGCCAGGGGGAACGGCCAGTACCACCCATGCCAGAAGGGACGAGAGGTCGCGTGATACATACCTTGTCCCCACTAGGGATAGTAGGGGGACTTTCATCAACCGGCTCATCCAAAAGGCGGCTGAAGGCAGAGATAAGAGAGATAGAAAATGCCAGGAAGATGGTGCTACCCGTCTTCACAATAGGAGAAGAGACTAGCACGATCGAGTTCAGCGAGAAGGACAAGGCCGAGGTAGTCTACCCCAACGTCCACCCACTGGTGATCAGAGCCAATATCATGGGCACCACTGTATTCCGCTTGCTAGTGGATGGAGGGGCTTTCTGCAACATACTCTTCAAGAAGACCCTGGATCAGCTCGGAGATTACGACGCATACATCACTCCATGCGACCATGTTGTGAAAGGCTTTAGGGATGCGACAGTGAAGCCGACAGGAATGATCCGACTTGTCGTAGAATTAGTCTCTACTCTAAATGAAAAAGTTAGGGCCACTAGGCTTCTAGATTTTTTAGTTGTCGACCTCCCGAGCTCCTATAATGGATTCCTCGGGAGGCCATTTGAACATGAATTTGAGGCTGCGTCCTCGACCTTATTTCTGTGTAAAGTTTCCCACCAAGAGTGGGCTGGTCGACACCATCAAAGGTGACCAAGTTGATGCAAGGGGTTGTTTGATTTATTCCTCATCTCGTTTAAATTTCGCACTAATATCTAGCAAACAAATACTTGTAATAGATAGCGAAAAGCAGTGTGAAATTTTAAATAACAAAACGAGCAGAAAGAGAAGTCGCGACGACCTCGATCCAAGGGTGGGGCCCGAACCAGAAGAATTTCTGCTCGAAGCAGAAATAGACGACCCACGGAAAAATAACCCAAGGGCCATCCCAGGGGAAGACCTCGAGAAAGTCAAAGTGGACCCAACCCGACCAGATCTTGAAGTAATCATAGGCTCAAGAATGTCGGACGACCTGCAGGGGGAAATCGTCGACTTTCTCAAAAAGAACTTAGACGTCTTCGCTTGGTCGCACAAGGATATGGTGGGAATCGATCCAGAAGTCACATGCCGTAAGCTGTTCATAGATCCAGCTCAAAAACTGATAGCTCAGAAGAGGAGAAAGTTCGGCCCCGAAAAGTACGTAGCATTAGCCGAAGAGATAAAAAAGCTATTGGACAACGACCTAATCACGCAAGCCAACCAACCCAAGTGGGTGGCCAATGCCGTTTTAGTGAAAAAATCCAATGGGACTTGGCGGTTATGCATCGACTTCACATATCTCAACAGCGCATGCCCAAAAGATTTTTTTTCGATGCCCCACATCGACCACTTGATAGACAACACGGCAGGACACGAGATAATGTCCTTCATGGATGCCTTTGCAGGATATCACCAGATAGCCATGTACGAACCCGACCGGTAGCATACCTCGTTCTTGACAGAAAATAACATCTATTGTTGGAAGAGGATGCCCTTCGGCTTGAAAAACGCAGGGGCAACATACCAAAGGCTGGTCAACCACATGTTCACCGACCTCATTGGGAAGTCGGTGGAAGTTTACGTAGATGACTTAGTCATCAAAAGTCTGAAGTCGGATGACCACCTGACACACTTGTCCCAGACTTTCGACATCCTGGAGTTCAACATGCGATTGAACCCCAAGAAATGCAATTTTGGGGTTAAATCGGGAAAATTCCTGGGGCACCTAGTGAGTAAGAGGGGAATAGAGGCGAACCCCGCCAAGGTCAAAGCCATATTGGACATGGGAGCGCCTCGAAATGTAAAGAAAGTACAGAAACTTACGGGATGCCTAGCCACCTTGAACCACTTCATCTCCCGAATGGGGGAAAAATGTAAGCCGCTATTCAACACCATCCGAAAAAAGTCGGAGTTCAAATGGACACACGAAAGCAGGAAGCTTTAGACAAAATCAAGGCTTACTTGGCGGATGTAAGCATTTTGTCAAAACAGGTTCCGGGGGAGAAACTTTTCCTACACCTTGCGGCTTCCGAGACAGCTTTGAGTGCGGTACTCGTTCGAATAGAGGACAGGAACAAATTCCCAATCTACTTCGTCAGTCATACATTGAACGAAACTGAACAGCGATATCCGGCCCTGGAAAAACTGGCATATGCGCTAGTCATGAACGTGAGGAAACTAAGGCCATACTTCTTTGACCATCAAGTCGAGGTACTTACCTCCACACCCCTAAGGAACATCTTACATCGACCAGATACATCAGGGCGATGCCTCAAATGGGCAATCGAGGTTGGACAATACGGGGTAACTTACGCACCCCGACCTGGAATTAAAGCCCAGGCTTTAGCTGATTTCATCGTGGAACTCACCTTCCCATCGGGGTGTTCAAGCGGTCTACCCCGGAGTTATTCGTTGATGATTAGCGACCTCCAACAAGTCGGGGCTGTATAGTTTTGACCGGCCGGAAGGACCTCGTTCCAAAAATGCCATCACTTTCGACTTCCGCAAATAAATAACGAGGTCGAATATGAACGCTTCATCGCCTAGAAATGTCAACGATGATGGGTGTCAAGAGATTGCAAGTTCACCGCAGATTCCCAACTTGTACCTTTGCCAGTCTCGGGGGAATATGAGGCAAAGAGATGACCGAATGGCTGACTTAAGAAGAGGTGGTGAAAATATTATGTCGGGTTCGACCAAATCCATGTCAAGTCGATCCCAAGGAACAAAACTTCATGAGCCGACGTATTAGCGCGACTAGAGACTTTCGAAGGATCACCAGAGATGAAAGATGTCACCTTCACGACATTAACCCACCCCTCCACCGCACACTCGAAGGTCACAAACCTATAAACCCCAACACCGAACCGGATGACACCCATCATCGAATATTTGACAATGTGTCTCCCCGCCAATGTGACAGGGTCCAAGCTCTGCAGCCTACAATTGCGGGCGAAGAAGATACACAATGATCCAAAACGAAATTTGCATGGCGTGGTTTCAAGATCCCCATCTCCGGTGTGGCACACCAGAAGCAGGACAAGTGATTCTACGCTAAATACACGGCGAAGGGCATCACGGAAACCACACCGGAGAATCACCGCCCACAAGACCACAAGACAAAGGTACTTTTGGCCCACACTTTGGTGACACGCCATCATCCCTCGCCCCGAAAGTGCCACAAGTGCCAATTCTATGCCCTTCCATCAAGAGCGCGGAAGAACTCTCACAAGTATCCTCGGCCGCCATTTGCAAAGTGGGAGATAGACATCATTGGCCCTCTCCCAACAAATTTGGGTTCGGTCAAAAACATACAGTAGCGATAGATTACTTCACAAAATGGGCGAAGGTGGTAATGGCGACCATAGATCGAACCGAGGTCATCAAGTTTATATGGCGGAATATCATATCTGATTAAACACCACAAGCAATCATATCGGACAATGGTAAACAATTTGACGGCCTCAAGGTCGAAGCATTCTTCAAGAAATGTAAAATCACCAAGCTCTTCTCGACCCATATCATCCGCGGTAAACGGCCGGTCGAGGTCAGTGAACAAGATCATTAAACACACTCTCAAAGCCAAGATTGAGGAGCCAAGGAAGTGGGCTAGTGAGCTCCCGGATGTTCTCACAGGGCCTATAGAACGATCTCAGAAATTCAACAGAGAAACCCCCTACTCACTAGCCCTTCGGACCAAGGGCGAGAGTTCCCATGAAAACCGATTTCCCAAATCTCCGACAAATCAGTTAGCCTTCGACCAAAATGATGAGGTTCTAACTGTAAACCCCGATCCGCTTTCGGAAAAGCGGTAGAAGCCAACATAAGAAATGCAAGGTACAAACAAAGGTCGGAGAAGTACTATAACTCCAAAGTACGACTTCGGCGCTTCAGAGAAGGAGACCTGGTGCTCAAGAAGATACTCGGCGAATCGAAAGGAACCCTCGGCCCGAATTGGGAGGGCCCATTCAAGATCTCGAAAATCTTACCTAATGGAGCGTACGAGCTCGAACAACCAGATGGCACCAAGGCTCAATACCCATGGAATGCAACACACTTGAGGAAATATTATCAGTAAATTTACATTCTTGTAATCAGTTATTTATTAATTATTTATCAATAATAATGTCTTTTCCTTTATCTCGAAATTACTGTGTAAAACCCAAAGGGATTATGTAAAGAAAACATAAGTCACCCGAGGTACGACTTTTGACATACCGAGGGGAGGATCGACACCCCACGAGGGGCGACCTCCCCCGACTTTATAAGACGACCAGAAAAATGAAGTCCAAACAATAAAGTCACAATGTGGATAAGACGACATGGACAAATAAACAACAAGTCGCATAAGGAAATCAAGTCAACACATTGTAATAAAAGAAAAGGAAATTTCATTTATATTGATAGAAATGGGGGCCCGAAGGCACATACAATGAAGCAAGCCCGAAGGCTAGTACATTAAAATGATAAACAAAAAAGGTAAACCGCCAGGAGCTTCGCCACTCAGGGCCCTGCCAAACCACCAACCGACCCCCACATTCCATACGCGACCTCGGCATGGGGACTTTGGGAACCGACCAGAACTTCTAGGCGACTTCGAGATCGAGGACCGGGCCGCTTAATCTGGGAAGGGTTGGCGCCGAAGAAGGGAGGTCGACACCCGTGTCTTCGGTCCTTGATCTCGGAAGGGCGGTAGGAAGCGGGGAGGGCGATCCACGAACATAGTTTTCGACAACTTCGGCGACAAAAGGATGAGGTTGCGGTTGGATTCTGTGATGAAAAGACACGGATGGCCCGTCGTGGCCATCACATAAGCAAAGTTGGCGTTAAGCTCCTCATCCTTCGAAGTCGTCCTCCTTGCGAATGACACCCTCCTGACCTCGGCCCGCTCGCCCTCGGTCGGGTCGCCTTAGCCCTCTCGGCCCTCGGCTCGCCCTCTACCTCGGCCCGTACCTCCCCGGCATCGGAGGCCGTTTAAGCGGTCGGAGTTGGAGGACTCAACCTCTTACGATCATCGCGGCGACCAACATCTTGCTTTGATCGGCAACCCCAAGCCATTTAATTTTGAGCTCGCCATCTCGGTATCGGTGATCACCGTCTTCTCGGTAGAAGACCGCCTTTTAGGGTGCAAGGGCGAAGTACGATTGTCGGCACTACGCCGGTGGGCGTTCTTGCGGGTCCGCCTGCCCATCCGGGTTAGATTACGTAGTCACTCCCGAGATGGCGGCCGTCTCGAGGTAACCCGGTGAGGATAACGAGTTTGACCTCGAAGCTCGGGGCCTCGGGGCGAACTTGTGCAAGGAGGTAAGCTCGCTACAAAAAGAGATCCTGGAGGTCGTTAATAATGAAAAAATAAAATGTATTTAGGGAAGATCAGACGAGAATCTTACTCGTTGACACGGTCGGCATCCCAAATTTCAACCAGATCGCCCGGAGCCGGCCTCGCCGAGGAATGGAGCGTTGCGGCTCGTTGACCTCTTCCTCGCTTTTTCGAGGGGCTCAAATTAGGCTCATACATTTCCTCTTTGCCCTATCGGTGAGGGGCCGGATGGAGCCGAGCTGGAGGAGGACGTCGATGGTCGCGACATCTTCAACTGCCCAACACCCATTTCTTCCTCGGGAGGCCATGATCACCGGAGGGCTGGGTCAAGCGCGACGGGATGTCGAGATCCTGCACGCCCAAAGATGTGAGATAATCAAAGGCAAAAAAAAAAAAAGAGGTACTCACAAGGGGATGTTCAAGTGGCGGGATAAGTGTAAAGCCCTGCCTTTAATCCGGTCGAGCTTCGGAGTTGAGGGCGTTGATGTCATGGAGGCTCGGGCGAGGTCACGGATGGTCCTGAAGGCCTCTTTGAAAATCCCGGAGCAGTCGAAGGTCGGGGCGCAAACACTTTGCCAAAAAGGAGAATTAGATCAAGATGCGACCTCGGATATGAAGATAAAGGTTTACCATGTTCGACTTCGCACATAGACATAGTCCGTGGGAACCCCGGATGGGCAATGTACTCGAAGGGTCCGTTGACTCTCCCAAAAGCGCCCGATGAACCACCACCCGCGATGCCGGTCTGTGACTTTGTTCGAATCTCACTCCACGAGCTCGACCGCTTTTGCAAAGTCGCCGCGACATTGTAACCTTAAGCAAAAGATTAGCGGCATCACATAGCGACCTCGCCCGAGTCGGCATCCGTTAGCCCATCAAACCTAGAATGGTCATCGTCGAGAGTATGTAGCTCCGCCGTTAAAGGTAATGGGGTAAGGCTCGATTCAAGCCGCCCGACAAGTGGGAGATCTCGGGTGAAGAGGAAAGTGGATCCCTGCCTCCATCGTGTGTTTGTTGACCCATTATCATGCCGGAGGTGGCTGATCGACACTCTCTTCGGAGGTCGCCCCATAAAATGCACGTCGCGAGCACTTTGTACAACCTGGCGGGAGGAGCGCGCGTCTTGCGTCGGACAAAGTCGTCTTATGCGAGCGGTCGGAGGCCGTATACTCGAACCGAACCGACTTATATAAGCGGCGCTGTCGCTATAGGGGGCCTCAAATGAATAGGTGTGGCAGGTTTAAAGCCTTCCAGATGCCCTATAGTCCCGGCCCCGATAAGTACCGCTTTATTCCCCGAACAGACGCGGGCGGAAATGTGCGATGTCTAACGAGGAGATGGGTGATATCCTCCACCGAAGAAACGGCTCATCCATGCCCTCGATGTCACAATGACCTTGTGGGATTCTGTGGACGAGACCCACCCTCATATTTACAAGTGAACGAAAACCCTTGATGTTGCCCAGTTGAAGTTTTATCGCCACATTGTTCTTTCGAGGGAAGAAGAGGCGGAGGACGAGGCGCCAAGGTGTGGAAGAACCTAAGCCATAGAAGAAAGTGGAAAGGGGGATTACGACGTGAACCTCGTCGAAGTCTGCGAAATGGTAAACTTAGGTTGAAAAGAAAGCCGGAGTTCTTGGCATGGAACGGGTAAATCGGACGGACGTGTAGCCCTTAACTTTTTATAGAAGGAAACGGGGTCAAAATGTAATAAAGAGATAGCCTGACCTCTCTCAAAGAACGGCGGCGCAGTCGCGTTACCTACTACACCCTTCCACCGATTGAGAGTCTCAAGACATGACCTCATCCGTTTCGCAACATCATCATGGCAAATCCATCAAGTCTCGCATAAATTGGCCAAGAACGGTCCACTTTTCCCACGATTAACCAAAGCGCCAGAGTGCTTCCCGAGGTTGAATCACCCCAAGTCGATTCTGATCAAGCTAGTCCCGTCGCAAGCACGCAACCTCGACTTGAGGGGCAATTGTTGTACCATGGAATCGGGTAGAGCGACCCGGTAGAATCCGGGAGGCCGCGAGCGGACTTCCTCAAAGATAAAGAAGGTCGCCTGGCTGACTTATAAATCGTGAAGTCGAAGTGCGACCTAGAAGGAACGAATGGTCGATTCGACCTTAGGAAAGACCATGTCGAGGCGACCTCGCATAACCTTGTTTATAGCAAAGATACGGGTAACTGAAAGCGCGGATATCGCGGGGTAAGCAAGGCAAGTGTATCCAGACGCGAAAACCACGGGATTAACCGGTAAAACCCTAGCTCTGGCGGTTGGGTGCTTGGGAAGCCCATTGAAGGAAGCCCACAGAGGAGTGTAACCTAATTTCTGCTCTATAAATACAACTTGTATCACTCATTTTAAAGGGACGAAATCTTAGTACTCTTAGGCGTAAAATATAATAAAATACTCTGGCTTAAAGCGCCCCCAGCATTAGTCTTCTTCAAAAAAACTTAATCGGGTAACCAAATCACAGATATTTCATTTGTGTTCTTTGTTACTTAATTGATCCCATTCAATAATATCATGTTGCCCTAGACGTAAAATCTAGGTCACAACAGAGAATACATCAATAGTAACGTAGAACAGTGAAACCCACATAATAACAATCAATATTCACTTAGAAATTACCAAAAATCGATTCGAAATTTGGAACGGTTTGAAATAATCGATTTGAATTCTCTCAATTAAGACGAGTTTTGCATAGAGTAAGTATGGAGAAATCTGGTAATGTTTCAAAAGTGTGAAGATGAAAGACCTTTAGGGTTTTAAAAGGTGCGAGGGAAAAAGATTTTACACAAATTTCCACAAATACTTGAGTATTCGTGTTTTGAAATGAACGACTTAGATTAAGCGATCGTAAAGTAAAAGGATCGTGTGGTCAAGAAAATTTTCTGAAAGTATTTTGGATGTGAAAATACGCATTAAAAGTTAATAAATACACAAACCCCACGTCCGCATTTAATGCTTGCAGTGATTGAGTCATAAAGTAAGATAAACAGTAATCATTACAGAAAGGTAGATAAGCTCAGATAATATAAACAGAGAACATATCTGACTCGTTGATATTATATTCAACCAGTTACCACTTGTATTTGATCAAACTCTTCTGCTTTGTTGATCTTATTGTGTAGCCTATGCCTTAGCAAATTTTCTCAACAATGTTTTTATCCTTCAGATCAGGTTCCTTCTGACCCAAATCCCTTAATCAGTTGAAGTTCCCCCTTCACCTGACATTCCTCTCTGATCAGTTCCCAACTGATCTCTTCTGATCAGATGAAGTTCTTTCTTCATCTGACCTTCTTACCTGGTCAGTCTCTTAACCAACTGGTTTTGGAGATTAATCCACCAAAGTAATCTGGTGCATCTTCTCCTAAGTCCAGTAATCACAGCTCATTGCATAGCTCTCTGAATCTGACTTCAGCTAGGGGCTTGGTTAAGATATCAACTCTTTGCTTATCAGTATGGATCTTTTCCATTCTGATGTTCTTCTTTTCTGCATGGTCTCGGATAAAGTGGTGTCTGATGTCCACATGTTTGCATCTCGTGTGTACAACTGGGTTCTGAGTGATAGCAATCGCACTATTACTGTCACAGAAGATAGGCACATTCGTAGCTACAATGTTATAATCCCCCAGCTGCTGACATACCCATAGCAGTTGGGAGCAACAGCTTCCTGCGGCCATATATTCTGCTTCAGTAGTGGATGTGGCAACAGATGTCTGCTTCTTTAAGAACCAAGAGACCAGCTAGTTTCCCAGAAACTGACAGGTACCTGAGGTTGATTTTCTGTCTATCGTACAACCTCCATAATCAGAATCAGAGTACCCACTAAGCTCTATATTATCATCTGCTGGATACCATAAATCGAGGTTTACAGTACCCTTCAGATACTTAAGAATCCACATAGCTGCTTCCATGTGGCTTTGCTTCGGATATGCCTGAAATCTAGCACATACACCTACTGTGAAGGTTATATTTGGTCGGCTGGCAGTCAGGTATAGTAGAGATCCAATCAAAGCCCTATACTCTTTCTGATTAGTTTCCTTACCACCTTCATCTGGGTCCATTTTGAAAGAGGTCATCATTGGAATTCTGGCTTCCTTGCAATTCTGAACTACATACTTAGCCAACAAATTCCTTGTGTACTTTGTCTGGCAGATGAAGATCCCAGTATGAGCTTGCTTGACTTGAATACCTAGAAAGTAGCTCATCTGACCCATCATGGACATCTCAAATTTCTCTTGCATCAGTTTACTAAATTTCTCGCATAGCTTCTAATTAGGAGAACCAAAGATTATATCGTCCATGTAGATCTGAACCATCAGAATATCTTCACCGTCTTCAATTCTGAACAAGGTCCTATCAATCAAGCCCTTGATGAAACCATTTTCTATCAAGAATTGGTATATTGTATCATACCATGCTCTGGGAGCCTGTTTCAGTCCATAAAGAGCTTTTCTTAAACGGTACACTTGGTTGCTCATTTCAAAGCCAGGAAGTTGTTCAACATAAACTTCCTCAGCTAGTACCCCGTTTAAGAATGCACTCTTTACATCCATCTGATACACAGTAAATCCCCTATGAGCAGCATAAGCCAGAAACAACCGAATGGCTTCCAGGCGAGCGACTGGTGCAAAGGTTTCATCATAATCAATCCCTTCTGATTGTGAATATCCCTTAGCAATAAGTCTTGCCTTATTTCTGGTTATCGCGTTGTGCTCATCCTTCTTGTTCTTGAAGACCCACTTAGTACCAATCACATCTTGATGAGTTGGTCAGTCTACAAGTTCCCAAACTTAATTTCTTTCAAACTGCTCGAGTTCCTCTTGCATGGCTTGAATCCAACTTGCATCTTGTAGAGCTTCTTCAACAGTTAGTGGTTCCTTCAAAGACAGATAACAACAATACATTGCACTTTCACCAATCTGATGTTTAGTTTTGACTCTATCAGATGGGTCTCCGATGATCAAGTCAGTTGGATGACTGTTTATCCAGGTCCTTCTTTCCTGATTATCATCAGTTTGGAGAACATCATCCTCTTCTGATAAAGATTCATCACTAGAGACTGGGATAGGTACTTGAGTAGGATCCACTTGGCATGGACATATCTCAGCTGATGTTGGACTCATCATGTGCTGAAGTCTGTCCACTGGAACATCAGGTGTTCCCCCTGAACCAGATGATTCAGTTGTTACTGTCTCAGCTGTACCAGCTTCTTCACTGACAGTTGTACGTACCTTGGGGTCTAACTGGTACATCTTTTCTTTGAGTTAGGAACATATACAGTGACGTATTTTGGATCCTTTCTTTGAGCCTTAACTGATCCATTTTCAGTGATTCTGGTCTGTCTGGTACATCTTTTTCTGTGGCAGATTTCTCTTGATCAAATGTTGACTCATTAAAGACCACGTGAGGTATTTCTTCCACAACTAGGGTTCGTTTGTTGAAAACCATAAATGCTTTGCTGGTTGAGGAATATCCTAAGAATATACCCTTATCTGACTTGGCATCGAAGGTTCTCAATTGACTCTTCCCATTGTTGTGTATGAAACACTTGCACCCGAACACATGAAAGTAGGAAACACGAGGTTTTCTTCCCTTCCACAGTTCATAGGGTGTTTTGAAGTGAATCTTAGTCAGAGAACATATGTTCTGCGTGTGACATGCAGTGTTGATAGCTTCTGCTCAAAAACGGCTTTGTGTTGCATGCTCAGCTAACATGGTGCGTGCAGCTTCTTTAAGTGTTCTGTTTCTTCTTTCTGCTATGCCATTTTGTTGTGGTGTTCTGGCAGCTGATGTCTCATGTTGTATACCAAACTCAGAGAAAAAATCAAATATAAACTGGTTCAAGAATTTTGTACCTTTATCTGATCTGATTTTCACTATGCTGAGAGCCTTCTCATTCTGAATCTTCTTGAGAAGTTCAGGTAGCTTTGTTGTAGTTTCACTCTTCTTATACAAGAATACAACCCAGGTGAACTTGGAGTAATCATCCACGACCACTAGAGTGTATTTGCGTCCACTGAAACTAAGAGGTGTAACTGGTCCAAATAAATCCATATGGAGCAGTTGCAATACTCTGCTGGATGGAGGTGAAGGTATCCCTTTGAATGAAGCTTTTACTTGTTTCCCCTTCTGACACGCGGCACATGTCTGATCCTTAGAGAATACTTCATTCGGGAGACCTTCAACTAAGGACATCCTTGCTATTTTGTTAAGAGTCTTGAAGTTCAGATGGCTCATTCTCTTGTGCCAGAGCCAACTGGAGTTGTTTGAACTCTTAACAATTAAGCATGCATTTCTTGGACAACTGTCCCAATCTGTTGTGTACCTTTTCTAGAGCAAGTTAGCAAGATCTGTTGAGTCACTCGATTTCTGATTGTGCATTGATCTGATGAGAACTCAACTCTAAATCCGTTGTCGCAGAACTGTGATATAGATAACAGGTTGTGCCTTAAGCCATCAACGTATGAAACACCTGTAACATGTACATCATCATTCACTAAGGTTCCAACTCCTCTGATAAAACCAAAGTTGTCGTCACCAAAGAGAACTCGTGGGCTTGGTTTTTCAATGTAATTGCTGAGGAGATGTTGACTTCCAGTCATGTGCCTTGAGCATCCACTATCTATGTACCAAATAGTTGCTTGTATACCTTCTTTATTGGCCAGCCACTCGAGCCTGCGAACGAATCAGAGTTTAGGTACCCTAGTAGATTCGGGTTCTGGGGGGTTAGAAGTACCTTTCGGGATCCAAACAAATCTGGCACCTTTGTTGAAAACAGAAGGCTTGATTTGTCTCCCATAAACATCTACATACTCATACGTCTCTTCATATGCAATCTGGTTAGTATGAGTATTAGTGTGAGCCTTGGATGAATCAGAAGACTTGAGATTTTTCATTGATACTTGTCTTCTTTTGGTCCAGTGAGGCTCAGGTGCAACTTCCCTAGGTTTCTGATTATAAGGGTATGAACGACTGCTACCATTAAAAGATTCATATCTTTTTGGCATAGATGGTCTTAGCAGCTTACCCTTAGCTTGCTTGTTAGGCAGCTTAGACTGAGTCGGCTTCAGCTGAGACTGTCCCTCACGAGATGGTCCAGACTGAGGGCTACTCTGCTGATTCGGCTGAGGTCTCTTCAGAAGAACAAGATTCTTCTGTTGATCCCTCGACTGATGTCTGATCAGTCGGGGTCCATTTCTGTTCCCTTTCTGATCCGGCACTCGCCTTGCCTGGTCAGCTGATCCTTTTTCCCTTATCTGATACAAATTTGATTTTTCGTGTATCTTTATCAGAAACTCATTTGGTTACACTTTTCTGTTGTGAACCAGACTGGGCTTTTGAGGATCCAGAAGGGTTCTCATACCCAATTTCCTTCTTATCAGTTGGCGTACGAAAATAGTTGTTCAGATCTTGAACGGTCTTAGATTATTTCGTGAAAATCTCTATTTTCTTACGCAAAATGTCCTCAGTAGTTTTCAGATTCTCATGCATTCGGAAGAGTTCATCAAACTTAGCCTGAAGGACTTTGAGTTCTCCAGCTTGTTGTTCATTGAGAGCCAACTGTTCCTTAATCAAATTTTCCTGATCAGTAGTACTGACTTTAAGAAACTCCAGTTCTTTAGTCATCTTCTAAACAGTTTCAGCTGATTTTAGTTCAGTTGCTTTACTTGCCTCAATATCCTTGACAAGCCGAATATTCTCAATCCTTAGGTTATCGTTCTCAACTTCCACTCGTGTATAATTATATATTGCATTAGAGAGATCATCAAGCAATTGATCATTGTAGACCTGCAGGTTAATCTCTCCAGCAGATGTGCTCAAAGACAACAGTGTAAACGAGGAACCCGCGAAGGTTTAGAGATTACCTCAGTTGATCCTTCTCACGGCCATAAGACAGATGTCGTCATTAGATGAGAAGTTCATATCATCGACATCATCAGTTGTGGTAATCAGACAGAAATCTTCAACAGATGAGTAGCCTGAGTTATCTAAAGGCAGATAAGAATCATCAATGTTAGATATGTCAGCAACCATTGCTATTCTATCTCGGAACCTTTATTCTCTTCTGTTTATCTTTTCCTCTCTCTCCTTGGGAGTCAGGTCGGGGCAGCACTGTAGTGGCCTGGTTTCTGACAGTTGTAGCAAACCCTTGAGTCTCAAGAATTTCCTCTGTTGGGAGAATCATTTCTTCTGTAAGATCTGTCAGGAGACTTTCCGCCTTGTCTGTAATCAGAACCTCTCTTATCTGATCTCTCATCTCGTCTATTCTCTCTTCGATCCTATTTACGATCATCTTTCCTTTCATCTCTGTGATCATCTTTTCGTTCATCTTTTCTGTTATCCCTATCATCTAAAGAATTATACCTTTCTTGTGATCTGCCAGAAGATCTTCGATCTCTTCCTCTGCTTTGTCGATAGTCGTCGTAAAACTTCCTGTACTTTCCCATCTGAACATTTGTTCGTTCAAGTTTTCTCGTTAGTAGTCAACTGCTCGGCTTTGGTGATGATGTTTCCAATCGGTTCAACAATTTGTGAGATCTCTTTGGTTGCTCAAATGCAATGACTTTTAGTTGAATTTGTAGCAACTTTAGCAGGGACATCATCTGATCCTTGTCCTCTCTCAATCAGGTCGAACTCATGGGCTTTCAAACTGAAGTTTAGGTCATTTGGCTTCATGGTAGCAATATCTTGACAATCCTTAATCACGGTCACCTTGGTATCCCGTTTCTTTGTCAGCGATCTGAGAATCTTGTAGATGATATCCTTGTTTGACATTACTCATCCTAGATCACGAAGTCGGTTGACTCCACGAGTGACCCTTCCATCAAATTGATCAACTGTTTCATTCGATAGCATCTTGAGTTTCTCAAATACCACCAAATTTCGACATACGATCTGTTGTCCTTAACTGCTTCATTTCCTCTCGATTTCAAAGAAGTGTATCCCAGACTTCCTTAGCTGTCTTCAGGTACTTCACTTTCTCTCGTGTAGTAGCATCCATAGTTTTCATGATGAGATGTCTGGCAACAGTATCCAGATTTGACAATTTCCTCTCATCTGCATCCATCAGAGAGGGACTTTTTCTGATTCTTGCTCCAACTAGTTGAGTAGGATCTCCCGCTTCAGCTGGGTTATAGTGATAGATGATAATCGGTCCTATCTCAAGAATCTCATCTATTTTGTTGCTTATCACTCCCAGATGGTCTCTCATGTCGATAGACCAATATGCATACTCATCAACAGAAAACATGGGTAAATTATGATGCATACCTGAAGTGTTATCCATGCTCGTGGTGATTTTGAAAAGTATGAGTTTTAAAAACGGTTTTCAAAGATCAGTTCAAGTGATCACAAAGGTTCTTCCTCAAAAACCGATGATATTCAAAGCTAGTGGTCAGAAGAACCACTGCCCTGATACCACTTGTAGGTCCCGAACGAGTTTCAGTGAGGGTGGAAGTCTAGAGAGGAGGGGTGAATAGACTTCCAAAACTTTTTGTGGATCAGGTGTGATATCTGCAAGTACGCTGATCGAATCGCGGTGTGAATCAAGATGGTGATATCAGACTTCTTGATCCGTATGAACGGATCGGTTAAAGGCGTCTATCAGTTTAACTGATGGTGCGGAAGATTAGTTAACCCATGTGAAAACCAATTTTACTCAATCAGATTCCGGTGCTATCCGTTTTAAGATCAGATGACTAAAGTGTCGAGCTGATCGGTTCAGTAGCTTGATGCTAATCTGAGTCAGATGGGAATATGCATGCAGATAACAAGTAGTGTGCAGTTGAGTGTAAAACAAGATAAATGCACACAGATTTATAGTGGTTCGGACAAGTTGTCCTACGTCCACTCTTCCCTATCAGCAGGGGCACCAACTTAACCAATTGGACTTAGTTTAATGTGTTAGTCCAACACAATACAACCAACAGATGTTTCACGAGTACTCACTCAACTAATCCCAGAAATCAGATCTAGAAACCCTACACTAGAATCTTGCTATAACAAACTTAACCTAACTTTTGTTTGGGTATAAGATTTGTAATGTTCCAACTGGAATACTATCCTATCTTCTAAATAGCCTAAAGCTAGAGGATAAGTATTCTATGTTAAGAACAATGAGATGAACACTTAGAAAATAAGCTTCGATTTAGTGTTCTTCGTGCGGAAATTTGCTTGTGCTTGAGCTTGATGATAATTTCCGTAACCTTACTATGAAGGTTTGATCCCATATATATAGGCACGAAATCGAACTAGCCATTGGAGAACAATTCAAATTTCAGTCTATTTTAGGTAGGTCTGTAGGCTGATTTGACGTGCTTAAGGGGCGGCTTGGCCGAAAACATGCAAGCTTGTCCTTTCTAGTCGTTTGACTCTGAAACGCTTTTCTGCGGTTTCGATTACTCGCGTCGACGCGTTATCGACATCTTATTGGCTATCAAGTACACTTCGCAACACTTGAATTAGCAACAAGGTTGACATTCTTCTTGTCTGAACACTTGCCTCGTACTAGGTAACAATGAAGTAGTTACGTGATGGAGTTGACACAGATCAATTCGAACACTGATCTGTCTACCTGATTTAGGTCTTCTGCTCGTAAGTTGTCTTAGCACAACTTACTGACCTTTTCTTGTTGTCATCTGATGTAGGTCTTGGACGGTCTTACGTCTTGTGCCTTCTCCTTGTCATCTGCTTATGCGCTTTTTATTTCATCAGATCTTCAACATATTTGATCTTCAAGACTTAACCTATACATATTGAGTTCCCCCTCAATATGTGGCCTATCTATTACATCACCGCCTATACATTTTAAATTTCTCATCTTATCTCTGTATCTAGATCATCAAATAATCGATCATTAATGCGTTTGACCGTCCTATTATATTATCTGTTTTGGAACTTCCATCGAAACTACAAATTTCCCAACATGATCTATCCCAATTAATCTCGCGAACCAGACGGGGCTTAAATGTACAGTTCCCTTTTAAAAAAGAAAAAATTACAACTAGATACAAGATTGAGTAAACCATTACAACCAGATACAAAGTGCAGAAATTTGAACTAAAGTATATGACACTTTAGTTCAAATTTGAACTACAGTGCATAAATTTTCTGCACTTTTTATCTGGTTATAAGTTTTTGGGTGACTTTACAGTGGAATGTTTTTATCCCTTAAAAAAACAACTCTAGTGTACAGTTTGGGCCAGTCGGCCGAATTTTGGGTGCGAAGACTTCAATTTATTCGAATCCCCCACCCACGAAGGGAACCCCAGTTGCATAAAAAGCAGAAAGAATGGAGAAAGTTCGATGCCAGAGGATCGGATGCGACGCAATGTTCTCCGAAGACAATAATCCCGACGGTTCCTGTATTTATCACGATGCTGTATGTTCTTCTCTCTCTCTCTCGTCAGATTTTACTTTATCACGATCGGTGAAGTTCAGTTTATCAATTGAGAGTTCAACGGAGCAATTTTAGGTTATAGAGCTTGATATTTTAGTGCAGGTTATTTCAAGTGTTAGTGATATACTGCAAGATGTTTGTTGATTTCTTTTCTCATTTATTTGTATGTATTTGTACTTTGAACCGAGATCAAGTGTCTTGCCTTATACTCTTGTTTTCCAATTGCAACTTTTCTGGACTTTTGTTTGTGATTGTGGATTTCTATATTTTATTTGTACAAAGGTTGTTGAATGCTGTTTTCGGTCCTTTCTTCCTAGAAACAGAGTAGTTGACTTTAGCATTGATTTTTCTCCGTTCAGACATTGGTTGCAATCTGGTTGTACTGTATTGCTTGTTTTAAACATAATTTCCATGTAAAAAGCTTAAGCTCAGGGCCATATAAATTATAAAGCTAAGAGGACATGGTATATGCAAAAAGAAATTGGTGCAAGGCTAATGTAGATGGACATATTTCATGCTGCCATAATTAACTCTTGATATGTTTTCTGTAGGTAGTTTATATACATGGAATCCGTTTGTCATCCCATCCCAGTATACTGTTCAACAATTAAAATCCTCTGTTAACTGGTGCAAGGCTAATGTAGATGGACATATTTCATGCTGCCATAATTAACTCTTGATATGTTTTCTGTAGGTAGTTTATATACATGGAATCCGTTTGTCATCCCATCCCAGTATACTGTTCAACAATTAAAATCCTCTGTTAACTGTTGTCTCCTTGACGTGGTTTGTCGTCATGATTCGTCCAATGAATTTACACTATGATTCAATTGTATAAGTTGTCAATTCTTTTAAATGTTTGTAAATGTTTTTTCTGAATGCTGATTTACGACATGCTCTGTATCTGCATACTACATGTCATTATCTTTTGTTTGTGTATGATGTTCTTTGGATGGCAGCGGAAGCTGGTTTGTTCAAGTATTTGCTCATCATCTGTTTCACAGTATAAAATGTTTACAGCATCTCTCTGCATAACAAACTGCATTTCGTTATACTACGAATTTACAGTTTTATTGGCACTTAAAGACCTAATTTTTTCAGCCAATTTGTTTATCATTTCCATCTCAACATTCACTAATTAGCTTTATTGTCTAATGCATGGTTGATGTCTTATGCTGTGGCGACCTTTGCTCAGGGTGTAAGTTGCATACCCTTTCTTTTATTTGGTGTCAACTGTCCGTTACTTATATCGTATTTTTGGTCCTAAATCTAATGGAATGGTCTATTTTTTCCAGCCAAAATTTCATGATGGGATGAAAGAATGGAGCTGTTGCAAGAAAAGGAGTCATGATTTCAGTTTATTTTTGGAAATTCCAGGGTATCTGTCCTGTCATTTTCTTGAAACTATTTTTTTTCATTATTGTATCTAGAACATTAAAATTTACCCTTTGCACGCATGGATGAGCTTGTGCCAGTGTTTGCTGTCTTTAGAATGTGTTCTTATTTTACACTTTCTACTTTTTATGCACCGTTTTGGGCCTTAAAGGTGATTCTGGTTCAAAGTACTTGACAATAGGTATTTTCAAACTGGAAAATATTAGTGCGATTTGCGATTGAGGCTAATATCATCTAATGCCTCACATGTTTTCTGTGCTTATTATCATAAATTGCTGGCTGGTTTTTCTTGCATTTAGATGATGTTTACTGCTTTTCTTTGTCATGCCATATTTCCTCTTGATAAAGGTGTTAAACTATTTGAAATGGGCATTCTCTTTGAATTTGATCACACATTTGCATGTCCTTTTCATGAATAGCAACAGAGAAACCTCTATTTCCTTTACTCACCTTCATGCCCCCACATGTAGGATTATAAACTCATGGGCTTGGTCTTACGTTGCCGTCAAGAAATGAATAAAGATTTCCTTTACTTAGTCAAAGATTATAGTGATTGTTTTTGCAGTGTTTTTTTGTTAATCTATTTTTATAAGCAAGCTTTGGTTTATGAATATAAATTTCCCGTCAATAGACGCTGATTGCTATTGATATCTGAAGTTGCAAGACAGGAAAACACACAACTGAAAAACCTGTGCTTGCAAAGGCAACTCCAACTCCGACGCCAAAGCAACCAGTTGCTTCTCCAACTCCCTCAGCTAATGTGTCTTCAAAAGATGCTTGTCTCAGGTGCCGCCAAGGATTTTTCTGCTCTGACCATGGTATCTTTTCTATCTCTATTGAACAACTATATGATACTATTATTATTTATAGAACAAAATAGGCAAGCTTGAGTTGAACAATAGACTCGAATGTAATCCTTTGAATATAGAAAATTTTATTACCATAAACTTTAATGTTTCTTCTATCTTTTATTCTTTCAAGGTTCACATACCAGAGAGGTAAGTCCAAAATCTTCTGTAAGTGAAAGTCATTCCGATATCCAAGAACCCCAACCACCTCAAGCCAAAAAAATTGTTGATATAAACCAACCTCAAACCTGTAAGAATAAGGGTTGTGGAAAAAGTTTCAAAGAGAAGGATAACCACGACGCAGCGTGCAGTTACCATCCCGGCCCTCCTGTTTTCCACGACAGGATGAGAGGGGTAAGATAGGCATTTTGCTACTGGCCCCTTCCCCCTCTCTTGAATTTTGTTTGTTTCACTTGGCTGTAGATAGTGACTTTCTTCATGGTTGTTAACGTGTGTAACAGTGGAAATGCTGCGATGTTCATGTTAAAGAATTCGATGAATTCATGAGCATACCACCATGCACAAAGGGATGGCATAATCCTGATCCAGTGTCTTGATCAAAACTTAAAAAGGTTTCCTCGTCTTATCTAATTTAAATGGAATTTGTGATGACTTAACATTTTACTGCACCTTATCATCATGTACTCTCTTCTTTCATAATCTTCAGTGACTCAAATTCACTCTTGTTTAACTCGTTTATTCTAATATTAACATTATTCAACTTCTTTTTCTTTATTATATCATAAACTCCCTAAAATGGCTTACACAAATAGTTTGCAAAAAAAGGATCATTAAAACAAAAATGAATAGAAATTTAGTTGGAAGGGAGGAATCTAAAATTTGGAACATCTCAAGCATCCAATTGAATTCTTATTTGAATAGCACTGAGGACTCACTGTTATCAAGATCTACAAGTAGCCGGAATGGGCTTTTACAATGAAGTTATCTTCCTAAGCTGTTCTGCTTCTGATTGTCGCTTGCCAGGTTTTTAGCTGGCAGAAAACTCCACTTTCAAGCTGCATATTATAATCTCTGCTCTCTTTCTATGCATCAGATATGTTCTTACCGTGATTAGATGATTGCATGCAGCATGTGTAATTTTAAATATTAGGGTGACAGGTAGGTGCATTCTGGTGCTTGTACTTGATATGGTATATTTGGTGTTATCCATTTTGTATTTTAGCAGAATTTCCTGTCCTACCCAGTATATTGAGGGGGCGCTTGCGTTCAATTTTTTTTTTTAATGGAAATGAGAATGAGAATAGGTAGGGGTGGATCGGTACGGCATACCGAAAAATTTTCGCCATACTGTATGCCTTACCGAAATTTTCGATACCAAAAAATGCATACCGTTGTACCGAAAATTTCGGTATATTGACATATCGAAAATTCGGTATACCAAAATTTTCGGTATGTCAATATTACATACCGACACCGTACCGACATTTCGGTATATACCGATTACCAAAATTTTCTATATTTTCTTACCGTTTCCGTACCGAAATTTTGATAAAATCGATTTTTTTTGGTACGGTAAATGCGGTATATCAGTATTTTCGGTATTTTCTCCACCCCTAAGAACAGGTATAGAGTAATTGCGGGTATAGAATAATTGTAGAGCTTATAAAAGATGACAATTCACTTTCATCATATGTATAGGATGAGACTCAAAATAGGTTCATTGTTGCTTATTTTGATTAATTAGCTACCCTTTATAATTATTTTTCCTCTATTTCTCGATGGACAATTTTTTTTATTCCCAGTTATGGGTAAACTCATAATGTAACATCATCAGAATTTGAATTATAGGTCCCCTGAATTATTATTTTTATGCATGAATATGAGGGGGAATTTAACTGATAGTAAGGAAGTTGATCGGGGAGCTGATCAACACACATGAAGGAAAAACCTCTAAGTATCTAAGTGGGTCAAACTTAATTCAGGGTGCGTTTGGTACGATTCGAGAATGATAATTGTAATGGGTATCATTAAGGGATCATTCACTAAGAGTTATTGATTGAATTAAGTCGAAATTGTTGTTCATTAACAAAGTCAACTAGACAAATAGTATTTAACCTGAGAAACTAAATGTTGTAGACTATAAGAATGACATCGGCAAATCATATAATCATGTAATACTGTACGGGGTCTAGCAACTGACAGACTATCAATTGTTAGGAAATTTTTTGTATAGATTTTAATGAAGCAAAACAATGTAACAAATATGAATCCAGATCCCCCAATTATTGTTTTCTATTGGACGCTTGGTATGATTAGAGATTGATAATGGTAATAGGTATCATTGAGGGGTTAATCACTAAAGGATTAGTGATTGCATTGTTATTGCTTAGTTAGAGTGTGAACAATGGGTATTATATAAGGTGGGTTGAGTAGGTGGAGACAATCAATTACTTACTTTCATTTTCATTACTTATGTATTAAAACTATCAAGCAACATTACTTGAAGTGATTCCTATTACTCACTTTCATTACCCCCAATCAAGCGGGCCCTTAGAATAGTATGTGTAGTTGTTTGAAGAGGTTAAGTTAGGAGCCAGTGTAAGCTCTAAGTCCAGAAGTAAGAATTCTATACATTTCAGTTTTCTTATTACATTGTGTTAAGAGATACTTTTGTGTAATATAATTGTCATTTAATTGGTTTGCAACTATTAATTTATAAAAAAAATATTAACCAGGTTGCTTAGCCCACTTGGTCACTGAGATCTTCAATTGAGTGGGAGACTCAGGTTCGGTTCCCAGATCTTCAATTGAGTGGGAGACTCAGGTTCGATTCCCTTTGGGAACGAATTGGAGTATGAGAGTTATAAGGTGGCTTGGTGAATTTGTGGAGTGTTTGAGTGCTTGGTGTACTAACTACTAACATCTAACAATTAACTTTGTCCGATCAAAAAAATTTATAAAAAAAATATTAATACTTTTAGTTAAACAATTAATACTATCAGACTAATATATTTTTAATAAAAAATAGTATTTTTTTGAAAAACGTACTAAATGCAAATTACTTGCATTGAGCCTTTGTCAAACCTCAATTGTATATCTAACAATTTTATTCTTACTTTCTTAAAAAAAAAAAAGACTTAATTTGAACTCGTAAAACTTTAAAATTAAGGTTTAATTTTTTTTTTGGATTGCTTTAAGATACACAATCATTTATTAAAAGAAATACGATTACTTAGTAGTTTCATATTCAATTGAACATTTTTCATTTTTGTATTCTTATACTTGTTTTTCCCTTCCATAAATAGCTTAAAATTATCATACTTATTCTAACCTATGTTTAGAAAGATGATCGGACTGGCCGGTCGGACCGGTCCGATCGCTACTGGTGATGCTACCAATCGGATTGAGACGTTGGACTGCTCGACAACTGACTTGGCCACGAATCAACCAAAACGGTAAAAAGCGGTGGAAATTCGTGGGCAGTTGAACCGGTCGACCGCCGGTTCGTCTTTATTTTGAAAAAAAAAAAAAAAAAAATTGGAAAGTTGCGATGATTTTTGCTTGCCGGCGAACTCTTCCCTCTGTTGGCGATATTGGTCGTCTTTTTCTCTATGAAGTCGCGAACGCAAAACACAAAAACTGTTTTATTTTGCTTCTAAAAATTGAACCATATTCTCAGTCTCTCTCTCATTACTAAGCAAAAGCAGGGAGGGTGGGTGAAGCGCAGCTGCTGAACTTTTTGTTAGGCTGAATAATCTATTTTAAAATTGATGGACTTCTCAAAATTACAAAAATGATGGGCCTAACTATTTTCTAATAAGTATATTGGGCTGAAATTTAATTACTTAATTTTAGTATTTAAGAATTCAAAAGTTTAGTTAAATAATTATATATTTTCATATTAATTTGAATATTTATACTTATTTTAATATTGTTAATATTTAATCAAGATTGTTAAAGTTGACTTTTAAATTACAGTATTTGATGCATGTTTATTTATATTTTATCGTAATTTGTTCATAAAGTATACAAGTACAAATAAAAAAATATAGAGGATAATCAATAATTTATGTCTGAAATTATATATTATTTAATTATTGTAGGTCCCGAACGGGTTTTCGTGAGGACATAAATCTAGAGAGGAGGGGTGAATAGACTTCTGAATTTTTTTTGCGTGAGATCAGGCGTGATAAGAAAGTTGACTGATCTGAGTGCGAGTGAATCAGTTTGGACTGATATCCAACTTACTGATCGCCTGAGGGTAGATCAGTTCGGTGTCTATCAATTTAACTGATGTGCGGAAGTTAACTTTTACCCGTGTGAAAAACCAGTTTGTTAAATCATATTTCTGAGTTATCTGTTTTGAATCAGATTACGAAGTGCCAAACTGATCAGATCAGTTGCTTGATGCATATTTGATCTAGACTTAGAATATGCATGCAATATACAAACAAGTAGTGTGCAGATAGTGTAAAGCAGGTAAATCAGATAAGGCACACCAGATTTTTATAGTGGTTCGGACAACTTTTCCTACGTCCACTCTTCCCTATCAGCAGGGGCACCAACTAACCAACTGCACTTAGATTAATGTGTTAGTCCAACAGTACAACAGATGTTTCAAGAGTTTTCACTCAACCAATCCCAGAGATCAGAACTAGAAACCCTAGTCTGAAATCTTGCTAATTAACCTAACATTTGGTTTGAGTAGAAGATTTGTTATGTTCCAACTGAAATCTATCCTAGTATTTGAGTAGCCTAAGGCTGAAGGATAAGATTTCTATGCTAAGAACTATGGGATTAACACTTAGAAATATTCTTCAATTTTGTGTTCTTCGTGCGGAAATTGTGGATAGCTTGAGCTTGATGATAATTTTTGTAACCTTATTATGAAGGTTTGATCTCATATATATAGGCACGAAATCGAACTAGCCGTTGGAGAGCAATTCGAATTTTGGTCTATTTTAGGTAGGATTGCAGACTTGATTTGATGTGCTTAGAGACGGCATGACCGAAAGCATATAAGCTTGTCCTTTCTAGCCGTTGAACTCTGAAACACCTCGTCCTGCAATGTCAGTTCCGTACATACGTGTCTTGCTCTCATTGGTTATCAAGTACACTTATTCAGTGTTTGATTTACCAACTTAGGTTGACATTCTTCGTGTCTGATGAACTCGTATGACTTGGTGACCTTCTGGTTGTCACCTGATTTGAGCTGACCTGATCACTCCAGACTGATCAATCTACCTGATTGAGTCTTCTGATGCAGATTGTCTTAACACAACTTCTGACTCTTCTTTCTTCTGATGTAGGTCTTCTGAGTCTTGTTACCTAATGGTCATCTGATCTTTAAGTCTTCTGATCTTCAGGTCTTCTAAGTCTTGTTACCTAATGGTCATCTGATCTTTAAGTCTTCTGATCTTCAGGTCTTCTTCTTTCTAATCTTCTGATCTTCAAGACTTAGACTACTCACATTGAGTTTCTCCTCAATGTATGACTTGTCTATCTTTACATCAGTTGCTCTATACAATAGTTATCAACTGGTCATCTTAGTCCTATTGCTAGATCATCAGTCAGCTAATAGGTCTGGCTGGTCCTATTACAACTGTTTTGGAACTTTAATCAAAACTATAAAATTCCCAAAATTTTTCCCCTTTTTGATGAAACCAAACAATTTTGGAAACCAACATGAGTTGATAAGAAATAGCACAGTAAACCCAGATAATGAGAAGACAATGAGAGATTGTCTTAGGATCAGTAAATTTAAACGTTCCATTCATTTGGATTTTTCATTACAGAGTACATGAAAAGTTTAAGTAAACAAAAACGAACTGATCCTATTTAGACTTTCTTCTGATCATCAAACTTTGGGAACATATCCCTCTGGCATTTCTCGTAGGCTCTGAGGAACTTTGAAGATCCAGTAGAGCTTCCACTTGACATCATTTACCTGTTGTGGATCTGTTATGCCAGCTTTTCCCATCAGATCAAAGTAAAACCTCTGAAAGGCTATTCTGTCAAATGAGCCATTTACCTTTCTCTTGTAGTCCATCACATCATATGGAGGATGAGAGATCTTTGCATTGATTGCTTTGGCATCCTGCTCCAGTTCTTTCAGAAAGTCTGGATGCTTGTTCTCCATCCAGTTCAAGAACTCCTCATCTGGAGATGCTTCAGTGGTGACAATCTCCAGAACAAATGCATCTAGAAGCCATTCAGCTTTGATCTTCTGCCATTCTTCCATCCTTTCCGAATGCCTTCCATCCTGGACGATTATATCCTCAATCTTAGCAGGGATCAGTGGCTCAACAAACTTCTTGCCAACCTGACCCTTCCTTTCTTTGGCAGCAAATTTCTTCTCCAGACCTTTAGAATCAGCCAATTTATTAGCTCTCCTTTCTTCCTCACTCAGATGAGCTTCCTCAGCCAGTTGCTCTCGAGATAATCTGATTGCTAGATTCTTATCAGCTTCAATCTGGGCAGAGGCACTCCTGGTCACCCTCTTTCATTGGGTCTGAGCCGTTTGAGGAAGAGGTGCAGTGATTGAAGGTCCAACTTTTCCAGCAGCCTTTTGCCTGGACCTCTCTAGCCTTGCATTCACTTCAACAGCCATCAAATCAAGACTGTCAAGTCTTTTCCCATGTGATTCCACAGCTTGAATCAGCTCTTCTGTTGACGTGATGAGATCAGTTAGTTTCTCAATCTGTCCTTCCCCCTTTTTTGGTTTTATCAAAAAGAGCATTGACGTGGGAAGTCAGAGAGCCAAAACTGACTGCAATGGCTTGGTTGAGATCATGAACTGTGAGCCCGACATATTGAACGGTTTGTTCCTGAATCTTACTTACCAGTTCAGATTTGGCAGTTTCAATGGTAGTGGAGAAGGTAAGGATCAGCTTGTCAAGTTTCTCCTCTGTCTTTTCAATTTTATCCGTGGCCTGCAGGAGGGAGACTTGGAACTGGTTTACTTGGTTGATCTTCTCATTGAATGATCTGTTCAAACCTTCAACCAACTCGTCCAAGGTCTTTTTGAACTGCTCCTTCAGCCCTTCAATCTGGGAGATAGCAAACTCCCTCTGTTCCTTCATATCTCAAACAGACGCCTGACGTTGTTCGGTGATAGTGTTGCTTACAAAGTTTGCTAAGACTCCTTCAACTTCCTCCTTCAATAAACCCTTGAAACAGGATTTAATTTCCCTCAACTGATCTGTGGATATGTGAGTAGCAAGGATTATTTGAGTGGCCTGACCTGTTGGACCTTGGAATTCAGTAGTTACTCCAGCAGTTGCCTCAGTCCCCTTTGCCTCCAGTGGTTGATCAAGACATGTGACACCAAGACCACTATCATTGGCAGCTCCTGCTTCTGTCATCTCAGCATCCTTCTTCATCGGTTTAGCTTCCTTTTCCATTGGTTTACCCAACTTTCTGTAAACCAATGCCTTTACCACCTCATCAGATATTAACTCAGCCGGGGAGCTTACTTCAGCTGCTTTCTTCATGTCAAAATCAAAATCAGCAAATTCATCAAGACCTCCCATCTGCTCCATTAGAATTATGAAATCTGAAAAATTCTTCAACCGCAGTTCTCTCCATTTAAGAATTTCCATGACTTCATCTTTGATTCTGGGATGAGCACTCAGTTCTGGGTAGTGATGATCCAGATCCCGTTCAATCCGCAATCTGATCATTGCTCCAAACATAGTTTTACCAGCTCTGGATTCCGAAATGGCTTCGAAAACAGGTGGTTCTGCTGACTGAATATGGATAGTGGATGGTCGGGGCTGTGCAACCTCAACAGTGGGTTGATCAGTTGTAGAAGTGATCAGTGCAGTTTGCTTTTCTCTTGCCTGCTGAGTGGACAAAGTTTCAGGTGGGGGCGGCAGCTCAATTTCTTGCTCCTCTGGATGAGCAGATGGTGATCTGACCCTTTCGGTTCTTGGAGAAGGAGATGGAGAAGGTATCATCTGTTGTTGAGCAGCGGGTGGAGATCTGATTGGAGATTGGACTCTAGATTGTGGCGAAGGGGATCTGGTTCTTTCTGCACCCTTGCCTTTATCTCCACCAGACTGTTCAGGTGAACTGGCAGCCTGAGACACCTGCTTCTCTGATGGTTCAGATGCCTTCTTGCCAGAACCAGCAGATTTTCCAACTCCACTTCTGAAGGTTTCACGTTCTTCATCTGATTCTTCCTTATCAGAATCCTTATCCAAGAAGAGTGTCATGGGAGTTTGTCTGAGTTTCTTCGCCTTGGGTGCAGGACCAACAGACAATCCCTTTCGCTTAGGGGCTGATGGAGACTCGGGATCCTCATATCCAACAACCTTCTTCTTTTTCCTCTTTCTCTCAGTCTTCTGTGGGTCCTCATCTGATGGTCCATATATGGCAAATGAATCTGTGAGGAAGGCCTTGTAGCGTTTTAGCCCTTTCTGCTCCCATTCCATGTTTGGAAACTTATCTCTCAGAATAACTGCAACTTTACCCAGATTGCTCAATCTCTTGGACAAATAAACAAAGTCCTAATCCAGTTAATATTTTTGGCTCTATCCACCAGAGCAGCCAAGCAGTGTAACTTTACAACAGTTAGCCCATCATGGTTAAAAGATATCCCAGAATGGTCTTGGATAGGATTTTGAACAACAATCGGTACTTACTCTTGAGCATGGGTTTAACAAACCCTGAAGTGTGACTCTTGTCTGCTTCTCTGAACAGTTCGGCGCAGATGCGTTCATCTTCATCTTCTCGGTAATGAGCTAGAGAGATTTTACCTTTGGGCAGGGGCAAAGAGCCTTTCTAGATCAGCGTTGGATACAGTGAATTCTTCCACATTCACTGTGGACTTCAATTCATCTCCCGGTTTGAAGACTTCAAGATTTCGAAGGAATTCCAAAGCTTCATATTGCATCACGGGGTTTGAATGTTTGGAGCAGAATCTTTCTAGATTATTCTCCCGTAGAATTTGTTCAACTTCCATGGATTCGGGATCCCGAGTTACTCCAAACACAACATATTTATCTTCAACCACCTTCTTCATTATGGAGGGATAGTTGCACATGATTTTACCCATTCTGTGGTTAGCCATCTGTAAGATATATAATCATATTAAAATTCGTATGGCAAACATGTTTAAATGAAACAAAAACACATACATAAGTGAAAGAAACATTCATAAACACCTTTGTCTTGTTTAGAACAAGATATACATTTTGCACTACGAAATATACACTTTTACGAATCAACTAATGTTTGAAAAGAACTATTACCAGATAAGTGATTCGAAAAGTTTGAAGAATAAGTGGAAATCGTTTATGTGTTCTTGAGTAAATTTGTGCATAAATATTTTGTGAAATTTTAGAGCAAAGAAGGTCTATTAGAATGAGCAAGTATCTATTTATAGAATTGGAGGGAAAAGATTTTGGAAAAATCGAGAAATAAAACCAAGCGTCTAATCTAAATAAACGATTGAGATTAGGCGGTTTGTTTAAAAACAAATCGTGCGGTCAAGGATTTTATCGCGGCAGCTTTTGGATTTAAAAATTCGCAATAAATGCAATTTAATACATGTTCCCCACATCCGCATTAAATGCCTGTAGCGTGCGTCATATGTACTTGAGTATAGTGAAAACAAATAAGATAAAGCAAAATAAACATAACAGATAAAAGAGATCAGAGATGCGTATCTGATTGACTGATATCGTAATCAGTCAATACCACAAGAAGTTCGATCTATCTGACTTTTGAGTTGATCTTATATTGGTTGCCTAATCCTTGACAAAATTTTCCCAACAATGTCCTCCTATTAGATCAGTTTCCTACTGATCCTACTTATCAGTTGAAGTTCCCCCTTCAACTGTTATTCTTTCTACTTATTAGTTGAAGTTCCCCCTCCAACAATGTCCATGACTGATCCTTCCTGATCAGTTGAGGTTCCATTACTCAACTGATCCTCCTTTTCTGGTCAGTTCCTTAACCAACTGGTCTTGGAGACCAATCCACCAAAGAATTCTGGTGTGTTGTGGCATGAAATTAACCACTTCCATCGTATTCCATAAGTACAGAAGAAAGGAGCTGGCCTACACCAATGCACAACCGAAAAGAGATAATCTTTGGAATAAAGACCCCTGTAGGTCCCGAACGGGTTTGTGAGGGCAGAAGTCTAGGGGGGAGGGGTGAATAGACTTCAAAACTTTTGTAAAATCAAAGTGTGAGGCGATTAACCTCGATCGATCTAAAGTGAATCGGTTTGGGGTGATAACCAACTTAATGATCGCTGGCGGTCGATTCGCCGCATGAACTATCGGTTTAACGATGTGTCTTGGAAGCTTAAGTTTTACCCGTGTGAAAAACTAGTTTTGATAAATCTGATTCCAAGGTTAATCTTTTAATCAGTTTGACTGGAGTGTCACGTTTCATCTGATCAGAAGCTTGGTGCTAACTGATCTCAACTTGGAATATGTATGCGCTTTAAAGGGTTGTGTGCGATTGTGTGTCGTTAATCAAAGCGGTAAAAGCACACAAGATTTATAGTGGTTCGACAAACCGGGTCCTACGCCCACTCTTCCCTATCCTGAGGGGCACCTACTTAACCAATCGGACTTTGTTTTTTGTGTAAGTCGAACACGATTACAATCGATTAGATGTTTAAGGAGTTCACACTCAACCGATCCTAGAGATCAGAACTAGAAACCCTAGTCTGAAATCTTGCTAAACAACTTAACCTAACTTGGGGGTTTGGTAAGATTGTTTTGGTTCCAACTATGAAATCTTTTCTTGCATATAAGCAGCCTAACAGCTAGATGAAAAGATTTCTATGCTAAGAACTTATGGGATGAACACTTAATAAAAATTAATCTTCTTGTTCGTGTTCTTGTGCGGAAATCTGAGAATTAGCTTGAGCTTCTTGATTGTTGAGTCTCCGTTTTTTCACTCTAAAGTGTAATCCCATATATATAGACCTTGAAATCAAAGAGCCGTTGGAGAAGCAATTTGAATTTCAGGCTATATTTTATAGACTTTCGGGCTTGATGTGACGAGCTTCGAACGCGGCATGGCCCAAAAGCGTGAATTTGTACTTTGTAGCCGTTCTGAGAGAGGTAGCATCGAAATCCCATGAATTGTCGGCTCTGATCATACGTGTCTTGTTCTTATTGGATAGCAGACTCACTTTTCAGAGTTGTTCTTCCAACTAAGCTTGACATTCTTCTTGTTCAGATCATAGACGTATGATTAGGTGAAACATCAGATTTCACACGTGAAATGACTTTGACGAATTCTGAGGCCGATCGATCTACTGATGGAGTCTTACGGTTTGGTTGACTTAAATTCAACTAGCGGACTCGGTGATGTAGGTATTCAGTCCGATCTTACGGAAGTCATCGATCTTCAAGTATTACGAGTTTGAGCTTCGTGACTTCAATGAGATATCACTAGATCCCGGATCAATTTGATCTTCTGTTCTTTCTAAGATTCGGCCCGGGATGACATCAGTTTTTGAGTCTTCAGATCGACCTATACATATTGAGTTCCCCCTCAATATGTGACCTATCTATTACATCGGTTGTTCTATACAGATAATTATCAACTGGTCTCCTATAGCGGAAGTAATATAAACATCGATTACCAATTTGTCCGATCGTCCTATTACATGTGTTTTTGGAACTTTCATCAAAACTATAAATTTCCCAACAATTTCCCCTTTTTGATGAAACCAAAACACTTTTTGAAACCAAATCTGATTGATAAAAAAATAGAAGCGATTAAGAGCATATAATCGGAAAGACAATGAGACTTTGTCTTAGGATCGAAAAATAAACTTTTTCTTATTAAAGAATGATGATTACATGTTACATCAGAAAAGTTTGAAAATAAGAGCAGCTGATCCTGAGTAGTCTTCTGATTCTTCACTCTTTAGGTTTGTATCCTTCTGGCATCTCTCTTTGATCTTGAGGAACGTTGAAAATCTGATAAAGTTTCCATTTGACATCATCAGTCTGCAGAGGATCAGTTATTTGCGTTAAATGCGGGATGTCAAAATAGAATCTTTGAAATGCCGGTCATCAAATGAGCCATCCGCCTTCTTGAGTATTCCATCGGATCATACTCTTGGCGAGTTATTTTTTGCATTGATAAGCTTGGCCTCATTTTCCAGATACTTCAGAAAATCCGGGTATTTGTTTTGTAACCAGTTGAGGAATTCTTCATCAGGAAATTCTTCTTGTGGGACAAGATTAAGAACAAAGGCATCCAGAAGCCATTCACTCCTGATCTTATTCCATTCCTCAAATTTCTTAGCATCTTGCTTGCAGTTTTTTGGGATGATCTCATCAACTCTTCTTTGGCAAACTTAGGTTCTGGCTCACGGATTTTCGGCCTTCCTTTCTTTTACTCTCGTCTGAATTTCTTGTTGATTTTTCGCCTCGACATTTTTTTTTTTCCTTCTTTCTTCTTGACATTTTAGAACTTCTTCAAATATCTCGTTCTTTGGACATCTTTTTTCGGGAGTCGAGTTTGTGATGTCCCCACTGTTGTGGTGTCGATTGGTTTCTCACTCTGTCCTTCCCCTTTTTTGGTTTGATCAAAAGAGTAGTGAAGAGGGAGGTCGAGAACCAAAGTTGATCGATCGCCTTGTTGAGATCTACAACAGAGATGCCTTGATTTGAGCGATTAGATTTTGAATCTTTGATATCGGCTTCGATCTTGACAGATTCCATGGCGATGGAGAGTGTTTTTAATCGAGTTTGTCAAGTTTCTCTTACGCCATTCTAGCTTGTCGGTGAGCATCGAAAAAGAAACTTGTTGTTTGTCCACCGAGTCGATTTTGGTATCAACGGTCTTTTATCGATTCGGTATGACGAATGGACCTGATTTGGGAGAATCGATCTTTGATTGCCCCTAATCTGGGAAATAGCCAATTCCCTTTGATCGATATTTCTTTAATGGCAATCGCGCTTTGATCATTATCGATCCCTCAATTTCTTCTTCAGAGATCTTTGAGACAAGATTTGATCTCCGTTGATTGATCAATAGTGACGTGAGATGTTGGAATGTTGGGTGTCACTTGATGATCGGTTCGAGTTGTTTGTGCCTCCAATTGGTTGGTCATGAATCTGCGGCACCGTTCCACTATCATCTAAGCAGCTCTGCATCCTTTATGATGGCATCTGCTTGAGAGCTTTGTCGTGATCTCGATTCGACTGTTACGCAACCCTAGCTTCGCGTGGATCGAGCTTTAACAGATTTAGCTTATCGGCTCGGTGGTGATCCCACTTTTGCAGTTCCTCATGTCGAAATCGAAGTCCGCAAACTCAATACGCAAGCGCCCATCCGTTCAATAATTATTATGAAGTCTGAAAGCTTTTAATGAAGATCTCTCCGGTGAGGATCTCCAAAACTTCCTTTCTTATGGCGAGGTTGGCGACCCGATTAAATCTAACTCATCAATCTCTCTTTTCGATTAGCATTACGATCAATTTCCGTTATGATCTTTGTTGATCCGAACTTCGAGAATTGCTCGGTCAGTCCAGTTTGATGAGATGTGGAAGGTTCTGGTTGTGCTTGAGTAAGCGGAAGTTAGCTGTCGGTTCGACTGCGAGAGGTTTCGTAGTAAGCGGTGATTACGGTTCCCACAACGGTAAGCTTTACAGTTCGCGAATGATGTAGTTTCGGGTTATTTGGCGGTGGAAGAATAGGAGAGTTATGCTTTCGTGACCATTAGTCTGAGTGGTGAATCGGCTCGAGCTTGAGGAGAAGGAGATCGACGACTTGTCGTCTTCCTCGAAATGACTGGCGATCTTTCGACGAGAAGGCCTGCCCGTCGATTTTTTCACTGATTTTGTTGTTCTGTGGTGATCTGGCGCTCTTTCTTCATCGACTCATCTTCAAGCATCGAGTCATGGAGGCTTGCCCGCCTTCTTGGCCTCTTGTCACCGGCCTTCACCATTTTTTTTTTCTTCTTAAAGGGCATCTGGTGGGCCTTACGGGGGGCTTTCACCATTTCGAGCCGATTCCCTTGCATCTGGTGTAGAAGAAGTTGCTTTCTTCTTGCCTTTTCCCTTCTTTGACTTTGGGGGTTGGCGCATATCATCGTCTAGTGGCCCAAAAATGATCAAGTGGTACGCGAGAAAAGCCTTATAGGACTTCAGTCCATTACATTTCCCATTTGGCGTTGGCATTTTATCCTGAAGATAACTGCAACCTTGTTGAGATTGCTGATCTTTTTCTTCAGAAATACCTGCCTCCACTCATCAACTCCAAATTTATCATGTTCTTGGAGCAGAATGGCCTTCAGAAACCCATGCCAGTTGATGTTCTTGGCTCCATCAATTATTGCAGCCATGCTGTATAGTTTGACGGATGTAATAACATCTCGGGCTTTGATCTAATACCCATAATTGTTTTTTGACAATATGTCGAACAACAATCGGTATTTCCTCTTGAGCATTGGCGACAAATCTGAAGTATGGTGTTAGTCGGCCTCTCTCAAGAGCTCTTTTACGATCGACTCATCGTGCGTTCTCCTGTAATGAAGCGGAGAAAGAGATCCGTCCTTTTGGTAGGCTGAACAGACGAGTTATATCTTCATTCGTCAGTCTGATTTCTTCTCCGGTGAATGTCAAAGAAGTTCTTCTCCTGGAGCATCTGTATCCACTCTTAAATTCCTTAGAATTCTAAGAGCTTCATCTTTGCATCATCGATTGCGATGAAGCGTATAAAAAAATTTCTCAAGGCACCTTTTGAAGAATTTGCTCGACCTCCATGGATTCTGGATCCCGAGTGACATTGAACTGAACGGACTTATCATCCACAATCTTTGTTGCCAGTTCCGTATAGTTGCACATTATTTTTCCCATACCGTGAGTGATCATCTACAGATAAGATAGATTCGGTTAAAAATTGTGCATTAATACAAAGAATATCACACAAGATACATCAAATAAACATAAATTACCAGATTCTATTTTTCGGAAAGTTGATTTTGAAACTTAGGAAAAAAAAATTTGAATCTGAGAGAAGTAATCTGGAGTTTTCAGAGAATAAATAGCAAGTTTGTGAAATGGAAAACTCTGGTATGTTTTTGATGAACTTTATAAAGACGAGGAGGAAGAAAAAGACATGATTTTGAAGATCAACCGCTTTGAAAAGATTGAGCGCTCCAGATTAAGCGGTTTTTGATCGTAGGGTCGGGGAAAAAGCAACGCGTCTGAAAACCTTTTGGATTTAAAAGCACATTTAGTAGCGGTTAATACATGTTCCCCCGCGTCCGCATTAAATGATTTGCAGAGAATACGCCACAAGGATAATGGAGTACAATAAAGGCAAATAATATCGAGATAAGATCCGATAAATAAGCAAAGAACAAGAGAAAAGAAAAGCGTGTCAGGTTGGTGATATTGTAATCGATCAATACCACTTGTCCATGTTGATTTCACTTGTTGATCTTAATATTCGCCTAAGCCTTAAAATTTCCCAACCGATCCTTTTTAATCGATCTTCTTCATTTTGCATCGATTTGTTGAACTTTCAAGCTCAACTGATCTTTCTTGAATACGTCCCGATTTCTCTTGATCCTCCTTGATGGGTTGAAGTTCCCCTTCAACCGATATTTACTGCTTTTTCTCATAGTCGATGTATCCGATTTGTTGGAGTTTCAAGCTCAACTGATCTTCCTTATCCGATCACTTAAGTATGTAATCGATTTTAGTTGACCTAATCGATTCTTCTCGGATCAAGCCAATTCTTGGGATAAGTGTTACCGCATGAAAACTTAGTCTAGGATAGTAGCTTCTATTCCTAAGTTGGTAGCGATTTGACATGCGTAATTATCGTGCAATCTTTTCGATATGTCAATCCGTAGTAAATTTATCCAATTATCGATCGGCGTGATTCCTACACGCTTGTCCTTTTGGTCTTGATTTCTCTAAAAGGTTTTGAGAACTTCGATTTGCATTTGCACCCTTGCTTGGCCTCTATAAATTGGACCAATTGTTTTACACAACATAACCCATTCACCATTCTTATCTTCTTTGTAGAATCATGAAACCCGGTGAACCCCTATTTCCTTCGAAACTTCCCAAGAAACACCTTTACCCTTTTTTCAATGATTTGACTTCTCAAATCAACCCTCTGCGTCCCTTATCAATTTGTTTTTGTCATCGTCAAAAGATTTCACATCTGATTGTTGCAAAGCTTCTCTACCACCATGGCGGCGGCGGCCTCTTTGTTGCAAGCGAAAGACAACTTCTCCTAACCAGTATGCACCTTGTGTGTCTATCGTTATGATGTAACTACCATCAATAGACTTAGTGCGAAAATGAACGTGAGTTTGATATGCGATCTTGATCGACCAACAACTGATCTTCGTATATTAACTCACCATTTAACAGCTGGAGAGCCCACTGACTCTTTCTTAGGGCTCCTGGCTTAAAAATCCTATCAAATGCCATTTGTCGCTCCAAAATGTTTTTAACCCGGCTCTCTCTCTCCCCTTGCACTACTTGGGTTAGGATGAGGGTTTAGGGTTAAAGGTTTAGGGTTTTTGGTTATTACTTATGTACCGACCTCTGGGTCCTTTGTACTTGTATCTTGTAATGTAATCGGACCTTGGTCTTTATCAATGAAAAGTTCTATTATTCCATTGTTGTAAAAATTCTGTATCCTTATGCGATTTTAAGCTTTACTCTTGTGAATACCACTTGTGAATCTTGCTTGTTGAATATCAGCTTAATTGACTTACAAAGATGTAAAATAATCCAACTGATTTAATCATATATTCCTTTTAAAAAGTGAGCGTTTCCTTTAATCTGATAAACCTTAAATCTGATCAGTTCCTTTAACTTTAATAATCTTGTATATCGATCGATTTCTCACATCGGTTCCTTGATGATCTTTCCGATCGATTGAGATACCAAACTTCAATCGATTCCTTTCGGCTGGTTAATCTCTTAACCACCGGTTACGAGAACAATCCATCAAACATTTTAGGTGCATTTTCTCCAAGATCCAAAAGCCCTAGCTTCATTGCATAATTCTCTCAATCGATCTCGGCCCGGTGGCTTTGTTAGAATACCCGACTTTTCGTATATCGATGAATCTTTTCCATTCGATATTCTTTTTTCAACATGATCTCTTATAAAATGATGTCCACATCCACATGCTTGCATCTTGTATGTAGAACGGATTCTCGAGTGATTGCAATAAAGACTATTACCGGTCCACGTAAAATAGGTACATTGTTAGCTTCAATGTTATAATCCTTCACCGGCCGATTGACTAAAAGAGCAGCTTGAGAACAATGACTTTCCGCAACCATATATTCTGCTTCAAGAGTAGATGTCGCAATCGATGTCCGCTTTTTGAAAACCACGAATAGATCGCTTTTACTTCCTAAGAACCGATGTTCCCGAGGTGGATTTTTTTCGTCAATCTTGCAACCTCCATAATCGAAATCGAGAATACCCACTAAGTTTAGATTATCATCGATGGGTAAAATAAACCAAGATTTACCGTCCCTTCAGATACTTAAGAATCCGCTTAGTCGCTTTCTAGGTGGCTTATCATTGATTTGCTCGAACCGCACATACACCACCCATCATGGAAGGTTATATCTCGTCTCACGCCGCGTCCGGTATAGTAGAGATCCAATGAGAGCCCTATATTCCTTCCGATTTGTTTTAAACCATCCTCATCCGGATCCATCTTGAATCCACCATCATAGGAATTTTGGCTTCCTTACAATTTTGAACTCCAAACTTAGCCAATAAATTCCTAGTGTACTTTTGTTGGCGATGAATATCTCTTACATACTTTGCTTTACTTGAAGACCCGTAAAGTAATTCATCCGACCAATCATGGACATCTCGAACTTCCCTTGCATCGGTTCTTTGAATCTTTCACATAGACTCTTGTTAGGAGATCCGAAGATGATGTCGCCCACGTGATCCGAACCATCGAGAATATCTTCTCCATCTTCTATTCGAATAAGGTTACGTCCCACTTTTCCTTTAGTGAACCCACCGTCGATCAAGAACCGAGAGAGTGTATCATACCAAGCTCGAGGAGCTTGTTTCGAACCATAAAGAGCTTTTCTTAAACGGTACACTTGGTTGCCCTTTTCAAAGCACGGAGGTTGTTCGATATAAACTTCCTCCGCTAGTACCCCGTTTTAAGAAAAGCTCTTTTCGTCCATCCGATACCAAATGAACCCTCTCGTGGGGAAGCATATGCCGAAAACAATGCGAATGGCTTCTAAAGGAAAAAGCGTGCAAAGGTCTCATCATAATCAATTCATCGATTGTGAATACCCTTAGCAACAAGTCTTGCCTTATTTCTCGGTGATGACGTTTTTCTCATCTCTCTTGTTCTTGAATACCCACTTCGTGCCAATAACGTCTTGATGACTTGGTGCGTCTACCCGGTTTCAAACTTGATTTCTCTCGAACCTGTTCCACTCTTCTGCGTGGCTAGAATCCACTTTTTGCGTCTTGTAGAGGTTCCTCTATTGTTGTTGGTTCCTTCATAGACGGATAACAAAGAATACATGACACTTTCACAAATCGATGTCTAGTTTTAACTTTTCGGATGGGTCTCGATTATCGGATCACTTGGATGACCTGGTTATCCGTCCTTCATTACGATTTGTGTCGGTTTGGAGAGAACATCGTCCGCTTTCGATAAAATTTCATTACTAGCGATTGGGAGTGGTCTTGAGTTATGATCCACTTGATAAGAACAAGTCTCGGTGATGTTGGACTCATCATGTCTTTGATGTCCGCTTAGATAGGAACTTCAGATGTTCCCCCGAACCGGATGGTTCGATTGATATTATCTCACCAGACGCGAACTTCTTCATCGACAGTTTTTCGCACCTTAGTATCTCGAATGATCCGTGAATCACCTAGATCCGGAATGTATATTATTCTGATTTCTAATTCTTTTTCCTTGATCGTCACCGATCCGGTTTACGAACATCAGGTTCTTGTTGATCAGGTACATCTTGTTCTGCGGCAGATTTCTCTTGTTCAGAAGATGCTTCATCAAAGACTACATGGGGTGTTTCTTCCACAAGTAGGGTTCGTCTGTTGTAAACCCTGAAAGCCTTGCTAGATGAGGAATATCCTAAGAATATACCCTCATCTGACTTGGCCTCAAAAGTCTTCAACCCCACTCTTCCCATTGTTGTGTATGAAACACTTACACCCAAAAACATGGAAGTAAGAGACACGAGGTTTTCTGTCCTTCCACAAATCATAGGGTGTTTTGTAGTGAGCCTTAGTCAAGACATTGTCTGCTTCGAGTATGGCATGCGGTGTTGATTACTTCTGCCCAGAAACGGCTTGGTATTGCATGTTCAGCTAACATCGTGCGAGCAGCTTCTTTGAGAGTTATGTTCCTCCGTTCAGCTACTCCATTTTGTTGTATGTCCTTGCAAATGATGTTTCATGTCAGATACCAAACTTAGAGCAAAAATCAAGAATAAAAGAGTTCGTAAATTCTGCATCTTTATCTCGATCCGATTTTACTACTACCGACACCCTTCTCATTTTGTAATCGTTTTAGCGTTTCTCGGGTATCTTCGTTGTCGCCTCATTCTTCTAATGTAAGAATATAACCCGTAAACTTGGAATAGTCATCCACGATTACGGAGTATATTTCGCGTCGTTGCTGAGATCGACCGTGTAATCGGTCCAAATAGATCCATGTGGAGCGGTACGATAGATTTGACGATCTTGGTCCGAATTCCCTTGAATGAAGCTTTGACTGCTTTTCCCTTCCGACACGCAAAGACATGTCCGATCCTTTGAAAATACTTCATTCGAAGTCCTTCCACTAGAGACATCCTTCTTATCTTGTTAAGAGTTTTAAAGTTCGGATGGCTCATCCTTTTGCCAGCAGCCAAACAAGCTTCTTTTGGAACTCTTGACAATCGGGCATGCATTTCTTGGGCAAACTGTTCCAATGAGCCAGGTAGATCATCCCTTTCCTTGAACCAGCTTAGCAAAATCATTTTGAGTGGCTCGATTCTTGATAGTGCATTGGTCGATCGAGAACTCAACACCTTGAATCCGTTGTCGCAAATTGTGAACCGATAATAGGTTGTGCTTTTTAGACCTTCGACCTCTGAGACTCCGAAGCATTTGTACATCATCATTCAAAAAAGGTTCCGAACCCTTTGGTATAACCAAAGTTATCATCACCGAAGAGTACACGGCCTTTCATTCTATGTATGAGCGAGGTGGTGCTTGCTTCCTCATCGTGTGCCTTGAGCATCCACTATCGATGTACCAGATAGTTGCTTGCACACCTCTTTTGTTGGCGGACCCACGCGATCCTGCAATTAGATCGGGCTTTAGGTACCCTTTGGATTGGGTCCGAGGGGTTAGGTTTAGTTTTGGGAATCCATACAAAAGCGAGCACTTCTATTGTGATCGGTTAGATCGAAGGCGATTTGTCTCCCCATACCGTCAACATAATCATACGTCTCTTTATATGCTTTACATTTTGTATGATTATTAGTGTGAACCTTGGATGTCTTAGAAGACTTGGGATCTATCTTTTTCTGTTTGTCTTCTTTTTATCCAAGTGGTTCAAAAAGTGTGACCTAGATTTACGATTATAGGGTAGGTACGATCGCTACCATCAAAAGATTCATATCTTTTTGGCATAGGTGGTTTTTGCGGTTTACGAAAGCATGCTTATTATGCAAATGACCTTGATTAGGTCTCAGATTGGACTTCCTTTTACAGTTGTCTTTTTCGATACGATCTTGTTGATCGAGTTGAGGTCTCTTCAAAGAATCTGGGTTCTTCTTGTTGATTCCTCGGTGATGCTTTACGATTGGGGTCCATTTTATTCCCCCTTACGGTTGGGCACCGCCTTACCGGCTTCAACTAGTCTTTTTTCCCTTATTAGATACATGTTTGGCTTTTGGTGTAACTTTTGTAAACTTCGTCGATTACACCTTTTTGAGATGAATCGGTAGGGGCTTTTGAGGATGTGGAAGGATTCTCATAGCAAGTCCCTTCTTATTAATCGTTGTTCGAAAATAGGTGTTCATGTCTTGAAATAGGTTTTAGATGATTTTGTGAAAACCTCTATTTTCTTCAGATTATCCTCGATGATTTCGAGACTTTCATGCTTTTGGAACAAAATCAAATTTTGCTTGAAGAATTTTGAAGTCATCGAACTTGTCATTGTTTGTTAATTGCAAGTCGATCTTTGATCTAACTTCTCCGATCGAAGCCTTAACTTTCGAAATGTTACATTCCTCGGTTGCCTTCGGCGTTTTCAGATGAAGTTCAAAGACTTTACCGAGATCATTCTCTTTAGCTTGGTGATTATTTCTAATTCTCGACTTGTCATTTTCAAACTTCCACTATAGCATAAGTGTCTCTTGCATTGGAGAGATCCTCAAGCAATTGCTCGAGTAGAGTCTGCAGTCAATCTCCCCAAAGTGTGCTAATGATAGCGGTGTAGAAGCCGAACGGGTTTGGAGGTTACCTCCGATTGGTCCTCCCCGCCATCAAAAGCGGATCATCATCGTCGGAAGAGAATATCAGATCTTCATATTCATAGAAGTCAAACCTTCTTTGTCGATCGGGAAGTCTTCTCAGAGAGGAAGATCCCGAGTCCTCGAGGGCGGAAGGAATCGTCAATTCTGACGACGTCGGCAACCATGGCTCTTACGTCCCTATATCGTTTGCTCTCTTCGCATCTCTTTCTTCCCTTTCTCTTGGCGTCGAGTCCGGGCGATCTGCTATAGTGACTGAAACCTCACGGTTGAAGCACGCTCCTTGATCCAATTTAACCTTTCCTTCGGTGAATCACTCCGCTCTGTATGACCTATCGGGTGACTTCCCTTCGATAGTAGTCCGAGCCTTGCAATGCGATTGGTTATCTCTTTCTTCCTCAGTCCCAACTATCTATTTTCCTTTCATCTCTTGATCCCTCCGATCATCGATACAGTTCTTTCGAGGATCCGTTGGTGATCTCCTATCTCTTCCTTGGCTATGTTGATAGTCCTTATAAAATCTTAAATACTTACCAAGTTGGACGTTTGACTTCTCAAAAAACCGTAGCGAGAAGATCTGATACCGCCGACTTACTATATTCCCAAAAAGTAGATTGGCCTTAGATTCTCTTCTTTGGTTGCCTTAAAAAGCAAGCGATTTTTGAAGTTGAGGCTTCAAAGAGGCACCTCATCTTCATCGAACTTGTCCTCTTTCAATCAAATCGAACTCGTGAGCTTAAGGCTCAAGAACAAGTTACTTGGCTTCATTTTTGAAATGTCTTGGCAATCCTTGATTACCGTGACCTTCATGTCCCATTTCTTGGTGAGAGACCTTAGGATTTTGTAGTTGATATCTTTATCGACATCTCTCTACCAAGTTCTCGCTTGTTTATAGACATTGTAATCCTTCCATCGAGTTCGTTGATGGTTTTTAGATTTGAAGCAACATCTTGATTTTTCGAACTTTACCGGTTTTGTTTGACGCAATTTTTTTTTTATCTATTCATTTCCCTCGCATATCTCAAAATAGAGTATCCCACATTTTTTGATTTGAGATACTTAATCTTTTCCTTGGTGACCTTATCCATGGTTTTCATGATAATATGCCTCGCGATAGTATCTAGAGTATCGCAAATTTCTTTCTTCTCGCATCCATCAAGGTTTGGGCTTTTTGCGCACAAGACACCTCGGTGCAAAATCGGATCTCCTCCAACCGCGGGGTTGTCGTAATAAATGATGATGGGTCCTCTTCGATGACTTCCATCATTCTCGCCGCTTATCGAACCTAGATGGTTGGATATATATATGGCCCAATCTGCATACTCATCGATTGAGAACTTGGCGAGATCATGATACATACCGAGGTGTTATCCATGCCAATGATTTTGGAAAATGAATGAGTTTTAAAAATGGTTTTTCAAGATCGATTCGATTGACCACAAAGATTCTTCCTCAAGAATCGATGATACACAAGTCGATTAAGTGGTAAACCAACCGCCTCTGATACCACTTGTAGGTCCCGAACGGGTTTGTGAGGCGTAAGTCTAGAGGGGAGGGTGAATAGACTTCGAAAACTTTTTGTGCAAATCGTGTGGCGTTAACCTCGATCAGAGTTGAGTGAATCGCTTTGGTAATAACCAACTTCTTGACGCTGAAGGCGGATCGATTCGGAATTATCGGTTTAACTGATGTGTGCGGAAGCTTAAGTTTTACCCGTGTGAAAAACCAGTTTTGATAAATCTGATTCCAAGGTTAATCTTTTAATCAGTTTGACTGAAGTGTCACGTTTGATCTGATCAGAAGCTTGGTGCTAACTGATCTCAACTTGGAATATGTATGCGCTTTAAAGGAGTTGTGTGCGATTGTGTAATCAGTTAATCAAAGCAATAAAGGCACACAAGATTTATAATGGTTCGGACAAACCGATCCTACGTCCACTCTTCCCTATCACAAGGGGCACCTACTTAACCAACCGGACTTTGTTTTTATGTGTAAGTCCAACACAAGACAATCGACTAGATGTTTAAGGAGTTCACACTCAACCGATCCCAGAGATCAGAACTAGAAACCCTAGTCTGAAATCTTGCTAAACAACTTAACCTAACTTGGGGGTTTGGTAAGATTGTTTTGGTTCCAACTATGAAATCTTTTCTTGCATATAAGCAGCCTAACAGCTAGATGAAAAGATTTCTATGCTAAGAACTTATGGGATGAACACTTAATAAAAATTAATCTTCTTGTTCGTGTTCTTGTGCGGAAATCTGAGAATTAGCTTGAGCTTCTTGATTGTTCAGAGTCTCCGTTTTTTCACTCTAAAGTGTAATCCCATATATATAGACCTTGAAATCAAAGAGCCGTTGGAGAGCAATTTGAATTTCGTGCTATATTTGCAGACTTCTTGCGAGCTTGATGTGATGAGCTTCGAGAACGGCATGGCCAAAAAGCGTGAATTTGTACTTTGTAGCCGTTCTGGAGGTAGCATCGAAATCCCGCAATTGCCGGCTCTGATCATACGTGTCTTGTTCTTATTGGATAGCAGACTCACTTTTCAGAGTTGTTCTTCCAACTAAGCTTGACATTCTTCTTGTTCAGATCATAGACGTATGATTAGGTGAAACATCAGATTTCACCTGGTGGTGACTTTGATCGTCACGAATCGATCGATCTACTGATGGAGTCTTCGGTGTTTGGTTGACTTAGCTTCAACTAGCGGACTTACCGATGTAGGTCTTCCGTCCGATCTTTCCGAAGTCATCCGATCTTCAAGTATTCGAGTTTGAGCTTCACGACTTCAAATTGAGATATCGACTAGATCGATCAATTTGATCTTTCCGTTCTTTTCTAAAGATTCGGCTCATTTGATGTCACCGCTTTTTGAGTCTTCAGATCTGACCTATACATATTGAGTTCCCCCTCAATATGTGACCTATCTATTACATCAGTTGTTCTATACAGTAATTATCAACTGGTCTCCTATAGCGGGTAATATAAACATCAGTCAGCTAACAGGTCTGACTGATCCTATTACATGTGTTTTTGGAACTTTCATCAAAACTATAAATTTCCCAACAACCCCCAAGTCGCAGAAGAGAGCAACTCGTATGACGACCTCATTTAGAGATCGAAAGTCGCACATCGGCGACAAGCCAATACCTTTCAAGTCGGAACACGACTTGAATGGTATTAAAGACACTTAAAAGCTAAATCAAGAATGTCGTCCGATAAGCCGATCAATCCGCATGAAATTCCATTCCCCAATCCGCTCCCATTAAAGAGGCAATCTCCAATCAAGCCATAGGGACAGGCGACTTGCGAGATTGAAGGCGGGGAGAATGTAGTTTTCGTTATGTAAAATCCAGCCTACAAGACGGAATAGCAAGTATAAATAGACCTAAGATGTCACATGAAAAAGGGCGGAACATCTTAGCATTCTAGGCATAAATAATATACATCCATACCTGGCTTGGAGGCCCCGGACATAGTCTGATTCAAAAGACGAACCGGGTCACCAATTCTTCTTGTTTTCCTTGTTTTTCACATTCAATACTTAACCCAATTATACACAAATTCATTGTTTAACTAGTCAATTTTATCTAGTCCAAACAATTGGCGCCGTCTGTGGGAAACCCAATCTTTTTCTTGAGAAATTAATCCAATTATGAGAAAAGCCCACCCCTTTTCTAAACGAAAGAACAATGACAATCAACAAAGGAAACACTCCATTGTTCAATGAAATGGATAGACGCGATGGTGTTGAAGCGTCACAGAGTTCCCACCATACTCATCAGGCCGCCCCGGCGGGCTCACCTGATTGGTGGAATTTGGTCCAGACCCCGGAGGACGCCAAGGCGGTCATGGTCGTTCTTAACATGAAGCACCTATTCATGGAAGGCGAGGGGGAACAACCCCCGCCCAAAAAGACTGTTCATGATGCCGGGTCATCCAAGGGCAAGGCAGTCATGGCTTCAAAAGGACGATCCGCTGGGCAATTGGCATACAACGCGGCCAAGCATACCATCATCCGGACTCATCTGGCAAGAGAAAGACCGGCGGCGTCGAACAATGTGTTCACCCGTTTTGGAAGTCAGGCCGCCCGGAAGGCTCGGGCGGAGGATGGTGATGAGGCCCACTCTCAGCCGCGTAGCGCGGAACAAATGGAACAGGATCTGGCTATGGATTTGAGCCTACATCATGATAACATCCATGATGGTTCAATGATCCATCAAGGCCAAGGACACATGATAGGGACATCACGCGACGCGCAGGTCGCGGCCTTTGCCAGAACTATCCAACAGTTGTTGGAAAAGGTGGGGAACCAAAATGGTTCTACCAGCGGGAGCGATGACCTCGCTATACCTGATTCCCCCCTGGGAATGATGGTTACTCTGGCACCTACCCAGAGAAAAATTAGCATCGCGGCCTTAGACCGTTACAATGGGAGTACCGATCCCAAGGTCCATGTGCCCAAATACAATTCGTATATGGCCTCCATGGGCGCGACGGACGCAACGAAGTGCAGGTTATTCTCCTTGACTCTGAGCAACCAGGCCCATAAATGGTACACTTCTTTGCCTATTTTTTTGGTCGACGCTTTTGATCAATTAGTCCGGTCATTCCTGACCCATTACATCGCCATGGCGCCCCGGCCTGCGACCAAGCAACGCCTCATAAATCTCCGTCAAGAGGAGGCTGAATCAGATCGATCCTATGTCGAGAGGGTCGATCAAGTCATTGTGAAAGGTGAACCCATTGGGGACGAGGCCAAAGTAATGGGTGCCGTCACAGGCCTCCGGAAAGGAGCCAAATTGTGGCGGCGCATGACTACCGACTTCCCAATAAGCTACGCCGACTTTCGTCGACGCGCTAGCGACATCATCCATACCATGGAACTCCTCGAATCGAGGCTTTCAGAGACCAAGGAGGTCGCTGAACCGAAGAAAGGTTCCAAGAAAACTGGGGGCCATTACAAGGCACCCGGGAGCTTCAAGCCGTTTGAAGAGTCCATTCTGGTAAAGCTCACGAAAGTGTTGGGTATGACTCCTGGCCATATATTCGCCCAGATCCAGGGAAAGGACATGTTGCACGCTCCTCGCCCGATGAAAGAGAAAAGTAAGCAGAATCCCCACAAATTATGTCACTATCACACCCAGAACGGGCATTATACTAGTGAGTGCAGAGACCTTTTAAAGCAATTGTGGAAGCTTTATGAGGATGGACACCTGAATGAGTTTGTCAAAAATCCCCGCCCAAACGGTCAGCTGCGACCTCCGAATCACCAACAAGGGGAACCAGTCCAGGGGGACCCTGCTCGTGGAGGAGCTCGCGGCGAGCTCCCAGTACCTCTAATGCCCGAGGGTGCTGGAGGTCGAGTCATCCATGCCATATCACCTATGGCCACAATTGGGGGGCTCTCCCCAACAACAACATCAAAACGGCGCATGAATGCCGAAGTCAAGGAAATGGAGAACGCACGAAAGATGGTCCTTCCCATGCTTGTTGTAGCCGAAGAGACCAACAAGATTGATTTCGGGGAGGTCGATAAAGCCGGCATAGTCTATCCCAACGTCGACCCACTGGTCATCAAGGTAAATATCATGGGAACTACGGTGTGCCTCCTGTTAGTCGATGGCGGGGCTTTTTGCAACATTCTGTTCAAAAAGACCCTGGATCAACTCGGTGACTACGAGACGTACATCACCCCCTATGACCACACAGTGAAGGGTTTTGGGAATGCAACTATTCAGCCCCTAGGAATGATCCGTCTATCGATGGAGCTGGTGTCCACCATTGATGAAAAGGTTAGGAACACCAGGCTTCTAGATTTCCTTGTAATCGACCTCCCGAGTACCTATAATGGCTTTCTCTGAATGCCTTTTGAGCATGAATTTGAGGCTGCCACCTCCACTTACTACTTATGTGTAAAATTTCCCACCAAAAGTGGGACTGTTGGCACCATAAAGGGTGACCAAGTTGGTGCTAGAGGATGTTTGCTTTACTCTGTGTCTTATTTCAATTCAACGCATGCACCAAATCAGCAAGTAATGATGTTGGATAATGAAGAGTGCAATGATAAATTAACCATTGTAAAGGCAACCAAGAGGAAGCGCGAGGATTTTGACCCAAGGTTAGGACCTGAGCCAGAGGAATTCGTGCCCAAAGAGGAGATAGATGATCCGAGAGTTGAAGGACCCCGAGCTGAGCCGAGGGAAGAGCTCGAAAGGATCTAAGTAGATCCAACTCGGCCCGAGCTGGAGGTCATTATCTGGTCCAGAATCCCTAGCGACCTTAGGTTGGATGTGATTGATTTCTTGAAAAAGAATCTTGACGTTTTCGCTTGGTCACACAAGGATATGGTGGGAATTGATCCAGAGATCGCATGCCACCGACTCCACATACACCCGACAAAGCGACCCATAGCCCAGAAAAGTATGCAGCCCTCGCGGAAGAAGTAAATAAGTTATTAGATAACGACTTGATCATGCAAGCGGACCAACCCCGATGGGAGGCCAATGTCGTGCTCGTAAAGAAGTCAAACGGTACTTGGCGACTTTGTATCGACTTCACCGACCTCAATGAGGCCTGTCCGAAAGATTTCTTCACAATGCCACACATTGACCATTTAATTGACAACACAGCGGGCTACGAAATGATGTCGTTCATGGATGCGTTTGTTGGATATCATCAAATAGCCATGCACGAACCCAATCAAAAACATACATCTTTCTTAACCGAAAAGAATATGTATTGTTGGAAAAGAATGTCATTTGGCTTTTGGAATGCTGGGGCAACATACCAATGACTGGTCAATCACATGTTTGCCGATAAAATTGGCAAGTCGGTGGAAGTATATGTGGATGACATCGTCGTTAAAATCTTGCGAAAGGAGGATCACCTGATGCATCTCGCGTAAACCTTCGAGGTGCTCAGGAGATTTAACATGAAACTCAATCCGAAAAAGTGTAATTTTGGGGTTGAGTCAGGAAAATTTATGGGTCATTTGGTTAGCAAGCGAGGGATTGAGGCTAACCCAGCCAAGATACAAGCAATTTTAGACATGGGGGGCACCGCTGAAGCGATCGAAAGTCCAAAAGTGACAGGATGCCTAGCCGCGTTGAATAGGTTCATCTCCCGAATGGGGGATAAATGCAAGCCCATGTTTGATATGATCCGACGGAGGTCAAAATTTGAATGGACTACGGAAGGTCAGGAAGCCTTCGATAAAATAAAGGCCTACCTGGCCGATGTCGAGATCTTAGCCAAACCGTCCTGTGGGGAGAAACTTTTCACAGATTGGTCCCCTCGTAAACAACTCTCGAGTGTTGTTCTCATGCGTGCAGAAGGTCAATCCCACCTCCCCATATATTTTGTAAATCGACTCTCAGATCGAAAGCAATATATCCCGATGGAGAAGTTGGCTTACGATTGGTCATGAGTGTAAAAAATTGAGGCCATACTTTTTGACCATCGTGTCAAAGTTCTCACCCGTTACCCCTCCGCAACATTCTCGCAGAACGACCGACACCACCCAAGGCGTTACCTCAAATGGGCAATTGAAGTCGGGCAATATGGTGTAACTTATGCATCATGACCGCCATAAAAGCACAAGCTACGGCCGATTTCATCTTGAGCTAACCTTCCCACCGTAAACCAATGAAGCAAATTGTCCCTTGGGAGATGTATGTGGATGGATCCGCTGACAAACAAATCGTAAGACGCGGTCTTGATTAATTTTGGATGGCACCGCTTTTAACGCTTATCACCTTTGAATTTTCAGCTACCAACAATGAAGCAGAATATGAAGCATTGATCAGTGGTTTGGAGATGTCCATAGCCATGGGAATTAAAAGACTACAGGTATACACCGACTCTCAACTTGTATCATGCCAAGTGTCAGGGGAGTATGAAGCCAGAGATGAACAAATGTCCGCTTATCAGGAGGTCGTCAAGAAATTATGCCTAAAGTTTGAACAAATACACATCAAGCTAGTACAGAGACGAACTCATGAAATGATGCTCTAGCACGACTAGTGACCTCGGAGGGGCCAGCAGAGATGAATGATGTCACCATCACTAATCTCTCCCACCCTTCCACTGCACACATAGTGGTCGCTACCCTTGATACCCCAGCTGTGAACTGGATGACACCAATCATCGACTACTTGATGACGGGGATATTACCAAAGGACAGGATACGGTCAAAACAACTACAATTGTGTGCGGCTCGTTATACTCTTATAAACAACGACCTCTACAAGCGGGGCTTCAACATACCCCTACTCCGATGCATCACACCAGAACAAGGTCAAACTATTATGCGTGAGATACATGATGGAGTATCTGAAACCACGCCAAAGCGATCCACTGCTCACAAGGTGATACTCTGCAAGGGTATTTTTTACCGCTCTGAGGCGCGACGCGTTAGTATTTGCAAGAAAATGTCACAAATGTCAAATCCATGCTCCTGCAATCAAAGTCGCCCCTGAGGAGCTCTCTAGCATTCTCAGTCCATGGCCTTTTGCGAAGTGGGGGATAGATACCATCGGGCCGCTTTCGACAGCCCCGGGCTCCGTCAAGTAAGCCTTGGTTGTTGTGGATTACTTCACAAAATGGGCTGAGGCTGAAGCATTGGCGACCATAGATCAAGAGCATGTCATAAAATTCATCTGGCGAAATATCATTTGCCGATTTGGCCTTCCCCAAATTATCATATCGGATAATGGAAAGCAGTTCGATGGGTCCAAAATTAATGGTTTCCTCAGAAAATGGAAGATCACCAAACTATTCTCCACCCCATATCATCCTCAATCCAACGGACAAGTCGAAGTTGTTCATAAGATCATCAAACACATATTGAAAACTAAGATCGAAGATAAGAAAGGGAAATGGGCCAGCGAGCTGCCAAACGTGTTGTGGTTGTATCGGACGACCTGTCGGAACTCGACCGGGGAAACCCCATACTCCATGGTTTTCGGCACTGAAGCGATAATCCCCTCGAAAGTTGAAGTTCAAACACTCAGGACCTCGCAAGTCAAAATCGACTATAACGATGAAGCCCTAACCAGGAACCTAGATCTTCTGGAGGAAAGAAGATTAGAGGCTAACTTGAGAAACGCTAGACATAAGCAGATGTCAAAAAAGTATTACAACTCTAAAGTTCGAGTCCGGCAGTTCAAAGTCGGGGACTTTGTGTTAAAAAAGACATTGGGGATATCCAAAGGTGTTTTCGGTCCAAATTAGGAGGGTCCTACAAAATCACACGGGTGTTGGCTAATGGAGCTTATGAACTAGAACATCCAGATGGCACTCCGGCTCAATATCCCTGGAATGCTTCACACTTGAAGAAGTATTATTAATAAGTAGAGGTCGATTTGTTCCATGTAACGATTTCTTCCATGCCTATTTATAATAATGTTATCTCATTTCGTGTTAAACCTAGGGAAGTCGAATGAATACAAACATCGACCTCCCCCAGGAACGATTTTTGACATACATGCGGTGAGGTCGCATCTTTAACTGGTTCCACCCTCCCCTAACTTTGTAAGACGACTAAACCTGAGTTCACTATATCATTTTTATAAATGAAACTTAAGAATGATAATGCTCACAAATAATTAAAGTCGCAAAAGGAAATCAAATCAACACATTGAGATGAAAACAACATTCATTAATAACAAAGGCCCGAAGGTCATTACATCAGGAAGTCGAATCAATTACACGAAGGAGCCCAGAGGCCGATTACATCAGGAAATGAAAGATAACATTCAGACTGAGTACTGATCACAAGGAGTTCACCAATGCCAAAGTATTAAAGGACTAAGAAGACGACTTCGAGATACATGGATAGCTGATCGAAGGGATTGTTGGCGATGGGGTTCAACAACTTCTCAATCTCCTTTTTCTTATCAGGATTCTTGAAGTTATCATTCTTGAGGACGCCAAAAATCCCATCAATGACACCAATGACTATGTTCAAAAATTTGCCCACCTAATTCTTCTTTGAATAACACTGATAAGCGTGGGGGCAGCCCGTCTCCTTAGTTTTTGGTTGGTAAACACCTCCCCTATTGTGCGGGAGGTGCTCCAGCCGACGTCGATAGCCTCCTCCTCGGAGGATCGACCTCACCGTCACGGGTCTCGAGGGACCGCTTGAGTCGCCCGATTGCGTTTCTTTAGGATCGTGAGTGGGAAGCATGATCCGACTCTGGTTAGGAAAGAAGGACAGATCGATGCCAAGTCCCTCTAAATCCTTGATTTCAAGCACGACATCGGGATCAAGATGGAACACTCTGACATAGTCGGCCAGTTCGGAGATGAGGCCGGAGAAATAGAAGCCGAGGTTCTTCCTATGAGCGAACACGATGGCCCCAGCCATTCTTGGAATAAAAGCAAAATTAACATTTTGCTCTTGATCTGTTAGGCGCCCCTCCTCGGCGCGGCCTATCCCTGATATCCGAATCTTTGCCACTCAGATCCTCCTTCAGACGGACGGGCGCAATCTTACGCGCATGATGTGCCTCGGCACCCTTGGTACTCCTCGAGCCACGAACCCTCTTAGCGAATCGGACTTTTAGACCTCCGGTTTCTTTTCTTTTCGTGAGCAGCCGAGAATAATCCTCGCTTTGGTGGGAGATAAATCGTCAAGCCTTCTCTAATTTCTGGGAGCTCGGCTCGAATTGACCTGAGCCTTCTCGAAATAAGGCCCCCCCCCGGGGTATGCATGAGCGGCAGTACAAGTTACCCGTGACTTTACGGCAAGGGCGGAAGAGTGGAATCTGCGTCCACACTCGAGGACATTCTTGATTGTCCTCGACAAGTAGTTGGGCCAATCATCAGGAATACCTTCAAAGGAAGGAAGCGGGGACCTCGGGGAGCTCCATGCTTCCGCCCGAACTTGTGGGGGGTCAGCTCAAGCTACAATCGGTGAAAAGGAATGTTTGAATTATAAACACAAACATATTACACAAGACCGGTCAAGCTTACTTCTTCACCGGGCTCTAAAATCCCATCCAAGCCGTGAATAAATCATCGGGATGCCGACCTCGGTAATAGTCAATGTAGGGGAGGAGTGGAATTGTGGTGACTCCTCCGGCCTCCGTTGAGGCCAGATGGGAGCTCGTGTCCTCTCGAACACCTTATGGGGGCGATCCCCAGCCGTGAGGCGATTCGATGACTTTTTTTTTCCCTTATCGGTGGCGGGAATCGAGTCTGGACCGGAGAGCCACGGGGACCCACACTTTGCTGGCGTCTCATCGAGCTAAGAACCAACTTTGACCTGGACGCCATCTCAGTAGCAGAAGGTTCGCGACGGTAGATAGGGAGCTCGGGATCTACAAGAGCAATCATATTAAAAAATTGTAACATAACCTCATGAAGATGACTACCACTAGAAGATGTTCCCCAGAAACTTACAGGGGATACGCAGATGGCGGGGGTGTGTGTACAATCCTGCCGACAATCGATTGAGCTTGATGTTCAACGACTCGACTTCACACCAACCGCGAGGATACCTCGAAGCCGCCTTGAAAGCCTCGTTGAAATCCCAGTAAAGGTCGGATGTCCGGGGCGTAAACACTGCAAGACAAGAAGAGAATTAGATCAGTACGAGTGGAAAAGGAAAAGCACAAAAAATATACCATTCTCCACACGGATGGCATAATCCGTAGGGACTCGAATTGGTAACGTGCTGGACGGTGGAACTGATTCCCAGGCCCCTCCAACAAACCACCACTTCTCGCGCAATCCATCAACTTTGTTAGGGATACCACTAACAAGCTCTTTTGCCCTTCTTGAAGTCGCGGCGTGATATCCCAGAAAGCGGAGCAATAGGCGACATCACATAGCCAATCTCCCCGGTGAGGCATCCTTTTTCAAAGCCGGTCGGTCCCAATACGATCATAGTCGAAATGATGTAGCTCAGCCCGCTTGGAGTGATTTGAGTAAGGCTTCGGGTTCCAAGCGGCAAATAGATGCGAGATAGCGGATGAAGCGGAAATGAATCCCATCCATGGTCGGCCGATTCACCGCAATCATGCCCTAGGGAGGCTGATAGGCACTTTCATCAGAAATTGGTGCATAAAAATGTACATCCCGTGGAACCTTGTATGTACGACGGAGAGTGCACACATAACGTCGGCGACCGACCGAATCGCCCGTTCCGGATAAAGGCAAAACCACGAGGGTACCGACTTGCGATCTTGGCATTGAATTAAACTGTATAGGGTAATACTATGGTTCATCTCATAATAAAAAATCCTTTCATAGGCCCCGAAATCCCTAACAGGGGCAGAGGAACCAGCGGCAGTCGATTGCCTTGGAGGATCGGAAGTTTGAAGTGGTAAATCTAACAATGGGAGATGAGCGATTTCATCCAATTCTTCCAGAAACCGATCATCTACTGGTTCATCGTTCGCATCGTCTTCTCTCCCGACACCCACCGAACGGGCTGACGAGCTTTCACCATTGTGCCCCGCGGTGGAGCCAGAAACCAGACGGCGGCGCTGGGCGATCGAAATATTATCCTCGGAGGATGAAGCAATCATCATGGGTTGCAGGGCAGAGCTTGAACCGGGGAAATCAGTTTCCATTGTGTAAAAGTAAGAGATGGAAGAGTATGTTACTGGATGAAGAATGGGAGAAGCAAGCAAAATCCAGACGTTTTGTTGAAGAAGAGGATGAATTTCGAAATTGCTCGAACTCTCGGAGGGGGAATTAATGAATTTTGAAAACCTAATTCCCCGCTTATTTATAAAAGGAAGGGAAGGACCAAAATGCAAATAAGCCATAAATCAAGCCTCTACAGGCAATTAAAGTCGCAGAGTTAACGCGTGGGGGTCATCGCGGAATCCTATTGGTTTTTCCAGCAGCACCTCACGCCAGCGGCCTGGCAGGCCATCATTTCAAATATCCGAAAACCGAGGAAATGAGATACGCCTTTTCATAATTTCGAGGTGACTTTTTGGATACTCGGGGCAAGAAGTCGTAGTCCATGCCGGTCATAGAGTCAAGTCGATGCCCCAGTAAACAAACATGCGACCTCGACTTGAGGGGCAATTGTTGTGGCATAAAATAAACCACTTCCATCGTATTCCATAAGTACAGAATAAAGGAGCTGGCCTACACCAATGCACAACCGAAAAGAGATAATCTTTGGAATAAAGACCCCCAAGTCGCAGAAGAGAGCAACTCGTATGACGACCTCATTTAGAGATCAGAAGCCGCACATCGGCGATAAGCCAATACCTTTCAAGTCGGAACACAACTTGAATGGTATTAAAGACACTTAAAAGTTAAATCAAGAATGCCATCCGATAAGCCGATCAATCCGCAGGAAATTCCATTCCCCAATCCGCTCCCATTAAAGAGGCGATCTCCAATCAATCCATAGGGACAGGCGACTTGCGAGATTGAAGGCGGGGAGAATGTAGTTTTCCTTATGTAAAATCCAGCCTACAAGACAGAATATCAAGTATAAATAGACCTAAGATGTCACATGAAAAAGGGCGGAACATCTTAGTATTCTAGGCATAAATAATATACATCCATACCTGGCTTGGAGCCCCCGAACGTAGTCTGATTCAAAAGACGAACCGGGTCACCAATTCTTCGTGCTTTCCTTGTTTTTCACAGTCAATACTTAACCCAATTATACACAAATTCATTGTTTAAGTAGTCAATTTTATCTAGTCCAAACATGGTGCATCTTCTCCTAAGTCCAGAAGTCCTAGCTCATTACATAGCCCTCTGAATTTGACTTCAGCTAGTGGCTTGGTTAAGATATCAGCTTTCTCCTTATCAGTATGGATCTTTTCCATTTTGATGTTCTTCTTTTCCACATGGTCTCTGATAAAGTGATGTCTGATGTCCACGTGCTTGCATCTGGTATGTAGAACTGGGTTCTGAGTGATAACAATAGCACTATTACTGTCACAGAAGATAGACACATTCGTAGCTATAACGTTATAATCCCTCAGCTGCTGACAAAGCCAGAGCAGTTGGGAGCAACATCTTACTGCGGCCATATATTCTGCTTCAGTAGTAGATGTGGCAACAGATGTCTGTTTCTTTGAAAATCAAGAGACCAGCTTATTTCCCAGAAACTGACATGTACCTGAGGTTGATTTTCTGTCTATTCTGCAACCACCATAATCAGAATCAGAGTACCCACTAAGCTCTAGATTATCATCTGAAGAGTAGTATAACCCAAGGTTAATTGTCCCCTTCAGATACTTAAGATCTGGTTAGCTGCTTCCAGGTGGCTTTACATTGGATTTGCCTGAAATCTGGCACATACACCTACTGCGAATGTTATATCTGGTCTGCTAGCAGTCAGGTACAACAGTGATCCAATGAGAGCCCTATACTCTTTCTGATTATTTTTCTGACCATTCTTGTCAGGATCCATTCTGAAGGAAGTCATCATTGGAATTCTGGCAGTCTTGTAGTTTTGAACTCCATACTTGGCCAACAGATTTCTTGTATACTTGGCCTGGCAAATGAATGTTCCTTCAGTACTTTATCTTACCTGAAGACCTAGAAAGTAGTTCATCTAACCCATCATGGACATCTCAAATTTCCCTTACATCAACTTGTTGAACTTCTCACATAAGTTCTTATTGGGAGATTCGAAGATAATATCGTCCACATAGATCTGAACCATTAGAATGTCTTCAATTCTGAACAAAGTTTTGTCTATCAGTCCCTTAGTGAACCCGTTGTCTAGCAAGAACTGAGATAGTGTATCATACCAAGCTCTGGGAGCCTGTTTCAGTCCATAAAGAGCTTTTCTTAAACGGTGCACCTGGTTGCTCATTTCAAAGCAAGGAGGTTGTTCAACATAAACTTCCTCAGCTAGTACCCCGTTTAAGAATGCACTCTTTACATTCATCTGATACACAATAAATCCTCTGTGAGCAGCATAAGCCAGAAACAGCCGAATGGCTTCAAGACGAGTGACTGGTGCAAAGGTTTCATCATAATCAATCCCTTCTGATTGTGAATATCCCTTAACAACAAGTCTTGCCTTATTTATGGTTATCACATTGTGCTCATCCTTCTTGTTCTTGAAGACCCACTTAGTGTCAATCACATCTTGGTGAGTTGGTCTGTCTACAAGTTCCCAAACTTGATTCCTTTCAAACTGCTCTAGTTCTTCTTGCATGGCCAGAATCCAACTTGCATCAGCTAGAGCTTCTTCAACTGTGAGGGGTTCCTTCAAAGACAGATAGCAACAATACATTGCACTTTCACCAATCTGATGTCTAGTTTGGACTCTATCAAACGGGTCTCCGATGATCAGGTCAGTTGGGTGACTGGTTATACAGGTCCTTCTTCTCTGATTTTCATCAGTTTAGAGATCATCATCCTCTTCTGATAGTGATTCGTCACTAGAGACTGGGAGAGGTACTTCAGTAGGATCCACTTGGCATGGACATATCTCAGCTGATGTTGGACTCATCATATGCTGAAGTCTGTCCGCTGGAACAACAGGTGTTCCCCCTGAACCAGATGGTTTAGTTGTTACTGTCTCAGTTATACCAGCTTCTTCATTGACAGTTGTACGTACCTTAGGTTCTGACTGACCTGGTGAATCATCAAGATAAAGTTAGGAACATACACCGTGACGGGATTCCTTTTCTTTGATACTCAACTGATCCATTTTCTGAACATCAGGTACTGGTTGATCTGGTACGACTTGTTCTGCGATAGATTTCTCCTGTTCAGAGGATGTCTCATCAAAGACCACATGAGGTGTCTCCTCCACAACTAGGGTTCGCCTGTTGAACACTCTGAAAGCTTTGCTGGTTGAGGAATATTCTAAGAATATACCCTCATCTGACTTAGCTTTGAAGGTTTTCAACTGTGTCTTTCCATTGTTATGAATAAAACACTTGCACCCGAAAACATGGAAGTAAGAAACACGAGGTTTTCTGCCCTTCCACAGTTCATAGGGTGTTTTGAAGAGAGTCTTAGTCAGAGAACATTTGTTCTGAGTGTGACATGCAGTGTTGATTCTGCCCAGAAACGGTTTGGAGTTGCATGTTCAGTCAACATTGTGCGAGCAGCTTCTTTGAGTGTTCTGTTCCTCCTTTCTGCTACACCATTCTGTTGTGGCGTTCTGGCGGTTGATGTCTCATGCTATATCCCAAACTCTTTGCAAAAATCGGCAATGAATGAATTCAAGAATTCAGTTCCCTTATCTGATCTGATTTCACAACACTGACACCTTTCTCATTCTGTAATCTCTTGATCAGCTCAAGTGTCTTTGTTGTAATTTCATTCTTCTTATACAAGAATACAACCTAGGTGAATTTGGAGAAATCATCCACGATCACAAGAGTGTATTTGCGTCCGCTGAAACATAGTGGTGTAACTGGTCCAAATAAATCCATATGGAGCTGCTGCAATACTCTGCTGGATGGAGGTGAAGGAATCCCTTTGAATGAAGTCTTGACTTGCTTTCCCTTCTGACATGCGGCACATGTCTAATCCTTAGAGAAAACTTCATTCGGGAGTCCCTCAACCAAGGACATCCTTGCTATCTTGTTAAGAGTCTTAAAGTTCAGATGGCTCATTCTCTTGTGCCAGATCCAACTGTTGCTTTTAGAACTCTTAACAATTAGGCAAGCATTTCTTGGACAACTGTCCCAATTTGCAGTGTAGATCGTTCCTTTCCTAGAACCAATTAGCAAAATCTATTGAGTAGCTCGATTCCTTATAGTACACTAATCAGTCGAGAACTCTACGCTGAATCTATTGTCGTAGAATTATGAAACCGATAACATGTTATGCTTCAAACCATCGACATACGACACTCTAGTAACCTGTACATCATCAGTTGTGGTCATCAGGCAGAAGTCTTCGACAGATGAGTAACCAGAATCATCCGAAGGCAGATAAGAGTCATCGATACTTGATGTATCAGCAACCATGGCTTTTTTGTCCAGGTACATTTGCTCTCTTCTGTTGCGCTTCTCTTCTCTTTCCTTTGGAGTCAGGTCAGGGCAATGAGCACTGTATTGACCTAGTTTCTGATAGTTGAAGCACGCTCCAGGTTCTCCAGAGTTTCGTCTGCTAGGTGAGTCATTTCTCCTATAAGATCTATCAGGTGACTTCCAAATTTGCCTGTAATCATAATTCCTTCTCTCTGATCTGTTGTCCCTTCTATCATCAAAACGATCATCTCTCTTTTCTTCTCTGTGGTCATCTCTATGATCATCTCTTCTGTCATCAGAACGATTCCTTTCTTGTGATCTGTCAGTAGATCTCCTATCTCTTCCTCTGCTGTTCTGATAGTCTCTATAAAATTTTCGATACTTTCCCATTTGTACATTCGACCTTTCCAGCTTTCTGGTCAGCAAGGCAATTTCTTCAGCCTAGCTCACAATCCTTCCTACTGGTTCAGGCATTCTTGCACTGCTACTGGTTGCCTGAAATGCAACAGCTTTTGACGAATTTAATGCAGCTTCAGTAGGAACTTCTTCCGATCCAGGATTCCTCTCCTTCAGATCATACTTCTGAGCTTTCAGACTGAGGAACAACTTGCTTGGCTTCAGAGTAGCAAGATCATGGATATCTTTGATCACAGTTACCTTCATGTCCCATTTCTTTGGTAGGGACCTCAGAATCTTATAATTGATGTCTTTATTTGAGATAACTCGTCCCAGATCACGAAGTCTGTTGACTCCCATCGTGATCCTTCCATCGAAATGATTGATGGTCTCATTTGGTAGCATTCTGAGTTTCTCAAAGTTAACCATTTCAGCTTGCAATCTGCTTTCCTTGATCATATCATTCCCTTGACATATTTCATCCAACGTATCCCATACTTCCTTAGCAGTCTGCAGGTACTTGATTTTTTCCTTTGTTGTCGCGTCCATTGTCTTCATGATGAGATGCTTGGCTACTGTATCCAGATTGGATAATTTTCTCTCTTCAGCATCCATCAGCGAAGGATTCTTTTGGACACGTGCACCAACAACATGATCTGGATCTCTATTATCATCATTTGGATTCGTGTGATAAATGATAATTGGTCCTCGTTCAAGAACTTCCATCATTCTGTTACTGATTGAACCCAGATGGTTCCCCATGAAGATCTTCCAGTCGACATACTCATCGACAATGAACTTGGGCAGATCGTGATACATACCCGAAGTATTATCCATGCTGAATGTGAGTTTTGAAAACAAATGAGCTTTAAAACAGGTTTTTCAAGATCTGTTCAAGTGACCAAAATGGTTCTTCCTCAAGAACCAATGATACTCAAAGCTAGTGGTCCGTAGAACCACTGCTCTGATACCACTTGTAGGTCCCGAACGAGTTTTCGTGAGGGTAAAAGTCTAGAGGGGAGTGGTGAATAGACTTCTGAAAACTTTTGCGTGAGATCAGGTGTGATAAGCAAGTTGCCTGATCAGAGTGCGAGTGAATCAGTTTGGAATGATATCCAACTTACTGATCGCCTGAGGGCAGATCAGTTCGGTGTCTATCAGTTTAACTGATGTGCGGAAGTTAAGGTTTACCCGTGTGAAAAACCAGTTTGTTAAATCAAATTTCTAAGTTATCTGTTTTGAATCAGATGACGAAGTGCCAAATTGATGAGAGCAGTTGCTTGATGCAAATTTGATCCAGACTTAGAATATGCATGCAATATACAAACAAGTAGTGTGCATATAGTGTAAAGCAGGTAAATCAGATAAAGCACACCAGATTTTTATAGTGGTTCGGACAACTTGTCCTACGTCCACTCTTCCCTATCAGCAGGGGCACCAACTAACCAACTGGATTTAGATTAATGTGTTAGTCCAACATAGTACAACGGATGTTTCAAGAGTTCTCACTCAGCCAATCCCAAAGATCAGAACTAGAAACCTAGTCTGAAATCTTGCTAAACAAACTTAACCTAACTTTTGGTTTGGGTAGAAGATTTGTTATGTTCCAACTGAAAATCTATCCTAGTATTTGAGTAGTCTAAGGCTGAAGGATAAGATTTCTATGCTAAGAACTATGAGATGAACACTTAGAAATATTCTTCAATTTTGTGTTCTTCGTGCGGAAATTGCGGATAGCTTGAGCTTGATGATAATTTCCGTAACCTTACTATGAAGGTTTGATCCCATATATATAGGCACGAAATCGAACTAGCCTTTGGAGAGCAATTCGAATTTCGATCTATTTTAGGTAGGATTACAGACTTGATTTGATGTGCTTAGAGACGACATGGCCGAAAGCATATAAGCTTGTTCTTTCTAGCCGTTTAACTCTGAAGCACCTCGTCTTGCAATATCAGCTCCATACATACGTGTCTTGCTCTCATTGGTTATCAAGTACACTTATTCAGTGTTTGATTTACCAATTTAGGTTGACATTCTTCATGTCTGATGAACTCGTATGACTTGGTGACCTTCTAATTGTCACCTGATTTGAGTTGACCTGATCAGTCCAGACTGATCAGTCTACCTGATTGAGTCTTCTGATGTAGATTGTCTTAGCACAACTTGCAGACTCTTCTTCACTTCTTCTGATGTAGGTCTTCTGGTCTCCTGGGTCTTGTTACCTGGTGGTCATCTGATCTTCAGGTCTTTTGATCTTCACCTGGTGATCTGTCTAGCTGATCTTCTGATCTTCTAGTCTTCTTCTTCTTCTCAGATGAATTCTGATCTTCCGATCTTCAAGACGTAGACTACTCACATTGGGTTCCCCCTCAATGTGTGATCTATTTATCTTTACATCAGTTGCTCTATACAACAGTTATCAACTGGTCATCTTAGTCCTATTACTCGATCATCAATCAGCTAATAGGTCTGACTGGTCCTATTACAACTGTTTTGGAACTTTCATCAAGCCTATAAATTTCCCAACAATTATGATGTTATACTGGCTCAATCACTTTAATAATAGTCAGACCCGGTAAAACCCGGTCCGACAAAAATCATTAAAGTTATCCAGTTCAACGTCTGCTTCCGCTTTTAAAACATAAATTATAACTTACACCTTCAAACATCTTTTATTTACCACACATATTATTGTAGGCCCCACATAAAATACACTCGTATTCTACTAATAAAGAGGAATTTATTTTATCAATAACGTAGAATTGTCTGAAATGCCGCCAATAAAACATCATTATCATCTCAAATACTAATAAACAACTTTTATATTAAAGATATTGTAAACAGTAAGTGTCAAATTAAACATGGGACGAATGGAGAAATATATTTTATTAATTAGTTTTGATAAATTTTCATTTGTAGGACGATTTGTTCAAGAAATTGTGTCTATGTTATTAAATATCTATAACTATATAATACAACTACAATTTTCCCTTTCTGGTTTCCCGCATTTTTTTCTGACCGTTAGATCTTTTCTCTTGATCAATCTCAGCCATCAATTTTATTTTAATTTTCTACATTAATTTTGTCCTATATTATATTTTTTTATTTATTACTTAATAATTCCTTAATTAAATTTTACGTTGAACTAGGAGAGTTGGAGCCCGATCATAAATTTTACCCCATTAATTAAGGAATCAATCTAAGGAATAAATTGGAGCCGATTAACTAGGAGAATGGTGTAATTCCTTAATTAAATTTGACCCATTAATTCGTCCATTAATTTGACCCATTAATTCTTCCCTGTCTAAGGAATTAATTTTTTAATTATAGAATTGATCATCCACCCATTAATTTGAATATCAAATTACATTCGAATATTTTTGTATTAATTCCTTAATTACGTTGAACTAGGAGAGTTGGAGCCCGATCATAAATTTTACCCCATTAATTAAGGAATCAATATAAGGAATAAATTGGAGCCGATTAACTAGGAGAATGATGTAATTCCTTAATTAAATTTGACCCATTAATTTAACCCATTAATTCTTCCCTATCTAAGGAATTAATTTGTTAATTATAGAATTGATCATCCACCCATTAATTTGAATATCAAATTACATTCGAATATTTTTGTATTAATTCCTTAATTAATACTATGGACATCCTACGTCCATATACATTAATACTATGGACATTCGAATATACTTTCATACTATGGGAAAGTGCATTCCTTAATTAAATTTGACCCATTAATTTGTCCATTAATATCATTTAATATTATTTTTTGTCTCTCCTATTTAAAATAGCATTTCACCACCTTTTCGTACGTATATATATTGCGTCAAGCCCATCACAATTTCACACATTAATACTGAAAACTCTCCCTTCTTTTCTTTGCAGTATTAATTTCCTCTAAAATTATAGAGTTGGAATTTGCAATTTCTATATTAGGAGGACCAAAGGTTCATCATAATCACGGTAAGAAGCCTTTAATTATTATTTTCTTTTGCGAATTAATTACGGTTAATATTGTTTGCTACAACCATGTTGCATGCCTACTTTTGTACTGTAGATATTGTATGTTGTTGCATTATTAGCAGTGCCAAAAATCAGGGTTTTTTTTTGGGGGTAGAAACATTGCATGATAGTATTACGCCTCGAATATAATTATGGATATTTAATATCTTATTGCACCTTTATAATCAAATTCTTGTCTCATGTGTTATTTGTAATATATTTTGCCAATATATATTATAGAGTTGGAATTTGCAGTTTCTATAATCACAGTAAGAAGCCTTTAATTATTCTTTTCTTTTGCGAATTAATAATGGTTAATATTGTTTGATACAACCATGTTCCATGTCTACTTTTGTACTGTTGATATTGTATGTTGTTTCATTATTAGCAGTGCCGAAATTCAGTTTTTTTTTTTGGGGGGTAGAAACATTGCATGGTAGTATTACACCTCGAATATAATTATCGATAATTAATATCTTATTGCACCTTTATAATCAAATTCTTGTCTCATGTCTCATTCGAAAGAAACGGTTGTCATCTAATCTCATTCTGATTCCGAAGGACCAAAACCGAGAGTGGTTAGTTTTTATTTTATTTAATTTTTATTTGTTTAGTACGATTTTTTATGAATTTCGTTTACATAATAATTATTTTTTATAAATTTTTTAATATTATGTAAACGAAATTTTTTATAGAGATTCATAAAAATAAAAATTTCGATGGACCAAATGATTTTTTTCTTTTTAGATTCCTCAAGAGGTCATTCAAATTATTTTGCGGCCGCCTTTCTCTCTGTACAAATGCTATCTGGTAAAAATTTTCTTACGCTATTTTATTACATGTCTTGATTGTGAACTTTTTATACTAATCTTTTTGTTTATTTTTACTATTGTTAGTGTACTTCGCAAGGAGTTAAAATAAGTATCCGTGCACGGAACAAACAACCTAAATTAAAAAATCGAGTGGTAAACACACAATTCAATTTTTGGGACATAATCGTCTTTTTTTTTATTGCTTTTAACTCTCTTATACAAATTTAAACTAATCTAATTTTATCTTTATATTTTGTAGTATTTGGATTCAGATGTTGTTCAAATTTTTGGCTTTCAATCAAGAATCATCGAATTGTTATACCCTCCAACTAAAGAAGTTTTTCAAGTGATGTATGAGTACAGGGTCATCGGTGATAACAAAGACCTATTTTATGGATGGGACGAGGATGGAAGTTGCTTGTGCAGACTGCAAAATTTTGAAAAAGTGATAAAATATTTTTTTGCATAAATAGGTCCGCCGACGCTAAGCTTGGGACCTCCTATGTTGTTGGTGTTCTCAGGCTTGCTCCGAATCTGTTCCCAGGCTTGCTCCAAAACTGATGTTAGAAGATTTTTGATGATTTATTTTCTGTTGGATTGAGTTTTAATTTTGTTTTTTTTCAGACAATGGTTCTAATTATTTTTTATTTGGTTTAAATTTCAGATTACTTAAATATTGATGATTAGTACTTCCTCTTTATTTCGTAAAACAAACTAATTTTCTTTCCCTTCTGTCCAATTTTCTTTTGATTTATTTGACACTTAGTAATATGAAATATCCACTATATAAAACAAATTAAACATGGAAATCTATACCATTAAATGTCTTTCAATGACAATATAAATGTATAGAGATTCATATATGTTAGTAATATGTTTATTATAAATAATTTATTGATTGATTAATTATGTTGGGTCTTACTATTAAATAATTTATCAATAGTAATTTTATATGTTTATATATAACATTTAGTTACCTTGATAAAAGACGACAACATGTATAATAATAATTATTATATAATTAATACTATAAATCTATAGATAATTATATGATTTAATATTAATATTATGATTATGGAGATTTGAAAGAAAATATGAAAACTATTTAAAAAAATATAAAATTATCTGCATTAATTATATTAATGATTTGCATCAATTATGGTTTATATATAAGGAAATAATTGATATTAAATTGTATTAAAATAGATTATACAATATCAACTCATCAAATAAAATAGATTATATAATTAAAATATATATCAATAAACACCCCATCATCAGAATCTTTCCCTTTTGTCCAATTTTCTTTTGATTTTTTTGACACTTAGTAAGATGAAATATCCACTACATAAAATATAAAACAAACTAAACATGGAAATATACACCATTAAATGTCCTTCAATGACAATATAAATGTGTAGAGATTCATATATGTTTGTAATATCCCCTAAGGTCACTAATTAAAAACAATATTAATTTTTTTTTAATTTAATTGAAGTTTCTACTCTCCTTTCCTTTTAGAGTTTCGGATTCACACACACACACACACACACACACACACATATATATATATATATATATATATATATATATATATAGATGTGAGGTCCCGATTAAAACCGATTTTGCGCGTGCGAAAGCAAACATTTCATTCAATGCATATAAAACAGGGGTGAGGGCAGAGTGATTCATATTTTTGCGTTTTAAGCTCATGTGTGTTGTTTTGCTTATAATCGAATGCATATGGAAAGTAAGAACATAAAGCAATAAAGAACACACGATTTTATAGTGGTTCGGAGTCCAACTCCTACATCCACTCTTCCCTTCATGGGGCACCAACTTAACCAACTGGACTTAGTTTAATGTGTTAGTCCAACACCCAACAAATGTTTACCGAGTTCACACTCAAACGGGACTTATCACCCTCACGGGATTGCCTACCCTCCCTTTCGGGATTGCTAGATGTTTACCGAGGTTCACCCTCCCTTAAAAACTTAACGGCTCTTGAGTTTGGGTATAAGATTGTTTGGTTTCCAACTAGGTTGAGATTTTCCCTTACATTTGTTTAGCCTCAATGCTAAGGATGGAAAAATCTCTCTAAGCTTAGGATATAGCATTTGTGCTTAGATCTAGGGTAGAACACTTTTGAATATATGTGTGTATTTCTTGCTCTGTGTTCTATGGTGGGAATGTTGATGATTTGGCTTGATGGATGTTTCAATGACTTTTCCACACACCAATTATGAAGGAAGAACTTGTATTTATAGTGTGGATTTGAATGTTACCGTTGGATGGAGTCACATTCAAATCCATACTATTCTGTAGCTTTTTGCAGCTTTTCCAGGCTGGTTGTCTTCCTCTCGTTGGTCCACGTCAGCTGATTCTAATGGCTATATTCCTCAGATTCCTCGCCTTGGAATCATTCAGGATTCTCTGAGTCTCAGTGTCTTCAGTTCCATCTGAGCCTTCAGTCTATCGAGCCTTGGTGACTTCTCTTAATGGACCTTATTCGATCAGGCATCTTGACACTCAGTGACCGAGTTCGATTCTTCGTCTTGAACAATCGACCCTCGAGTCACTAAGCTTTTCGGGTTAAGCCGATCGCCAGCGTTCGATTCACAAAGAATATGACTTGGATGACTTCTCTTGATGACTTCTACTTTGATCGATATCTGCATTTGGTTTTTCGATATCCGATTTCTTCTACTTTGATCTGATCGACACATGATCGGTCGATGCTATAGCATCAGTCGACATATCGGTTTATCTGCATCAGTTAATACATCGAGGTTAGCATATTAGGTTAGCATATCGGTTTACTTTGTCCGATCTCAATCCGCGTCGATCTTGATCATCCGCTCATCTTCATCGCTCGATCTCGATCACGTCGATCTCGTCGGTCTCATCTGCTCTCTTCGATCTACAACCTTCTCTTACGATCTTACAGTGGTTTCTTTGATCGGCTTATGCGCTCTTCGATCACCATATCGGCTAAATCATTCTTCCGATCATCGGTCATCGTCTGGACATCCGATCGGTCATCCCCAGTCATCATCGATCTTCCGATCTTCCGATCACCGGCTTAGCTTATCTTCTCTTCCGATTTTGCTCAAATTTCATCGCTTAACTCGAACTCATCTATCCATCATCTCGACATCTCGATCGGTCTCATCTGACCTCGCCTCGATCTCGATCATCTACGCCCGATTTCGTGAGTTCCCCCTCAATTTGTTCTCTCGCTCCCCTCAACTTGTTATCAGAGATCGAGATCAACAACACAAGTTGATAATGTTTTGGCATAATTCATCAAAACTAAAATATCCCAACAATAGAGAGTGAGAATTGTTATTTATCATTCAATATAGGTATTGTTTTATGAAAATTTCAAGGAGTAGATCCTTCAAGCTTTCTACTATACTGGTAAGTTGTTAACGTGTATATTTATTTGTATTACCTTATCGATTAATTATGATCTACATTGTCTCAATATAAATTCAATTTAAATAATTAAACATTGTCTAGGTTTATGATACTTTTATTAATTTATCATATTTTTGTACTACTCAAAACATTGTAATTATATGATACAAAGTTCATATGATCATATAATAATTAATTCAATTTATAACATCGTTCAAGTATTGAACATTGTTTAATACTATGTTGCTCAATTTGTCATATATTTCTACTTCTTTGATAATCTGTATTTGCACATATTGATAATATTCAATGTAGGCGGCAACATCCAGTTCCTATCAACCGTCTTCTTTCCTGGTAAGTCGTGAACTACTCTTTTTATTTTAATGCTTTATTGAGTGATTAATTATATTAGTTTTTAGGTAATCATGTCCTAAATCAATAATAATTTTATATACTAGATAATATAAAGATCAAATAGATGTTCTTAAAAATAGGATTATTTTTAATAATTCGTTTATTATTTGTTTAAATATATATATATATATATATATATATATATATATATAATTTTGATATGGAGCCTAATATTGGGCTCCTTATGGAGCATAATAGACTTTTTACCCGGTCCGAACCCAACTCAACCCGACTCAAAACCGGTCCAAGTGGTTCATGGTTCACCCGGCCCGAACGGTTGATGGTTTAGGGTATACGGTTTATAGTTTAGGGCTTAGTTTGGGGATGTCACATAAGCTATTAGGCTCCATAAGGAGCATAATATTAGGCTTCATATCAGATTTGTATATATATATATATATATATATATGTTTCTCACCATTATTTTAAAGTTACAGCTATTCATAATGATGTATTAGATATCTAAAACAAACAATATTTATGTTTATATTGATTAATTAATCATATGTTTGTAAACCTTCAACAATTTTTTTATTTTATTTGGGTTCTTTTTTATGTGAAACTTTTAATATATCTTAATATTAATCATTAGTTAGTTTACAACCAATAATTTTGTTCAAAACTTTAATAAATATCCATTACAATGAATTTATCATATAACAACCTTCGACTTTTATGATAATTTGTTAATGAATTTTTTTATTAAATATTAGAGATTATTATTTAATTTGTGTGTGCGTATAATTATTTTGTTAATTTTTTAAAATTTGTCATTACATATTTCCATGAACAACTTTAATTTGTTGCGCACGTATAATTTTTTTAGTTTGTGCTTGATTATAATTATTTAATTTGTGTGTGCGCATTTACTTTTAAGCTAAAATACAATGAACAATAATTATATGATACATTTGTCATATGATCATATAATACTTAATTCAATTTATAACATCGTTCAAGTATTGAACATTGTTTAATACTATGTTGCTCAATTTATCATATATTTCTACTTCTTTGATAATCTGTATTTGCACATATTGATATTATTCAATGAAGGCGGCAACATCCAGTTCCTATCAATCGTCTTCTTTCCTGGTAAGTAATGAACTACTTTTTTTATTTTAATGCTTTATTGAGTGATTAATAATGTTAGTTTTTAGGTAATCATGTCCTAAATCAATAATAATTTTATATACTAGATAATATAAAGATCTAATAGATGTTCTTAAAAATAGGATTATTTTTAATAATTTGTTTATTATTTGTTTATATATATATATATATGTTTCTCACTATTTTTTTTTAAGTTATAGTTATTCATAATGATGTATTAGATATCTAAAACATACAACAATATTTATGTTTATATTGATTAATTAATCATATGTTTGTAAACCTTCAACAATTTCTTAATTTTATTTGGGTTCTTTTTTATGTGAAACTTTTAATATATCTTATTATTAATCATTAATTAGTTTACAACCGCTAATTTTGTTCAAAACTTTAATTAATATCCATTACGATGAATTTATCATATAACAACCTCTAACCTTTTATGATAATTTGTTAATTAATATTTTTATTAAATATTATAGATTATTATTTAATTTGTGCGTGAGTATAATTATTTTGTTAATTTTTTAAAATTTATCATTAGATATTTCCATGAACAACTTTAATTTGTGCGCACGTATAATTTTTTTAATTTGTGCTTGCGTATAATTATTTAATTTGTGTGTGCGCATTTACTTTTAACCTAAAATACAATGAATAATGATTTTGACTCATATCATCTAATTTGTGCGTCCGTATAATTATTTAATTTGTGCGTGTGCATTTACTTTTAAGCTAAAATACAATGAATAATGATTTTGACTTATACCATCTAATTTGTGCGTCCGTATAATTATTTAATTTGTGCGTGCGCATTTACTTTTAAGCTAAAATACAATGAATAATGATTTTAACTCATACCATCTAATCATTGATAAAAATCAAATTGATAATTTATAACAAATAAAAATAACAATATCTCATTCAATTTAATAATTTTTACATATTATTTATTTCATCACACACACACACACACACACACACACACACACACACACACACATATATATATATATATATATATATATATATATATATTGTTTTATGAAAACTTTAAGGTTTAGCTCCTTCAAGCCTTCTACTATGTTGGTAAGTTGTTAACTAACATAGTTATTTTCATTATTTTATTGATTAATTATGTTTAGAACTACACTGTCTCAAAATTAATATATTTTAGGACTTTGAAAGATATTATCAAATTTTTTTATTGATTAATATTTAGAAAAGAATAATTTAACACAAAGAAAATATTAAAGTTAGTACAATACATCTTAAGTTTTACTTTTATCTTTAAGAGCTATATTCTAAGATTGATTTAATTCTAATAAAATTATTTTATATCTTGATCATCAAGTAGTTAACATCAACTTTTTTTTCTTAATATGATGGATTATCACAAAATGTGCAACCTTCTTAGATCTACAAAAATAATTGGAAAGCGTTCAATAAGTGATACCAATTCACGAGGTACATCTTTTTAAAAAAATTATGCATTAGATTTATTTTCAATAATTTTTTTTTTTTTATTCTTCTTATAATATAAAGATATATAATATATTTTGTTTATTTATTTAAATGTTGTAAATTACTTTTACAGATAATGAAGAACAACATCATATAGGAAGTACAGGTTCCACTTCGTAAAAAAAAGGATGTTATGTATTTGGAGATAATTTATCATCATCAACCTTGATGAATATTTCAGTTCATCCTGTAACTGATGTCATTAATGGTAATTTTTTAATTAAAATTATAAGCAATCTATAATAAAATTATTTTCATAATATATATATGTGTGTTTTTTTAATAGATACATTATTTTTTCCGATATTTTCAGTGCCAACTAATCAACCTTCCCACGGAGGAATTAGTCAACCGGAATCATTTAATCAACCGTCAACGTCTTATGATCCTTTGACAAATGCAATTGATTTAACTGGTGATGATTCTGAATTCATTGATTTACAAGCAACAGATCCTCAGTTCAGGGATATGATGAATTTGAACGAAAATAATCCTGAAATTGTTGAACTTGATTCCGATGATACGTGTGATCACGACAATCAAGTTGACTGTAAGTTATCAAGTTTTTTAAATATAAATCATAAGATTGCAGTTGCATTATTTTTTTAATAAATTATAGATGTTCTTATATAGTTATAGATATATATATATGTATATATATTTGTGTCTTTATACATATCTTTATGTTAAAAATATATTATAAGATACATGTTAATTGCTACGTTGTTTTTTACAGCTGTTTTTTATTGGGATATTGGTGATCCTATTCATAGTTGTCAATATTATGGTGCGCTGTTCTAGCATGATGAGAGATTAAAAGCAAGACGTCTTTCTGAACAACCAAAGTTCTCATTATGTTGTACTCAAGGAAAAATACAAATACCTTTTATGCTCCAGCCTCCTGAACTTCTTCAAGAATTATTATGGGGCAATACTACAAGGAGCAAGCATTATTTAGATAATGTTCGTACATTTAACAGCATGTTTTCATTTACTTCATTGGGTGGTAAGATTAACAGAAGAATTAATGTCGGCGGTGCTCCACCAGTTTTTCGTTTGCACGGTGAGAATTATCATCGTATTGGAGGACTTTTGCCATCTGCTGGAGCTGAACCTCAATATGCACAATTGTACATTTATGACACTGACAACGAAATTTCAAACAGGATTCAAAATTTTAGGTATTTTTTATACATACAAACTCATTAGTAATATTTATCAATTTTGACAGTTTATACTCACATCCTGTTTGGTGATTAATGATTGCGATTGTATTTGAGCATCAATGCATTACATCTTTCAAATTGTTCTTTTATATTAAGGATATGTTGGATGATAATAATGTACTTGCAAGTAAATTTCGAGAAGCTAGGGACAGATTTGACGAAGGGTATTCTACCGTAACCATGACATTGATTGCCAGAAGAGGAACCGATCCGAGAATGTATAACTTACCCACTACGTCTGAGGTTGCTGCTGTTGTTTTTGGTGATCTTGATCACACCCTTGGTGATCGTGATATTGTAATTCAAACTCATTGCGGTATACTTCAACGCATTACTGAACTGAATCCGTCGTACCTTGCTTTGCAATATCCAATGCTTTTTCCATATGGTGAAGACGGATATAGTGAGAATATTCCTTCCGCAGCATCTGCGATGGATAGAGTTGAACGCTCTTCAATTAGTCAAAGAGAGTACTTTGCATTTCGTCTACAAGAGAGAAATGGAGAACCATCTACGATTTTATCTTCAAAACGTCTCACTCAACAATTTATTGTTGATGCCTACACTATGGTGGACTATGGAAGGCTGAAATTTATTAAAACTCACCAAAAGGAACTTCGTTGTGAGATGTACAGCGGTGTTGAGGATGCAGTGTTGAATGGAGAGACTGATGCGCTCGAATGTGGAAAGCGTGTCGTTTTGCCACCTTCGTTCACCGGAGGCCCACGTTACATGGTCCAGAATTATCAAGATGCAATGGCAATTTATAGATGGGCCGGATATCCACAGTTATTTATAACTTTTACCTGCAATCAAAAGTGGCCTGAGATAATTCGTTTTTTACAACAGAGAGGACAAAAATCTGAAGACCGTCCGGACATACTCTGTCGAATATTCAAGATGAAGTTAGACGGATTGCTAAATGATATACGGAAAAAAAAAATTGGTAGCGTCAAAGCAGGTACCATCATTTTTTATTTAAATTATTAGTTTTATTATAACTTTTATAATAATTAATCCTTCATATTTACATTATATTAATATTATTCTTATTTATCTTTTTTACTCGATTATATTTGCAGTTATCTATACTATTGAATTTCAAAAGAGAGGTCTGCCCCATGCACATATTTTGTTATTTCTTGAAAATCACAATGAGGTTAGATAATTTCTTATAATTGCAATTAAATTTCGAATGTGAATTATTATCGTTATTCTTTTTGTGATTCATTGGAAAAATCCTACAGATTCCTATCGGGAGCGATATTGATCGTATTATTTCAGCCGAGATACCCGATGAGGAAAGTGATCCAGATTATTTTAATACTGTCCGGGACTTTATGATGCATGGTCCTTGTGGTGCTGCAAATATGAGTTCACCTTGCATGTCTGACGAGGGAATATGCTTAAAACATTTTCCAAAGAGATTTGTCGATGAGACTACTATTGACGATGATGGGTATCCTGTTTATAGGCGTAGAGATAATGGAAGGACAGTAAAAAAGGGTATTAATTTTTTGGATAACAGACATGTTGTTCCTCATAATCGTTATCTTCTTCTGAAGTATGGTGCCCACATCAATGTGGAATGGTGCAATCAATCCAGGTCCATAAAATACTTATTCAAGTATGTTAATAAAGGACATGATCGTGTTACCGCATCATTTTTTGAAAATACTCAACAATCTGGAGGTGTAGCAGTCTTCGATGAAGTTAAAATGTATTACGATTGCAGGTAAATTACACTACTTAAATAAAAATAGTCAAATTCCTTATACATGTTACAATATTAATTTGCACCATAATTTTCAGGTATGTTTCTCCATGCGAAGCTGCTTGGAGAATTTTCGGATTTAAGAATAAATTATAGAAACCCTTGCGTTGAACGATTGGGTTTTCATCTTCCAAATGAACAAAGAGTCGTATTTAGTGATGGTGCAAGGTTAGATTCTATTTTGAAAAGGCCATCCGTTAGGGAAAGTATGTTTTTGGCATGGTTTGCGTTGAACCGTCATTCTACATTAGCTGAAGATTTGACTTATGCAGAATTACCTCAATTCTTTGTTTGGAAGCCGAAAATTAGAGAATGGGTTAAAAGACAAAGGGGATTTTCAATTGGTAGAATTTGTTACGTTCCTCCAGGTTCCGGTGAGGTACATTACTTGAGGATTCTATTGAACGTAGTTCGTGGACCTAAATGTTTTGATGATTTAAAGCGCTTCAATGGAATAATTTATTCAACATTTAGAGAAGCTTGCTATGCTAGGGGATTGCTGGATGATGATAAAGAGTATGTTGATGCTATAGAGGATGCTAGCCGGTGGGCATCTGCATCTTCAATGAGGTCTCTATTTGTTGCGCTACTCACTTCTGCTTCAATGAGTCGTCCTTACGATGTTTGGGATAGGTGTTGGAGATTTTTATCCGATGATATCTTTTACAATAGGAGAAAAATTACTCGATATTCAGGTATATTTTATTAAATTTATTTACTGGTTTTTTAAATCTGCATTAAAAGTTTTAGATTCATCGTTATTTATTTTATCTTCTAACATATATATCTATTTAGTATAATATACATATTTAATTATTAAAACTATAATTTTTTTCATTGTACTTTAATAAAAAAAAACATATTAAAATAAAAATTACTATGTATTTAAATATAAATTTTATATATCATATTCTAACATTGCAAAAATCATTATTAATTGAATTAAACTTATAAAAATTTTAAAATTTAGTTGAAAAATATAACTGTCAATCAGTAGGTAAATAAATGAAAAATAGTACAGATTATCTTTTTACAAAAGTTTTACATATACTAATTTCAACTGCAAGCATAAAGACATATAGTATAAAACATATATATCCAAAACAATTAATTGATATGCAATAACTAATTTTTTATTTCATCATTAAAAAATATATTATATTACATATAACTTATACGATTATTTAAAGTATTACCATAATAAGTAATATATACATTTTTTTTTTTTAGAATTGACGATGACCAATGAAGAAATCAAGAACTGTTGTCTTATAGAAATTGACAAAATGTTGAGGGCTGTAAGCAAGTCTTTGCGAGATTTTGAAGGTATGCCTATAGCAGATTCCGACCCTAATTATTCACCTAGGAATAGATTGTTAATGATGGAATTTGCATACAATAGATCAGATTTGAAGAATGAGTTTGAGTATTTGATTAGTAGACTTAATGATGAACAACGCTACGTTTATGAATCGATACTCATGACCTTTCATTCTGGCAAAGGTGAAATATTTTTTGTGTACGGATACGGTGGCACCGGAAAAACATTCATATGGAAGACATTGTCTGCATGTTTAAGGTCCAACGGCAGGATAGTCATTAATGTAGCATCCAGTGGCATAACTTCACTTCCCCTTCCAGGTGGACGTACTGCTCATTCTAGGTTTGCCATTCCAATAAATGCTACCGAGGATTCTACTTGCAATATTAATCAAGGAAGTCATCTAGTAAAGCTCTTGATTAAAACCAATCTCATCATATGTGTAGGTCCCGTACGGGTTTCGTGAGGGCAGGAGTCTAGAGGGGGGTGAATAGACTTCTGAAAACTTTTTCGTGCAGATCGGGTGTGATTGCAATTTGCCTGATTATAGTGCAAGTGAATCAGTTTGGACTGATATCCAACTTACTGATCGCCTGAGGCATATCGATTCGGATCTATCGGTTTAACGATTGTCAAAGTGAAAAAAGTTTATACCCGTGTGAAAAACCGTTTATAACAAATCGATTGAAAACTACTGGAGTTTATAACAAATCGAACTTTATGTATTGTTTAATCAATAAAGTGTAAAGCAATTAATCAAACAGGTAAATGCACACAAGATTTATAGTGGTTCGGACAACCAGTCCTACGTCCACTCTTCCCTATCACAAGGGGCACCAACTTAACCAACTTACTAACTGGACTTAGATTATTGTGTTAGTCCAACACATTACACCAACACATATTTATAGAGCTCTCACTCAACCGATCTCATAAATCAGAACTATAAACCCTAGTCTGAAATCTTGCTAAACAAATTTAACCTAACTTTGGGTTTTGGGTAAGATTTTTTGTTTGTTCCAACTTTGAAATCTTTCCTAGTATTTAAGTAGCCTAACAGCTAGAGGATAAGATTTATGTGCTAAGAACTATGGGATGAACACTTAGAAAAATAATCTTCAAGGTTGTGTTCTTCATGCGGAAATTTGACTATAGTATGAGCTTCTTGATAATTTCCGTGTGTTCACTCTGAAGAGTAATCCCATATTTATAGACCTCGAAATCAAAGAGTCGTTGGAGAGCAATTTGAATTTTCGGCTATATTTGGTAGATATGTAGGATTTGATGTGACGTCTTTCTAGTAATAAGATGGCCGAAAAGCGTGTATGTCATTTTTATAGCCGTTTGACCAAGCAGCACCAAATCCCGTATTGTCGGATCCGTCCATACGTGTCTTGTTCTTATTGGTTAACAAAAACACTTTTCAGTGTTTGTTCTACCAACTAAAGTTGACATTCTTCTTGTTTAGATCAACAACGTATGATTTGGTGAAACATCAGTTACCACCTGGTGTGGTGACTGTCGATTACCATAACCGATCTAACGATAGAGTCTTCTGGTGCTAGTTGTCTTAGCTCAACTAGCAGATTTTCCGATGTATGTCTTCTGGTCTGATCTTTTGGTAGTCATCTGATCTTCAGGTCTTCTGAATTTGTGTTTCATGACTTCACCTGATTATCTGACTTTATAAGATCGTCTGATCTTCTGTCCTTCCTCGCCTTCCGGCACCGCTTCGGACTTCAAATTGATCTTTTTTCTTCCGATCTTTAGATTCGACCTATACATATTGAGGTTCCCCCTCAATATGTGACCTATCTTATACATCAGTTGTTCTATATAATAATTATCAACTGGTCATCTTATAACTGGTATTAAAAACATCAGTAAGCTAACAGGTCTGACTGATCCTATTACATGTGTTAGAACTTTCATCAAAACTGTAAATTTCCCAACAATTTCCCCATTTTTGATGAAACCAAAACACTTGAGAAACCAACACAGTTGATAAATATAAAACAATAAAGAACACATAATCAGAAGACAATGAGATTTTGTCTTAGGATCAGAAAAAGAATAAACTTTTCATTCATCAGATTTATCGATTACATATTACATCAGAAAAGTTTGGGTTTAAATTCAGCTGATCCTAAACAGTCTTCCGATCTTCAATCTCTTGGCTTATATCCCTCAGCATTTCTCGTTGATTTTGAGGAATGTTGAATATCCGGTATAGCTTCCATTTGACATCATTGATCTGCTGAGGATGAGTTATGCGAGATTTGTTCAGGATGTCAAAATAGAACCTTTGAAATGTCGATCATTCAAATGAGCCATCCGCCTTCTTTCTTCGAGTAGTCCATCACGTCATACTCTTGACGAGATATTCTCACATTGATTACTCTCGGCCTCATTTTCCGGATATTTCGAAAAAATGGTGCTTTGTTCTCCAACCAGTTGAGAAATTCTGCATCTGGTGATTCTTCTTGTGGAACTAGATCTAGAACAAAATCATCCAGAAGTCATTCACTTCTGATCTTATTCCATTCCTCGAACCTATCAGCATGTGTAGCAGTTTTCGGAATGATTTCATCAACTCTTCTTTGCAACAACCGAGGTTACGGTCCAGATTTTTCCTTTGCCTTACTTACCCTCGACCAGTATTTCTTTTTTTTCTTACGCTCTCTTTTTTTTTTACTTCTTCTTTTTCTTCTTCACTAATTCGAGCTTCTTGTGTCGCTCCTTAGACAGTTTCCCAACCGATTTCTTATCGGCCATGTCGCTAGTTGCATTTGTTTTCTCGTGACTCTCTTAGTCTAGCGTGGGTTGATGCAGTTTTTTGATGTCCCAAAGACCCAGACTAACTTTCTTGCCTTTGACTTCTCCATCTTCCCGAAATTTCATTAGCAAAACAGATCTGAGATGGTCTAGTCTCGCCATAGATTCAACCCAGTCTCAATCGGTTCTTCATTGTTACGATAAAAGTCATTGGTTTCTCAATCTGTCCTTCCCCCTTTTTGGTTTGATCAAAAAGAGCATTGAGGTGAGAAATCAGAGATCCAAAGCTGACTGATATGGCCTTGTTAAGATCTTCAACAGATAAACCTTGAGCTTGAGTAGATAAATTTTGAATCTTTGAGATCAGCTCAGTCTTGACAGATTCAATGGCAGTAGAGAGGGTAAGAATGAGTTTATCAAGTTTTTCTTCAGTCATTTCAAGCTTTTCAGTGACCATCAGAAGAGAAACTTGTTGTTGATCAACCTGGACTAGCTTGTCGTCAATCGCCTTCTTAAATTCAAAGATCGGGTTGGTCACGGTTTGAGAGAACTGATCTTTGATTGCTTCAATCTGGAAAATAGCCAATTCCCGTTGATCCGTTATTTCTTTGAGGCCAATCTGCCTCTGATCAGCTATTGTGTTGCTAAGTTCATTAGCCAACACTCCCTCAACTTCTGCTTTCAGAAGATTTTTAAAACACGATCTGATCTCCTGAAGTTGATTAGTGGTGATGTGTGTTGCAGGAATATTTTGCATCACCTGATCATGTCCAGTTGTTTGCGCCTCCAGTGGCTGGTCATGAACTGCAGCACCAGTTCCACTATCATCGGCAACTCCCACATCCTTCATATGATCATCTTCCTTAGGATCATCTTCCTTAGGAGTTTACCTCAACAACCTCGGTTCAACTTGTTCAATTATTCCCAAACTTACGTGGATCATATCTTTGATCACTTCGGTAGCTTATCGATTCAATTTGGTGATCCTACTGAAAGTTTTCTTCATGTCGAAATCAAAATCTGCGAATGCATCAACACCTCCCATCTGTTCAATAATGATCATGAAATCTGAGAAGTTCTTCAAACGGAGATCTTTCCAGGTGAGGATCTCCATTACTTCCTCTCGAATAACAGGATGGGCTACCAACTCTGGATACAACTCATCAATATCGCGTTCAATTCTCATTTTGGCCATTTTCCCGGTGATGGTCTTGGATGATCTGGACTCAGGAATCATCTGTTCAGATCGACCAGGTTCCGGTTGATGAGATGTAGAGGGTTCTGGTGGTGTCTAAGTAGCTGGATGGTGAGTGATTGCTGAATCTGCAGAGGTTCTGTTGTAGCAGCAAGTGCGTCTGGTTCTGCAGCACGTGATCTTACTGGTTCGCGAACTGGTGAACTTCCAGGTTCGCGAGCATGTGAAGGAGGAGAGATATGCTCAGCAGCTAGAAGTCTGAGTGGTGAATCAGCGCGAGATTGAGGTGAAGGAGATCATTCATCCCTTGCTCTTCCCTCAGAATGTTCTGGCGAGCTTTCAACTTGAAAGGCCTGCCTATCTGATGTTTCAGCAGATCTCTGCTGCGCATCAGGTTGATCTGGCACTCCTTCTTCATCTGACTCGTCTTCCAAAAAAAGAGTCATGGTGGCCTGTTTTACCTTCTTTGGCCTCTTCTCCTGAGCCTTTATCAGTTTTCTCTTCTTCTTTTGAGGAGCATCGATTCTGCGGCGTTTAGCTTCCTTGTTCTTCCCTTTCTTAACCTTAGGGGGGGTGGGCCGCATATCATCATCTGATGGCCCATAGATGGCAGTTGTGGTTGAGAGAAAGGCCTTGTAGAACTTCAGTCCGTTTTGATCCCATTCAGCATTGGGCATCTTGTCCTTCAGAATGACTGCAACCTTGTTGAGATTGTTGATTCTCTTCTTCAGATAGACTTGTCTCTGTTCACTAACTCCAAACTTGTCATGTTCTTGGAGCGAGAATAGCCTTGAGAAAACCATGCCATTAATATTTTTGCTTCATCGATAATAGCGACCATACTATACATTTTTACAATTGTTAATCCATCCGGGCTTGAACGAGATACCCATGATTGTTTTTGAATGTCAAACAACAAACGGTATTTCCTTTTCAACATAGGCGACAAAGCCTACTGATGCGGTGTTTATGAGCCTCTCTGAAGAGTTCATTCCTGATCAGTTAGTCTTCATTCTCCCTGTAGTGAGCAGGAGAGATTTTTCCTTTGGGCAGGTTGAACAGTTGAGATATATCATCATTTGTAAGTCTGATCTCCTCTCCATTTACTGAAGATATCAGTTCGTGTCCAGGATACTCCTCGTCAACCTTCAAATTCCTCAAAATTCCGATTACTTCATCTTTGCATTCTTGGATTGTAGTGGAGCGGACCGCAGATTTTTTCGAGACCACCCTTCCTCAGAATTTGTTCCACCTCCATTGATTCCGGATCCCGTGTAACACCAAACCTTACAAATTTGTCTTCAACAATTTTGGTTGCCAAATTCGCATAGTTACACATAATTTTGTCCATTCCGTGAGTGGTCATCTACAATAAGATAGACTCAATTAAAATTTGTGCATAACCATAATGATATCATATATTGATTATCAGACCTATTCTCAGACCTAGTAATCGATGAACACATACGAATATCAAGAAATGATAAGGCATAACACAGGATAACATAAATAGACGTAATCTATATGTTCAATGGATTTTAGGAAAGTAATTCATCAAATAACCAGAAATTACCATATTCTACTTTTCGATTTTAAAATAGATTGAATCGCAAGAAACACTTTGAATCGCAGAAAGATAATTGTGAGTTTGCAGAGAATAAATCGCAAGAATTTTGAGATAAGTGTTCTGGTAGGATTTGATGAAGCTTATAAAAGGAAGGAGGGAAAATCGAGACTAGAAGATCAAACGTTTGAAAAGGATAAACGATCCAGATTGAGCGGTTTTGATCGTGTGATCAGGATATGCACGTGCGATTGCCTTTTGGATTTAAAAACACATTTAGTAGCATTTAATACATATACCCTACGTCCGCATTAAATACTTTGCAGGGTATGCGTCACAAAAGTATGTGTACAGTAAAGACAAATATTATCAGATAATTTCAGATATGTAAGCAGTAAACAAAGAAACAGAAATGCGTATCTGGTTGACTGATATTGTAATCAATCAATACCACTTGAAGTCTGTTTGTACCACTTAGTCCCTTTCAACTGATCTGTTCCACTTTGCGTCTGATATTCCCTTTTCTGATCCTCCCTGATCAGTTGAAGTTCCCCCTTCAACTGTTATTTCTGATTACTTATTGACTGATTTATCTGATTTGTTGAGGTACCATATTCAACTAATCTTCCTCATCTGATCAGTCTCTTATCTAATCAGATTTCAGTTGACCTAATCTGATTCTACTCAGACCAAGTCAATTCTTGGGATAAGTGTTACCGCCAAAACTTAGTCTTGGAAAATTGGATAGTCGTCTCGATTCCCTAAGTAGGCACGATTTGACATTAAATAATAATAGTCCGGATACTTTGGGATATCAATCGCCGTAAAGCTTATCCAATCACCCGGTCAAGCGTGTTTCCTACACGTCTCTTTCCTTTTCAGTGCCAATTTCTCTAAAAGGCTTTGAGAAATCAAATTTGCATTTGCACCCCTGTTTGGCCTCTATAAATTGGACCAATGATTTACACAACATAACTCATTCACCATACTTATCTTCTTTAAGTGTTGTAAAAACCATGTATTCTGGTGAACCCTTATTTCCGGTGAAACTTCATGCAAAAACATTTAACCATTTTCAAATGATTTCAGCTTCTCAAATCAACCCCGCAGTCCCTTATTATTTGCTTTTGTCCATCGAAGATTACATACAATTATTGCCAAGCTTCTCTACCACCGAGGGGGGGATCTCTGCTATCGCAAATGAGAAGACACTTCTCCTAACCGTATGCACCTTGTGTGCTGTCGAGATAATGAATTAGCATCAACAGACTCATTACGATACAAAACATGAGTTTGGTATTCGATCTTGATCGGATACAACGGTGATCATCGTATATCAAACTCAATATTTCATGTGACACTTGTGGCCATATGGTCTTTGGACCACATCTTTGGCACTTGTGTCCCATTTAACAGCTGGAGAGCCCATTGATTTTTAGGACTAGGGGCTCCTGGCTTAGAAATCCTTCAATGCCGCTCTCGCTCCTAACTCCGAAGCTCTGAGGGTAGCTTTAGGATTATTTCAAAGCCTCTCACACCCCTTTTAGGGTTAAGTGGGGGAAAATGGGAGCATCAGGCTTTAAAATCTTTAAAGCCTCTCTCCCCCCTTCTAGGGTTAGGATTAGGGTTTTCGGTTTATGGTTTATGTACTGACCTCCGGGTCCTTTTGTACTTGTAACTTGTAATGTAAATCTGACCTCCGGGTCTTTATCAATGAAAAGTTCTATTATTTCATTGTTGTGTATTTTCTATTTCCTTATGCGATTGAAGCTTTAATCTTATGTAACTTGCTTGTTGAACATTAGCTTAATCGACTTACAAAGTATGAAACAACCAAAATGATCAGTTCCTTTAATCTGACAATTCTTTAATCGATCGATTCCTTTAATCGATAAAACCTTCTCATATCGGTTCCTTGATCGATCTTACGATCGATTGAGATACCTAACTCAACTGATTCCTCTTAACCTGGTTAGTCTCTTAACCAGCTGGTTCTAGAGATCAGTCCACCAAACATTTCTGGTCTTTTTTCTCCAAGATCCAGAAGCCCTAGCTCATTGCATAATTCTCTGAATCTGATCTCAGCTAGTGGCTTGGTTAAAATATCAACTTTCTATTTATCAGTATGGATCTTTTCCATTCTAATATTCTTCTTTTCAACATGATCTCTTATAAAATGGTGTCTGACATCCACATGCTTGCATCTTGTATGTAGAACAGGATTCTGAGTGATTGCAATAAAGACTATTATCATCACGAGAATATATAGGTACGTTCTTAGCTACAATGTTATAATCCTCACCGCCGACTAAGCGAGGCGGTTAGGAGCAACAAACTTCTGCAGACCATATATTTTGCTTCAGTAGTAGATGTCGCAACTGAATGTCTGTCTTCTTTTTGAAAACCACGAGATCAGTTTACTACCTAAAAACTGACATGTACCTGAGGTTGACTTCCTATCAATTATGCAACATCCATAATCAGAATCAGAATACCCACTAAGCTCTAGATTATCATCTGATGGGTAAAATAAACCAAGATTTACTGTCCTCTTCAGATACTTAAGAATCCGCTTAGCTGCTTCCAGGTGGCTTTGCATTGGATTTGCCTGAAATCTGGCACATACACCTACTGCAAAAGTGATATCTGGTTTGTTAGCAATCAGGTATAGTAAAGATCCAATGAGAGCCCAATATTCTTTCTGATTAGTTTTCTGACCATCCTCATCTGGATCCATCTTGAATCCAGTCATCATAGGAATTTTGGCTTCCTTACAGTTTTGAACTCCAAACTTAGCCAATAAACTCCTAGTGTACTTCGCCTGGCAGATGAATATCCCTTCTGTACTTTGCTTAACTTGTAAACCCAGAAAGTAACTCATCTGACCCATCATGGACATCTCGAACTTCCCTTGCATCAGCTTGCTAAATTTTTCACATAAACTCTTGTTGGGAGATCCGAAGATGATGTCGTCCACATAAATCTGAACCATCAGAATATCTTCTCCATCTTCTATTCTAAATAAGGTTATGTCCACTATTCCTTTAGTGAAACCACTGTCTATCAAGAACTGAGAGAGTGTATCATACCAAGCTCGAGGAGAACTTTTTTGAACCATAAAGAGTTTTTCTTAAACGGTACACCGTCGCTTTTTTTTCAAAGCCCGGAGGTTGTTCAACATAAACTTCCTCGGCTAGTACCCCGCTTAAGAATGCACTCTTTACATCCATCCGATACACAATAAAACCTCTCGTAGGCGTATATGCCAAAAATAAATTGAATGGCTTCGGTGAGAGATCGGTGCAAAGGTCTCATCATAATCAATTCCTTCGATTGTGAATACCCCATAGCAATGGTCTTGCCTTATTTACGGTTATGACATTATTCTCATCTCTCTTGTTCTTGAATACCCACTTTGTGCCAATCACATCTTGATGGGTTGGTCTATCCACCGATTTCAAACTCCGATTCCTTTCAAACTGTTCCAGATTCTTCTTGCATGGCTAGAATCCGGTTTGTATCTTCTAGAGCTTCCTCTACTTGATTGGTTCCTTCAAAAGACAGATATAACAACAATACATGGCACTTTCACCAACTCGATGTCTAGTTTTAATTCTTTCGGATGGGTCTCCGATGATCGGTCGGGTTGGATGACCGTTACCCTGTCCTTCTTTTTTCGATTTGCATCGGTTTGGAGAACATCATCCTCTTCGATAGTAGTTCATTACTAGTGATTGGGAGTGGTGTAGAATTATGATCCACTTGATGGACAAGTCTCGGTGATGTTTGACTCATCATGTCTTGATGTCGGTCCAGAGGAACTTCAGTGTTCCCCCGAACCGGATGGTTCGATTGATCTTTGTCTCGGTATGCACCAACTTCTTTATTGATAGTTGTACGTACCTTAGGGTCTGATTGACCTGGCGAATCAGCAAGATCTGGAATATACACTGTTACGTGTTCCGATCCTTTTTCCTTGATACTTAGCTTATCCATTTTATGTGCATCAGGTACCGGTTGATCTGGTACTTCTTGTTCTGAGGCAGATTTCTCTTGTTCAGAAGATGTTTCATCAAAGACCACATGAGGGTTTTTTTCCACAACTAGGGTTACTTTGTTGTAAACCCTGAAAGCCTTGTTGGATGAGGAATATCCTAAGAATATACCCTCATCTGACTTGGCCTCAAAAGTCTTCAACTGACTCTTCACATTGTTGTGTATGAAACACTTGCACCCAAAAACATGGAAGTAAGAAACACGAGGTTTTCTGCCCTTCCACAGTTCAAAGGGTGTTTTGTAGTGAGCCTTAGTCGAGAGCATCTGTTCTGAGTGTGGCATGCAGTATTGATGGCTTCGCTTAAACGGCTTGGTGTTGCATGTTCAACTAACATAGTCTTGGCGAGCTTTCCTTGAGTGTTCTGTTTCTCCGCTCGCTACACCATTACATTGTGGGCGTTCTTGCGGTGATGTCTCATGTTGTATACCAAACTTAGTGCAAAAAATCGAATAATAAAGAGTTCAAAAATTATGCACCTTTATCTAATCTGATTTTCATTATACTGACACCCTTTTCGTTTTGTAGTTTCTTGAGCAGCTCAGGTATCTTTGTTGTTGTCTCATTCTTCTTATACAAGAATACAACTCAGGTAAGCTTGGAATAATCATCCACGATTACGAGTATATTTAAATCGGCGAGATCGACCGGTAATCGGTCCAAATAAGTCCATATGGAGCAATTGCAATACTCACGGTGGATCTTTGGTCCGATTCCCTTGAATGGGGCTTTAACTTTTTTTCCTTCCGACATCGACACATGTCGATCCTTAGAAATACCTCATTCGAAGTCCCTCAACCAAAGACATCCTTGATATCTTGTTAAGAGTTTTAAAGTTCAAATGACTCATTCTTTTGTGCGAGCCAAATCGCTAATGTTGGAACTCTTAACATTCGGCATGCATTTCTTGGACAACTGTTCCAATCTATTTGATAAATCGTACCTTTCCTTGAACCGATTAACAAGATCATTGAGTAGCTCGATTCTTGATAGTACATTTGATCGATCGAGAACTCAACACTTGAATCCGTTGTCGCAGAATTGTGAAAACTGATACTTGATTATGCTTTAAACCTTCGATATCTGAGACTCCAAAGAACTTTTGTACATCATCATTCTCTAAGGTTACGAATCCTCTGGTAAAACCAAAGTTATTATCACCAAAAGTACCGCGGGCCTTCTTGTTCTGTGTAAGAGCTAAGGAGATGTTTGCTTCCATCATATGCCTTGAGCATCCACTATCGATGTACCCGATAGTTGCTTGTACACCTCCTTTGTTGGCCAAACTCACACGAACCTTGCAATCAAATCAGGCTTTAGGTACCCCTTTTGGATTGGGTCCTGAAAGGTTAGAGTTGGTTTTAGGGATCCATACAAAGAGGGCACTTCTATTGTAATCAGATAGATCAGAAGGTCTGATTTGTCTCCCATAAACATCTACATAATCATACATCTCTTCATATGCATTCTGATCAGTATGATTATTTGTGCGAGCCTTGAGTGAATCAGAAGACTTGGGATTTTTCTTTGTTGTTTGTCTTCTTTTAACCCAGTGGGGCTCGGTCTCGAGACCCTGTGTTTACGATTGTAAGGGTAGATACGATTGCTACCATTAAAAGATTCATATCTTTTTGGCATAAATGGTCGAAGCGGTTTACCTTTAGCTTGCTTTGTTAGGCGGTGACCACGATTAGGTTTTGATTAGATTTCCCTTTGACAGGTTGTCTTTTCTGATACCTAATATGTTGATCAGGTTGAGGTCTCTTTAGAAGAATTGGGTTCTTTTGTTGATTCCTCGGTGATGCTTAATCGATTAGGTCTATTTACGTTCCCTTTCGATTGGGCACTTGCCTTGCTTGTTCAAAGAGTCTCTTTCCCTTATCGAGATACATATTTTGCTTTTTGTGTATCTATATTAGAAACTTCGTTTGATTACACCTTTTTTGAAGTGAACGGACGGGGCTTTTTTGAGGATGTAGAAGGGTTTTCATACCCAATTCCTTCTTATTAGTTGTCGTTCGAAAATAGTTGTTCATATCCCTAATCGGTTTTCAAGATTTTGTGAAAACTCAGATTTTCTTCGTAAACTATCCTCGATTAATTTCGGACTCTCATGTAGTCGGAAGAGATCATCAAACTTGGCTTGTAGGATATTAAAATCATCGACTTTGCTTATTTATTGATAGCTAGATGTTACTTAATCTGCTTCTCCTGATCAGAAGAGTTAACTTTGAAACTTTCGGTTCTTGATTATCTTCTGAAACTTTTCAAATGATTTTAGTTCAAAACTTTTTCTTGACAAAGATTTTCCTTAACAAGTCGAAAGTATTTTCAATCCTTAGCTTATCGTTTTCGGCTTCCACTATTGTATAAGTGTCTATTGCGTTAGAGAGATCATCAAGCAATTGCTCATAATAGAGCTGCAAGTCAATCTCTCCAGCAGGTGTGTTAATCATAGTTGATGTGGAAACTGAAAGAGCAGAAGGTTTAGAGGTTACCTCAGATTGGTCTTCCTCCTTAGCCATCAGATAGATTTCATCATCAGAAGAGAATATCAGATCATCGTAGTGGTAGAAATCATCAACGTTGCTTATCAAACAGAAATCTTCTACAGATGAGTAGCCTGAATCCTCTGAAGGCAGATAAGAATCATCAATTTCTGATGTATCAGCAACCATGGCTTTCCTGTCTCTATAGTGTTGCTCTTTTCTGTTCCGCTTCTCTTCTCTTTCTTTTGGTGTCAGGTCTGGGCAATCTGCGCTGTAATGACCTGGTTTCTCACAGTTGAAACACGCTCCATGATCCACGAAACTTCTTCTGCCAGGTGAGTCATTCCATCTGTAGAATCTGTCAGGTGACTTACTTGTCTGATTGTAATCAGAATTTCTTCTCTCAGATCTGTTGTCTCTTCTTTCATCAGACCGATCATCTCTTTTCTTATCTTCTCTGCTATCCTTTTACTGATCATCTCTTCGGTCATCGATTCTGGTCCTTCTCGGAGATCTGTCGGTTTGGCCTCCTATCTCTTCCTCTCATTGTTTTGATAATCCCTGTAAAATCTATGATACTTGCCAAGTTGAATGTTAGATTTTTCAAGTTTTCTGGTTAGCAAAGCAATCTGTTCAGTTTGGCTTATAATATTTCCAACTGGTTCAGTAGACTTTGAGTTCTTCTTTGTCGCTTTGAATCTGGCCGATTTTGATGTGGCGGTGTGTGCTTCAAAGAGTAACTCGTGTTCTTCTTCTTACCCTCTTTTCGATCGATCGAACTCATGGGCTTTAAGACTCGAGAACAAAGTTGCTTGGCTTCATCTTGGCAATATCTTGACAATCCTTTATTACAGTGACTTTCATATCCCACTTCTTAGTCAGAGATCTCAAGATCTTGTAATTGATGTCTTTATCTGACATTTCTCGTCCAAGTTCCCGTAACTTGTTAACTGACATGGTGATTCTTCTATCGAGCTCATTGATGGTTTCATTTGGTAACATCTTAAGTTTCTCAAATTTCACCAGTTCAGCTTGCAGTCTGCTATCTTTAATCAGATCATTTCCTACACACATTTCAGCAAGCGTATCCCACATCTGTTTGGCTGTCTTGAGATACTTTATCTTTTCTCTGGTTATCTTGTCCATGGTCTTCATGATTATGTGCCTGGCTATCGATCCGAGTGTATGACTTTTCTCTCTTGAAGATCCATCGTATGGGACTCTTTTCGACAAGACTTCCAACTGCAAAATCTGGATCACCTCCAACAGCTGGGTTGTCATGATAGATGATGATGGGTCCTCGTTCAAGAACTTCCATCATCCTGCTGCTTATTGATCCCAGATGATTGCTCATGTATATCGTCTAGTCTGCATACTCATCAATGGAAAATTTAGGCAAATCATGATACATACCCGAAGTATTATCCATGCTGATCGTGTGTTTGAAAACAGATGAGATTTGAAAAGGTTTTCCAAGATCAGTTCAAGTGACCACAAAGATTCTTCCTCAAGAACCGATGATATTCAAAGCCAGTGGTCTGGAGAACCACTACTCTGATACCACTTGTAGGTCCCGAATGGGTTTCGTGAGGGCAGAAGTCTAGAGGGGAGGGGTGAATAGACTTCTGAAAACGTTTTCATGCAGATCAGGTGTGATTGCAGTTTGCCTGATTAGAGTGCAAGTGAATCAATTTGGACTGATATCCAACTTACTGATCGCCTGAGGGCAGATCAGTTCGGTATCTATCAGTTTAACTGATTGTGCGGAAGCTAGTTTATACCCGTGTGAAAAACCAGTTTATAACAAATCAGATTTCGAAGTTGTTTTCAATCAGATGACTATGGAGTCAATCTGATCAGATCAGTAGCTTGGTGCTAGATGATCCTAACTCAAAATATGTATGCAGATTTAATCAAGTTGTGTGCAATAGTGTAAAGGAATTAATCAAACAGGTAAATGCACACAAGATTTATAGTGGTTCGGACAACCAGTCATACGTCCACTCTTCCCTATCACAAGGGGCACCAACTTAACCAACTTACTAACTGGACTTAGATTATTGTGTTAGTCCAACACACCAACAGATATTTATAGAGCTCTCACTCAACCGATCCCAGAAATCAGAACTATAAACCCTAGTCTGAAATCTTGCTAAACAAACTTAACCTAACTTTGGGTTTTGGGTAAGATTTGTTGTTTGTTCCAACTTTGAAATCTTTCCTAGTATTTAAGTAGCCTAACAGCTAGAGGATAAGATTTATGTGCTAAGAACTATGGGATGAACACTTAGAAATATAATATTCAAGGTTGTGTTCTTCGTGCGGAAATTTGACTATAGTATGAGCTTCTTGATAATTTCTGTGTGTTCACTCTGAAGAGTAATCCCATATTTATAGACCTCGAAATCAAAGAGTCGTTGGAGAGCAATTTGAATTTCCGGCTATATTTGGTAGATATGTAGGATTTGATGTGACGTGCTTCTAGGTACGGCATGGCCGAAAGCGTGTATGTCATTTTTTATAGCCGTTTGACCAAGCAACACCAAATCCCGTATTGTCGGCTCCGTTCATACGTGTCTTGTTCTTATTGGTTAACAAAAACACTTTTCAGTGTTTGTTCTACCAACTAAAGTTGACATTCTTCTTGTTCAGATCAACAACGTATGATTTGGTGAAATATCAGTTACCATCTGGTGTGGTGACCGATCGATTATAACCGATCGATCTACTGATAGAGTCTTCGGTGCCGCTTATCTTAGCTCAACTAGCGGATTTCTCTACCGATGTAGGTCTTCCGTGCGATCTTTTGGTAGTCATCTGATCTTCAGGTCTTATGAATTTGTCTTTCATGACTTCACCTGATTATCTGACTTTATAAGATCGTCTGATCTTCTGTCCTTCCCTTGTCTTCTGGCCTGCCGACTTCAGCTGATCTTTTGTTCTTCTGATCTTTAGACCTGGCCTATACATATTGAGGTTCTCCCTCAATATGTGACCTATCTTATACATCAGTTGTTCTATATAATAATTATCAACTGGTCATCTTATAACTGGTATTAAAAACATCAGTCAGCTAACAGGTTTGACTGGTCCTATTACATGTGTTTTAGAACTTTCATCAAAACTTTAAATTTCCCAACAATATGGGATGAAGCACCGATGATGAATAGATATTCCATCGAAGCTCTTGACAATACTTTGAGAGATATTATGCAACTGACTGATCCTCTGGCTTTTTCATTGCCTTTTGGTGGTAAGACTGTTATTTTTGGAGGTGATTTTCGACAGATTTTACCGGTTGTACCAAAAGGAACGAGACAGGATATTGTTCATGCTACAATTAATTCATCCCTCTTGTGGAACGATTGTAAATTATTGAAGCTCACAAGAAACATGCGGTTGCAGAATTTAGATCCGTCGGAAAGTTTCCAAGATCTAAAAGTTTTTTTCGATTGGATATCATCTATTTGAGACGGCAGTGTAGGATCACAAACCGAATGTGGATCCTATATGCAAATTCCGGATGATATATTGTTGAGAGGTGGCGATGATCCGATCGGTACTATTGTTGATAGTATTTATCCTGATTTTAAAAATATGATGGATGATCACAATTATTTGCAGAATCGAGCAATTCTTGCTCCTACATTGGATGTTGTTAAGTCAATAAATGATCACATGATTCGTTTGAATGAAAAGGAATCACGTACATATTTGAGCTCTGATAGTCCTTGTCGTGCTGATGCAAATGTTGATCATCTTTCCGATTTGCATACTCCCGAATTCCTGAATAGTCTAAAGTGGTCGGGTGTTCCCGACCATGAATTAAATCTTAAAGTTGGAACACCGGTAATGTTATTGAGAAACATTGATCACTCAAGGGGTTTGTGCAATGGAACCAGGTTAGACTTTTATCTTTTAAATGTTAAATGTCTATATATTCTTAAAATTTGTAATATAATTTATTTATTTTAACATATAGGTTGGTTATTACGAGAATGAGTGATAGGGTCCTTGAAGGTAAAGTTCTAACAGGAAACAGCAGTGTTGGACAATTGGCTTTGATACCCAGACTTACATTGACTCCTTCTGATCCTAGACTGCCATTCAAGTTTCAACGGAGACAGTTCCCGTTGATAGTTTCGTATTCTATGTCTATAAACAAGAGTCAGGGGCAATCTTTTAATCATGTAGGTGTGTTTTTGAAGAAACCCGTGTTTAGTCATGGACAATTGTAATTTGTTGTTTCTCGTGTAACAAACCGCAAGGGACTAAAGATCCTACTGTGCCGTGAATATAATGGTGATGGTAGTATCACTAGAAATGTTGTTTTTAATGAAGTTTTTAGGAATATATAATTATGTAACAATAAATATTCATATACATTTTCATTAGATCTACATTTTTTTTTAAATCCTTACAAAAAAATGTTATTCCTTCTTTAATTATTTTATCAAATTTTAACAGCATTAGACAATTGACAATGCTACATAACATTATTTATTATTGTATTAATCATTATTTATTAAAGTTTTCAATCATTGTCTTATACATTTTCAAAATTATAAATCCTTCATTAATGCTTATACAATAGACCATATATGTGCAAATTATTATTACAATATTTATTTTAATATTAAAAGTCTCAAAATTTAATTAGTTCAATTAAAATTTCAATTAACAATTTCACTTCAATATTTAATTTTATATATGTTCTTATCAAGTTTTTCAATGTTTTCAATCAAACAACTTTCTATTTTTTTTTTTTTTTCGTTTCTATTAAAAAATTTAACTCTTTCCGTTTTTTAAATTTATTACTAATTATTATTATGTCGGATTTACACTTTCCATTTTTTTTCCAAAATATTCATACTTAATTCAAGTATTAGTGATTTTTCTTAAACTTTAGAGAATAAAATAGCTTTCGAAAAATAAAGCATATGTTAAAAGGAAAACATCTTAATCATTATACTTCATTTGTATGTCCGCATGCAATTGGTTATAAAGTGATCATATTTTTAATCTTTAATTATATATGTTGTAACATAGATTGTCACGTCTATGCTACAAACAAGTAATTAATAAAGTGATGAATGAACAATCCATGAAAACGCAACGAAGACAAGAACTTGTTGACCCAGTTCGTCCGGAAGGACTACATCTGGGGGCATACCAAGCCAGGATTATTCTACTATCATTTTTTTGTGTCTTTTTCTCTTGGGGTTTGTCCCCTATTTATAATGATTACAAGGTACAAAGATGAAAACCCTAATGGGCCACTTAATGGGCCTTCTAAACAAGAAAATACAAGATACACTAAATCTTCGTCTGAATCTTCAATAGATGTGTAAGATCTTTCTTTCCATAATTGACACTGGGAATCTTGCTTATATCCGGAACTGACATCTTTTCCCTGATATGCACGTCAACATTACCTACGGAGCAACCTCTCGGAAGGTCACCCGCTCAAGCGAGCTCGACTCGTCTCCTTCCTTGCTTTGGTCGCCAAGTCGCCCTAAGGGGGGCCGACCTCAACTTCTTTACGGATAGACCCGGTCTGGTTGCCACATCATCATTATTCACCATGTGGTTGTTGGCTAATTATTATGGCTACAACAATTGCCCCCAAGTGCGGACTTTGACTTTGTTCGGAGGTCGGTCTTGATCTTTGTTCACATAAGAGATGTCTGATTTTCGCCCTTGAGGTTGCGTTCTTTGCCCCTGTGCATGCCCTGAATGCCTTCATGAGGTCTTGGTTGTTCATACTCTGATGATAATATTTCTAGTATCAAGTTTGGATCTTCGACTCCGGATTTTGACATGTCTTAGCGGGCTCGATTTTCCTTCGTGCCCCCAAGTCATGGGGTTTAATCTTGTGCTCATTGCTTGTCAGGAGGTTAATCATGTGAAAACTCGTTGAGATTAAGCTCGTCGAGAGCTCGTCGAGAGTCGTGGTCGCTAGTTCAGGTTGCAACTTGGTAGGTATTTGATTTTCTTTACTTGTGCTCGTACTTTGAGGTGAGTCTCTTTGTACGAGTCTTTTCTGTGCTCGCACTTTGACTTGAATCTCTTTGTGCGAGACTTTTCTGTGCTCGCACTTTGAGTTGAATCTCTTTGTGCGAGACTTTTCTGTGCTCGCACTTTGAGTTGAATCTCTTTGTCCTAGACTTTTCTGTGTTCGCACTTTGAGTTGAATCTCTTTGTGCGAGACTTTTTTGCGCTTGTCGACGACCATTTATGGCTGAGCGGTTTGAGACTTGATGTAATTAACATTTGGGCCTTCCGTCAATGAAACTCATTTCTTTTTCTACCTTTAGCATGCCGACTTGATTTCCTTATGCGACTTTAAAATTGCATATGTTCTTGCCGTCTTATTTGGATGCGGCTTATTTATGAACTTTGCTTAGTCGTCTTACAAAGTTGGGAAGGACCGCACCTGCTAGGGTGGCGATCTCGCCGCCAGTATGTCAAAAGTCGTACCTCGGGGATTCGATGTTTATTCATGCGACCTCCTTCGGTTTAACACCCAGGAATTATGAAAAGAAAGGTAACAATTTATTTTACTTGTATTGGCTTATGATAGATAAAACCAGTGAACCTCGCCGAGTAGGCGAAAAGCCGACGCCGAAGAGGTGGGCAGGTCGACGCCTTAGAGGCGGACAAAATCATCGCCACGAAGTTGAAATGTCAGCGCCGAGGAGGCGGGCTGGTCGACGCCTTTGAGGCGGACAAAATCATCACGGCACGGCGAATGCCGCCGGCGGAGCATGGGTCGGTCGACGCTTTCAGGCGACAAAAATCATCGCCACGAAGGCGGAATGCCCGCGTCGAGGAGGCTGACTGGTCGACACCTTAGAGGCGGACTTAATTATCGCCATGAAAGCGGAATGCCACCGGTAGCCAGAAGGCGGGTCGACGACGCCTTTAGAGGCGACATAATCATCGCCATCGGCGCGAATGCCGCCGAGGAGGCGGAATGGTCGACGCTGGATACGGATATGATCATCGCCACGGCTACGAATGCCGCCGGTAATGCTGGCTGCCGGGTCAACGCCTTTAGAGGCATATAATCATCGCCACGGCTACGGAATGCCAAAGTCGAAAGGCGGGTGGTCGACGCCTTTGAGGAGGATATGATCATCGCCACAAAGGCGGAATGTCATTGCCGAAGGGGCGGCCGGGTTGCCGGCCAATTTTGAGGCGACAAAATCATCGCCATCAAGGCGCAGATGCCGAGAGGCAAGAGGCGGGTTGGTCGACGCTTTGAGGCGATAAAATCATCGGGCCACGAAGGTGGAATGCCGCCGGAGGCGGAGGTGGCCGGTCGACGCTTTTGAGGCGGTAAAAATTGGTCGCCACGGTTGTGAATGCCCGCCACCGGGAGGCCAAGCCGTCGGGACCTTAGAGGCGACTTAATTATCGCCATGAAAGCGAATGCCGCCACGAAGGCTGGGCCGTCGACGCCTTAGAGGCGAGATAATCATCGCCACGGGGCGCGGAATGCCGCCACGGAGGCGGGAGGGTCGACGCCTTTGAGGCGATATGATCATCGCCACGGCTACGAATGTCGCGCCAAGAAGGCGGGTCGGTCGACGCCTTAGAGGCGTACATAATCATCTCCACGGCTACGAATGCCGCCACGAGAAGGCGAGAGGTCGACGCCTTTGAGGCGGATATGATCATCGCCACGAAGGCGGAATGTCAGCGCCGAGAAGGCCGGCTGGTCGACAGCCTTTGAGGCGGACAAAATCATCGCCATGAAGGCAAGATGCCAGCGCCGAGGAGGGTGGTCGACTCCTTTGACGCGGACAAAATTATCGCCACGAAGGCGGGATGCCATGGTTTGTTCGACCAATTTGAGGAAATTCTTCGGGAGAGAGAGGTTTAGGTTAAAAGACTCTTGAAGAATTTGTAAAGATATTATTAGGAGGTCGGAAAATGTTTCTGGTGTTTTTAGTAAAACTGGCTTTTATCAGAATGGAAATGAGACTTGAATTTCAAGATTATTAACAAGATCTCTTTCGATATTTGTGTTATAAAATAACCTTTGAGATTGCTGGGGTTTTGCCCCCCAGGATTGGGTTTTGATAAAACATGTTTTATGGATGTGCGAAGGTTTGGGATCCCTAGGGTCTTGCCCTAGGATCGAGATTTGATTCTCGATTGTTTAGATCGTCTGTACCAGAGCGATTTGTTGTTTCAAGAATGTGAAAGGATTGACACATAGGTTTATAGTCATTTTTGGACTGTTTGCCAGTGACTTGAATAACTTCTGTGACTATGAATCGAGTTATGTTCTTATCGTCTTATTGACATTGCGATTTAAATGAACTTGTTCTTTGCCGTCTTATGAAGTCGTGACAAGAATCGAGTTATTTAGGCCGCGACCTCATCGACCTTGGGATTCGAAAGTCATGGCTACGATGTGAGCTTGAGGATATTCCGAAATGTGACTTTAAACAAGTGTTTTAACTCGGTGTCAGCTTGGATTGAGATATTTGTTTGATATGAAAATATCGTCTTTCAAGGTCGTTTTATTGAGGTTATAACTCTCTTTGACTTGTGATTTGAAGGACTTATTTGTCGTCTTACTTAAATTGCGACTTGATTGCCTTCTGGTTTGATCATTGCGCTTGTCGGGGTCGATAGGGTCATTTTTTGGAACTGTGGCCTTGTTAATTTGAGGTCGTCGGGTCTTGTTTGTTTGAGACCGCGACTTCATGATTTTGACGTTGTCTGGTCTTCTGGTTTGAGACCGCGACTTTATAAATTTGAGTATTTTCCTTAATCGTTTGAAGCGATGTAAGTTCGAAGTCGGATTATAAGGTCCCTTCATCTGTATGAGACTTTTGAGTGTTCATAGATGAATTTTATGATAGTCCCTTTTTGAGGGTTTATGTTATTAGTAAGGATTCAGAGTTCGTTTTAAAAACCTTCCAAATTTAGACATGCTAGTTTGAGTTTCTAACGTCAACTATTGTTTTGAAAATAACTCGAATAGCTCGAGATACGAGCACTTATGTTCCCTTCTTTTAATATATGTGAAAGTGTGGATATTGTAACATATATTAAAAGGAAGTAAATAAAATAGAACTTGATGCGAGTGGACTAAAGGACTGTCCGTAGATTCTTGAGTTGCCCCCGAGGCCTCACCCGTGCAATATCCCTTTCCGAGAGTCACGGGTATTTTTCCTCGCAATAAATGAATAACCCATTAGATATCAAGTTATATACATGTTATTTTTTAAAATTATTTGGGCCGAAAATACTATTTAACAAATAATATTTTTGGCCTAAAGAATTATTATTATAGCTGCTGGGCCGAGAACATTATCAGCGATTAATAACTGACCCAACATGTTATTAAAACAAACCAAGCTTGGGCTCACTTATTATTTGGACCTGGGCCCACTTTGTTTATTAAACATGGACTGGGCTTAAAGAATTATTTGAGGCCCAATGATTTCATTAAACTAAGACCAGGGCCTAAAGCATTTAACTCAAACAAGAGGAAGAGAAAATACCCACGTATTAAGTCAGGCCCATCCATTTAGGGCGGCATTAGCGGGAGATCAGATTCCAGGCTTTTCTCAGACGCCTAATTAGTGTAGATACGGTAATCGAGGCGGCGGTTTCAGCTCTCCTCCTCAATTCTCGCTGCAAATTCGCCTATTCGGCGAGAAAATTTCGCGGAGATGCTTCTTCCCATGCATCAATCGAATCAGGGCGGCCTCCTTTTGGCGGAGGGAGGCAGCGCGGCCTCGGGCGACGGATCGACGCAGCGAATCGAGCCGAAGATTCGTGGCGAAAGGCAAGGCTTCAACGCTGCTGGGATGTCGGTGGTGGTGATCGACGTCGATCCAGGAAGCGATGCGTGGTCTCGTGCGCGGATGTAATTGGCGGCGCGAGCAGCACCAGCGGCGAGTCGCGGCGGTGCGGTGGGGGCGACGGAGTGACAGGTCTTTGACCCTGGCTCTTGGCAGAGCGTCCCAGCTAGGGGGTGCGATGGAGATGGTGGATTGGCCGGAGCCGATGTGTGTGATAGGGAGACTTCGGGCATTGGCGTGAGGCGACGCAATTTCAGGTGAATTGAGGCTTGATGACCCAGCGATTTTGGCGAAAATGAATCAATTCATCGAATGTGTGACGAAGTTGATTTCTTCGCTGGAAACGTTGGGTGACCATACAGTGAACGGTTTTTTTTTTTTTTTGCTTTGATTTTCAATCTTGAATTCATCAAAGACCTTGTCCCTGTATCTCTTAAGAACATGTATCAAGTGGCTTCATATTACGTAGGGCAAGAATCCTTGTATGTAAATCTGGGACAAAATGGGTTTGATTTTTGATAAAAGAGGGGATTTAATTTTCGATGGCAGTGTATCGATGTAAGGGAAAAAATATCTGAATGGTTTTTGGTTTTTTGGCTCGGATGAATAGTGAGTGTTTCATTCAGATTTTTTTTTTTTTTGTCCTAACAAATATTAGTTGAAAATTCGTTTAGATGTTTCCCAATAGATGGCGTCAATTGTTGTAACTATAGATTGTAATGTCTATGCTACAAATAAGTAATTAATAAAGTGATGAATGAAAAATCCATGAAAACGCAATGAAGACAAGAACTTGTTGACTCAGTTTGTCCGGAAAGACTATATCTGGGGGCATACCAAGTCAGGACTATTCTACTATCATTTTTTTGTGTCTTTTTCTCTTGGGTTTGTCCCCTATTTATAATGATTACAATGTACAAAGATGAAAGCCCTAATGGGCCACTTAGTGGGTCTTCTAAACAAGGAAATACAAGATATACTAAATCTTCGTCTGAATCTTCAATAGATGTATAAGATCTTTCTTTCCATAATAGACACTGGGAATCTTGCTTATATCCAGAACTGGCGTCTTTTCCCTGATATGCACTTCGACATTGCCTACGGAGCGACCTCTTGGAAGGTCACCCGCTCAGGCGAGCTCGACTCGTCTCCTTCCTTGCTTTGGTCGTCAAGTCGCCCTAAGGGGGGCCAACCTCGACTTCTTTACGGATAGACCTGGTCTGGTTGCCACGTCATCACTATTCACCATGTGGTTGTTGGCTGATTATTATGGCTACAACAATATATATTTTCGACGCTAATCATGCTTTAATATATACTTTTTTATGATCAACTATTGGAGATCTAAAATAAATTCATTTATAGTAGATATTACAAGTTACACACTTTTTTTTGATTTGTAAGATTATTACTTATTTCAAATGAAAGTGTTTTAGAACAATTGGTCATACACAATCAAGTGAATTGCTCAATCAATTCAATTTAATTTCATGTGTTGATTTTGTCCATTAATTAATATAATTCTCATTGCATCCAATTATATAAGTAATAATTTTACAATAATTAATTAATCCCAAAATTTAAAGAAAATTATCAATTTTTAAATATTATCACTGTTATAAGCATATTATCAATTAATAATTAGAATGAAATACAATAATGTAAATATATTATTTCATAATTATACATTTTTTATTAAGATTTATAAATCATAATTTATAAAAAATAATAAAAAATATGAAACAATTTACCAATTTTCTTAGTAACGATAAAAAAAATATAATGATACAAAATTGGATTTTTCACCTTTTTTTTCAAAATTTATAAAATCTTTGTATTAAATTAGGGATTATTTATGAAAGAAATAATAAAAGATATTCATGATTTTTTTTAGTTGGAATAATGATGATTAATCTTAAAAATAAAAGTAACATAAATTTAATGATAGCAATTTTTTTAAAATCAACGATAATTATGGAGATTTTAAATAAAATATGAAAACTATTTAAGAAAATGATAAATTTTACTGCATTAAATGTCATTTAATGATAATATAAATGTGTAGAGATTCATATATTTTGGTAATATCCACCAAGCTCATTAATTAAAAAAAAGCATTAAATTTTTGTAATTTAATTGAAGTATTTATTCTCCTTTCCTTTGAAAGATTGTTATTTATCATTCAAACTCTATAAATATAAGTTTTACATATTTTTAATTTTATTACAACTTACATATAATTTTAATTATGTGCTTAATTCAAGTATTAGTGATTTTTCTTAAACTTTAGAGAATAAAATATGTTGTGATTAAATACATATTTTTGTCATTAGGTCCCATAAAATATTTAAATTTTCGACCATTACAAATTGAACACAAATAAAAAGATTATTTACACATATAAAATATTTAATCAATGATAATCAAGAAAAAGAGATACAATCGAGAAATTAATGAGAAGTAAAAATTTGTGAGATAGAGGTAGTTGAGACAAAGAAAAATAAACCAGAAGAGATGAAGCGAAAAAAAATTAAATAATTGATATAGAATAAAGCATAAATTTACTACATTGAAAATATTAAGCATGTTTCTTATTTTAATCATAACATTGAAATTAAAATAATTCTTAATATGAAGAACTGCAAAATAAGAAGCATCATTATCATCTTTCAATATAAATGTGTGCAATTTTACCATGCACTATTTTTATTAGATTGTATGTGGTGTAATACAATTAATAAGAATTAAAATCTATAATCTTAATATTATAGATTCCCTCAAGTATTTGATTCCCCGATAAGCCGCATCATTTTCAGCTTCTTCAGACGATCCAAATATGTCACCATATACAACATGCACATCGTCAATGTCGTTGAGATAAACAATTGACCTGAAAATAGGTACAAGCTCGGTTCCAATCTCATTAGTATCATATAAAACTGTTAAAATTCCTAACTTCATAACTAAATCTCTAAGAAGTGTCTTAAAGTTAATAGTAACAACAACTTGATTCATAATATAAAAATAAATAGAATAACACAAGAGATGAAGGTGATATTTTTGGGTGAGAGTAAAAAAATTCATACACAAGAAATAAAATGAAACCTTGCTAATGAGATTGATAAAAATGAATTGTAAAATTTCTTTTTAAATAGATGGGAGAAAATAGTTATGCATTATTTTTTATTTAAGGACATTTAATGGCGTGATATTATGTACTATCAAATTGCATCTTAAATTAGGAATTCTTTAATTGTGCATTGAATTTAATATGTTTATTAATGATTTGTTAAATTAATTGAATGCATAATTATTGGGTCTTCAAATCGATGAGTATAATTTATTCTTTAATCATGAGTATCTTAATGCATTGAATCACTTGCATAATTTATTCTTTAATCATGAGTACCTTTCCTTGCACAACCTATTATTCAACATCTTCAATTATACTTTTTATATGGATATATTAAAATAGTCCTCAAATCCATATCAACTTCCATAATTATTCTTCACGCAAGACTTATACATATACTTCATACCAAGATTAATCCAATCAAAATTAATATAAGAAATTACCTATCAAATTTCAATTTCTATTTCAATTTCTAGAATTAAGCCTAATTCAATTTTATTTTATTTTTTGGAAAATTCTAGAAAATTTTACCATATAAACAAATATACAATTTGAATAAGTCAAATTTGTATCATATGAAAATATTATATAATACCGTATTCTTAAAATCATATGAATATAACATATTATTGAAATCCTGTGAACAAAACATATTTTTGAAACATATTCTTGAAATCAACTCAATGGTCTTTAAGGCTTCATCGCAGGCCGATTCCTCCGCAGATTGGGGAAACCCTAGCCGTGATGGACAAGGTGAGCATTCAATTTATTTTTCAACATCAATTTTTTTTTTATCCTTTTCAGATTTTTATGTTATCTTGGATGTCGATTTTGATTATTTTCGTCCCAACTATATTAATTATTCATATCTTATGGTTTTTGTTTGGAAATTGTATGTTATTTGTTGTGTATACTCGTGTGTCTTTGTGGGAAATAGAGTTGTGTTTAATGGGGGATAATTTGTGTTGTTTAAGATTTTTTTGTACATTTATATATAGTGAAATTGAATGTGCGTGTATGTTTTTGTCATATTATTAAGATGTAACGATATCAATTTAAAATTAGTATTAGAACGAGGCAATGATATCAAATTTGTAATCATAACAAATTATTAAATTATTGGTTAGTCTTGAGCTATTATCAAATTCACTGGAGTATTTCCCAATGTTGATTTGGGGAACGGATCCCGTGCAGTACTGCATGTAGGTCCGTTCGGTGAGGGTTGAAGTCTAGAGGGGAGGGGTGAATAGACTTCAAAAAAAAATTCGTGGATCAGATGTGTTTGCACGTATGTCTGATCAAAGTGCGATGTGAATCAGTTTGGACTGATGTCCGACTTACTGATCTGGTAGACAGATCAGTTCGGCGTCTATCAACTTAACTGATGGTGCGGAAGATAAGTTAACCCGTGTAGAAAATCAGTTTTACTAAAATAAAATTCTGACCAACAGTTCGGATCAGGTGGCTAAAATGTCAAACTGATCAGATCAGAAGCTTGATGCTAATCTGATCTAGGTATAGAATATGCATGCAAATAACAAGTTGTGTGCAAGTATGTATAAAGCAGATTAAAGGCACACAGATTTATAGTGGTTCGGACAACTTGTCCTACGTCCACTCTTCCCTATCAGCAGGGGCACCAACTTAACCAACTGGACTTAGTTTAACGTGTTAGTCCAACACAATACAACCAACAGATATTTAACGAGTTCACACTCAACCAATCCCAGAAAGGATAGTCTGGTTGGAGAGGTGGAAGGATAGTCTCAAAAGGAGGTGCTTCTGGAATCAGACTCATCTCTTCACCTTCAGACATCACCAAATCGTAGAACTGCGGGTGCTTTGTCTCGAGCCAGCTTCTGAATTCTTCATTGAATTCGCCTTGATCATCTGTTGTCGGGATCTTCTCCAGAATGTATACATCAATCAGCCATTCACCTCTTATCTTGTCCCATTCTGGCAGCCATTTCTTCTTAGAAACCAGAATGTCCTTTACAGGAGCAGGTGAGGCTTTCTCTTCCCATGATACATCATTTGCTGAGGCGGCTTTCTTCCTCTTCCTTCTTACGTATCTGGTTTGCCAGCCCTTTACTGTCAGTTAATTTCTTTTTCCTTTCTGCAGCCTCAATCACTGCCCTTCTCGCTTTCCTCTCTTCCTCCTCTGCTGCAGATAGCTGAGTCCTTGACCTGGTCTATCTTGGTATTTCAACAACTTGTTTTCCTCTCTTCCTCTCCTTCAGTTTGGTCTCTGCCTCAGCAGCTTCTTCCTCAGCTAGCTCAGCAGCTTCTTCCTCAGCTAGCTTCTTTACCAATTTCAGACTCTTGGATTGATCTTCTGCTTCTTGTCTTTTCTGGACCGAGGAAGAGAAATCTTCAATCTTATCAACTCTCTGAATCACCTCAGATAGAACAGACTTCTGTTCAGAGAGTTCTTTTCCTTGAGTTGCTATGGCTTCCCCATGTTGTTCAACTGTTTGAAATAATTCCACTAGTTCGGTGTCTGGAATATTCACAGTTGGTATAGAAGGTTCTGGCATGGCAGATGGTTCAGCAGCCTGTTCAGGATGAGCAGATGAGGTTTCAGCAAGTATCAACTGCATCTGTTTTCTGGCTCTTGTCCTTCCCCCTTTTTGGTTTCATCAAAAAGTGGTGACAGCTTATTCGTCAGATTTCTCAGTTGAGCTGAAATCTCCTCCTTGAGACTGGCAATATCCTTAGGCGTGGCAAACGAAGGTTCGAGGCTCAAAAGCCTGGTCAGAGCATATTCAATTGCCTTCTTCGATTGATTGACTGAACCCTCAAAACGTTTCCACCCTAGATCCAAGCAGGTTTCTGTATGCTCCATAGATCCCCGGACACTTTCTAGTAAAAATTGTGTGTCACCCAGCATGGAGGTCTGGAGACCTAACATCTCCACGAATGGATCAACCCTTTTCATCAAAGATTCAAGAATCTGATCATGCATGAGTGTGATCTTGTCCGCAGTTAGCTTCCTTTCTATCTCAATTAAACCGCTCTGTTCCTCCTCAAATAGCTTCATCAGAGCTGTTGTGAGAGATGTGAATTGGGCATCAATTGAAGCCTTTACCCCATCCTGAATCTTCGAAGTTATGAGATCTAGGGTATCGACACTCATCGTAGCAGTCTGATCGGATGTTGATGCCTCACCAAGGTGGGTCTCATCTGCATCACCCAGTCTTGGTTCATCGGCAACTTGCTCAACGTACTGATATTCTTGGTCCACCCATTCTTCCATCCGTGGAATCTTGAACCTATCATGAATTAACCATCTGATATCATCATCAGAGGCCAATTCGACTACGCTTTCAATACCAGCACTTGCCAAGCATTTCGCCTCCAGATCGACGAAGTAGTCCTCTGAGAGGAACTTCATTAGAATTAAGAACTCCTCCACCATCTTCAGCCTTATGTCCCTCCAGAATACAATCTCCTCCAGTTTTTCCTGAGGACCCGGATGGTTTATGAGGTCAGGACAAATTTCAAGCAGATATGTTTTTACCTGCTGCTTCAAGATGTAAACCACGGGATCTTCCTCCTTAGGAGTTCCCAGCTGAATCTTCGTATTGAAAGGATTGTGGGAAAATGAGACGTATCTTTCATCTGCGGGCTCAGATTCCACAATCAGTTGTTCCTCAGCCATTTCAGCTTCTGCTTCAGTCGGCTCTTCAGTAGTGGGAACAACTGGTTCTGATGAAGTCGGTGCTTCCGAAGCAGGAATTTGTTCCAGCTGTGGAGAGGAGTGAGGAAGATCAGAAGAAGACTCAGTCAGTTGGGGTGGGGGTGAGGGCGACTTGGATGTCGGAGTCGGAGATCTCTCCTTCCGGAATACAGAGCTAAGAGGCATGGAATCATAAGGTGACTCATCCTCAGATGGTGCAGTCTCTGCTTCCCTCACAACTGAACTTTCAACAGCTCCCACCTGCATGTGTTCCTCTTGAACAGCTTCCCTTTCCATGCTGACGGTTCGATCTGGACTCTCAGCAGCTTCCACATCTGATTCCAGATATATCCTCCCAGTTTCTTGTCCAATCTTTTCAGGCTAACCTGTCTCTGGAATTGGCTCAGATGGGTCCTCCACTACCTTTTGCAGAATTGAAGTAATCTTTATCTGCCTCTTATCTGCTCCTTCTGGCTTTTTAGCCATGGTCTTTCTCTTCAATTTCTTAGGAGCAGTCTGAGTCTCAGATGACTCTGTAGCTCTGGAACCCTTGCCTTCTCCACTTGGTCGGGGCACATATGGTGTGAGGTCATCATCTGACTGCCCAGGTAAGGGTTCATTCTTCCCCAAAATGGCTTTAAACTTTTCCAAGTAGACTTTCTTTCCTTCCTCGTTCCACTCGAAGTTATCTGGCAGCTTGTCATCCAGCAGAATCGACACCTTGTGGATGTATGAGCATTTCAGAGTTAGATAAACTTCGTTCCTCTCGTTCTGCTTGAACTTGGTTGTTTCCTTCAGCAACCTTGACTTGAACAGTCCAACCCAGTTCAGATTATCGGCCTTACTGATTATGGCTGTCATCACATTCTGCTTCACAACAGTAAGAGCATCTAGGTTGTGAGTAATACACAGAATCACCTTGGACACTATCTCGAACAGAAGGCGATATTTCCGTCTGAGATTTGGAACTTTGACATTGAAAACTTGCTCTATGTTGGCCGGTCTTAACAGGACATCCTTCAGATAGGTTTTATCGTCAACTCCTGTTGTGAATGAGGTTAGATCAATGGTTCCCGTTCGTAGTCCAAAGATTCGGAAAAGATCATCATCAGTAATGAGGATGTCAAAACCGCCCACGGAAGATGTCAACCGTCCTTCACCATCTATCTCTAGATTGTACAGAAACTCAAGTGCTTCATACGTATGTACAATATCTAGATGTCTATAGCAGAACTATTCAAGCCCAATGGCACGGAGACAATCCAATATTTCCTTTGATTCAACATCCGTCGTCGTGTTGAATATGATGTATTTTTCATCGACAATGTCCTTCTTCATTGATAAGAAATTACACATCTTTTTACCCTGTCCTGGATTTGCTGTTAATTGTGCCATTTCTACATCAAAAATAATATTTGTGAGTAAATGTTTCATATATATATATATATATATATATATATATATATATATATATATATATCAATACCAGCAAGAACAATTACCCAAAATATTCAATCATAGGACATGAATTTTCCACATGAATTTCATGATAGATATATGCGCATATTAGCACATATGTATTCAATCATTAATCTTACATAAAGCTTTAATTCACAGGATATGAAATAACACAGTGTATACAACATATATTATAAGTGATGTTCAACAAAGAAATGCACATACTATCAAATAACAATTACCAGAAATCAATTCGAATGAAGAAGAGTTTTGAAATAATTGATTTAAATTCTCTTAAGTGAAATGAGGTTTGCTTCGGATAATTTGGGTAAAAGTTTCGAAAGTAAGAAGTTGAATGAACTTTTAGGGTTTTAAGGTGCGATGGAAAAATATTTTACACGACTTCCCACAAATACTTGAGTATTCGTGTTTAAAAAAGAGCGGCTTAGATTAAGCGGCCGTAAAAGAGAATAATCATGTGGTTGAGAAAAAGTACAAAATGTATTTGGACGTGAAAAATACGCATTAAATGCTATTAAATACACAATCCCCACGTCCGCATTTAATGAGTGCAGTGTTTGCGTCATAAAGTAAGGTAAACAGTAATCATTACAGAAAAGTAAATAAGTTCAGATAATGTAAACATAAAACGTATCTGACTGGTTGATGCTGTAATCAACCAGTTACCAGTTGTATCTGATCCAACTCTTCTGTTTTGATGATCTTACTGTAGCCTGTGCCTTAGCAAATTTTCCCAACAATGTTTTTCTCAGCTGATCAGATTTCTGTTGAACCAATCTGATCCAATCTGTTGATCAGATTTCTGTTGAGTCAATCTGATCCTACCAGGGTCTTGGAGTGTGCTCCCGCCAAAACCTAATTCTCGGGGAGTCGAACTGTTGCCTCGATTTCCTAAATCAGCATGATGTGATATATCTGCAATGATGGTCTGTCACTTTGTGACGTCAATTTCTTTGGGAGGGGTCTAAAAGTTTTAAAAATTACATTTCCACCCCCGCTTATCCTCTATAAATAGAACTGAGTTTAGAGAAACATTCATCAATTTTCGTTCTCAAGTTTGCACATGAGAAATTCTGGTGAGTCCTTGATTCCGGCAAGTCCTCCGCCAATAGGCTTCTTCTATTCTACTCAAATGACCTCCGGTTCTCAGTCCATCTCTATGCTTCCCTTGTTTCTGATCTCGTCTTCATTGGAAGATGACCAAACGGCCATTACTAAGCTTCACTACCACCCTGATTGCAGATTTGTCGCCTTTATCATGGAGGTGGCCATCTATGCCTTGTGTTCCGATCGAGACAACGTGGTTAACAACGATGAGCAATTTCTTACATGTAATATGGATTTAGTATTGTATATGTGAACTTGATCAAGTCAAGTCGCCATTTTTCAATCCCTTATATGTTTTACACCACATGTATGACACTTGTGTTCAGAAAAAATGAGAAGGCTCATCGGTTTTAGGGTTTAGGATTTTTCTTTCGACCTTCGGGTCTATTGTAATGAAAAGTTTCGACCTCCGGGTCTTTATCAATGAAATTTTCTTTTAATTCCATTGTTGTGCTGATTTGATTTCATTATGCTAATTTTTGCTTAGTTCCCCCTTGATTTAATATCCTTTATCCGATTGCCCTAATCGATTTTTTACGATCGATTGAGGTTCCTTTACTCAACCGATTCTATCTGGTCGATCTCTTAACCAATTTCATTTAAGATCAGACCACCAAAATACTCTGGGGCTGCATCTCCTAAATCCAGTAGACCTAGCTCGTTACATAATTCTCTGAATCTGACTTCAGCTAGGGGCTTGGTTAAAATATCAGCTCTTTGCTTATCAGTATGGATCTTTTCCATTCTGATGTTCTTCTTTTCTGCATGGTCTCGGATAAAGTGGTGTATGATGTCCATATGTTTGCATCTCGTGTGCAGAACTGGATTCTGAGTGATAGCAATCGCACCATTGGTAGCAGTTATGTTGTAATCCTCATTTATACAAAGCCGGAAGCGGGCTGGGAATACTTGTTGCTGACCATATATTCTCGCTTCATAGTAGATGTGGCAACAAATGTTTGCTTCTTAGAAAACCACGAGACCAGCTTGCTTCCCAAGAACTGGCAAGTACCTGATGTAGATTTTCTATCTATCCTACATCCACCATAATCAGAATCAGAGTACCCACTAAGCTCTAGATTATCATTTGCTTGATACCATAAACCTAAGTTTATAGTACCCTTCAGATACTTAAGAATCCGGCAGCAAATGTTTAGGATTTGCACGATGATGGTCGTTTAAAACTTTTTTTTGCGTCACGGAAGCAAAAGCGTTTTTCATTTTCGGTGCATATAAAAGCAAAACGAGTGTTTCCAATTTTTCAACTTTGGAGCTCATGTGTTGTGTTTTTTGCTTATAACTAGATGCATATGACAAGTATAAACATAAAGCGATAAACAACACAAAGAATATATAGTGGTTTTTCTTAACCATACATCCATCCTCTCTAGTAAATTCCTTATCAACTTTGAGGCTTTCGACTACCTCGTAGTTTACTTTTGCAACTTCATTTGAGTTTTCGACTACTCATAGTTTACTAACTCAACCCGACCACCGAGATTTACACTACCTCCGGAGTTTACTAACTCAAACTCTTAGATGTTTAAGTTCACACTCATTACGGGACTTATCACCCTCACTCGGGTTTGCCTAACAACTACCTCGGCTTCACCACTGGGTTTGGGTTTGGTGTTGTCTCCAACTATGGTGAGATTTTCCCTTACAATGGTTTAGCCTCAATGCTAAGGTTGGGAAAATCTCTCTAAGCTTATGATACATAGATGGGTTGCTTAGGTTGGGTTCTAGAACACTCTTTGAATATATTTGTATATCTACAGACTTGTGTTCTAGGGTGGGAATGCTTTGACTATAACGCTCTTTGGCTTTGTAGCATTTTGTGCATAATCTCCACGATCCACCCTCATTTTCGATAATGAAGAAAGAACTTGTATTTATTCTTGGATTTGAATATTCTGGTTGGAGAGAATCACATTCAAATCCATACTATTCTTTTGGTTCTGCGAAATTTTTCAGTGGTTGTCTTCCTCTCGTTGGTCCACGTCAACATTCCATTGTATATTCCTCGGCTTGATTAAGGAACATTCGGGATATCTTTGAATTGATTACATTCTTGAATCTTTAGTAATTCTTGTGCCTTGATGTTCTCTCGAGTCTTCGGATTCTCTGAAGTTCTCTTTTGGGTTCTCTGAGTCTTGAGTTCTCTGAGTCTTGAGTTCTCTGAAGATTCTCTGATCTTTCGGGTTCTCTGAGCCTTGATTTCTCTGAGCCTTGGTTCTCGACATCCTAGAGTGAAACCCATTCTATATCTACCGAAATAGCTAATATCTGAACACTCCAATCAGATCAAGATTATCCTCCCGAAAATCTCGGGGTTTTTGGGATCTAATCAAAATCTTTTTATTAAATTCATTTCCCAACAATTTCCCCCCTTTTGATGATGCCAAAACCTATCTTGTTACAAACATATAACCTATACTCAAGTTTAGCTTTTTCTTATTACAAGAATGGTAAATCTCTAATCGGTTTTAAATCATTCAATGATTTCTTGAAGAATGAATCTTTCCTAAATAGATCATTACTAAATACTTAATATAATTTCTCCCATAGCATCATATAGTTTCCCTTTATCAGCATCAATCGGATCGGAGATATTCAATCGCATATCAACATAAAAAGACATGTAAAAAAAAAGATAATGAGGTATTATCTTTGAGCATAAAGATAAAAGTTTCATTGATTGTATGTTATCATAACTTATCAAAGAAATAAAGACAAAAAAAAAAAAACATAAAGAGTTACAAGTCTTGTTTTTGGTCTTTTCTTACATTTTATTTCGGCTCCTCATTCTTCTTCAATGGACCTTATGTCGTCGATTTCAACTCATCTCGGAGAGTTGCTTGACCCTCGGTCTTTTGACCTATAAACTTTACTTCTGAGTCTCGAATCACTTTACCTAAGCATCGATTTCTTCTTTTTGATCGATTATCGACTAATCGATCAACACATCTTTAGATCAACATAGCATCGGTCATTATATCGAGGTTAGCATATCAGGTTTATCATATCCTGAACTTGATCACGTCCACTCGTCGAAGCTTTATCCTTCATTATCATATCGATCTTGATCAAATCTCTCGTCGATCTCTTTTTCATCTTCGATCCGCAACCTTCTCTTCATTTCATTGGCTTTAGCTTTTCTTCATTCGATTTGCCCGACTCATCCGGTTGAACTCAACTAACTCCATCTCAATCGGTCTTATCTGCGGTAGCGTCGATCTCGATCATTTACTTTTTGATTAAAACAGTTCCCCTCAAGTTGAAGTTCCCTTTCAACCGATATAGACCGATATATCTTTGGTGAATTTTCAAGCTCGGTGATTTTCTTCATTTGATCGACTTTGTATGTAATCTTGTTGACCTAATCGATTCTCGCCGATTAAGCCATTCTTGGAAAGTTTCTTTGTCAAAACTTAGTTCTAGTTCTATTCCCTAAGTTGGTGCGATTTGACATCAGATATCGCCCACTCTCGATATGTCAATCCATCGTAACTTTATCCAATTATCGGTCACGTGATTTCTACATTCCTTGTGATGCAAATTTTTCTAAAAAGGCTTTGAGAACTCAAATTTGCATCTGCACCTTTAAATACTATAAATTGGACCAATATTTTTACACAACATAACTCATTCACCATACTTATCTTCTTTGTAGAATCATGTATCCCGGTGAACCCTTGTTTCCGAGTGAGACTTCCCCAAACATTTTTTTACCTTTTCCATGATTTCATCTTCTCAAATCAACTCTGGTGTCCCTTTTTAAGCGGTTCTTTCAAAAAGATTTCATACAATCGTTGCTATTCTCTACCATCGGGGTTTCTTTCATGAATCGGAAGAAGACACTTCTCCTAATCATGCACCTTGTGTGTCTTTTAAGATGAGCGTAACCAAAGATTAGCAGAACTCTCGATCGAAAATGAACGTGAGTTTTGATATATCATCTTGATCGGACAACATCTTCCTATATCAACTCACCATTTAACAATTTGGAGAGCCCATCACTCTTTCTTAGGGCTCTGGCTTAAAAAATCCTATCAAGGCCGCTCTCACTCCATTGGAGAGTCCATCGGGTTTCTTGGCATGGATTACCTTTCAAGCCTCCTCACCTTTGTTAAGTGGGGAAAATGAGAGCATGAGATCTTAAAATCTCTCTCTTTCCTCCTCTAATCATTTTCCCTTGGGGTTTGGGTTTGGATGAAGGTTTAGGGTTATGGCTTAAGGGTTTAGGGTTTAGAGTTATGTATTGACCTCCGGGTTCTCTTGCATTTTACAACTTGTAATGTAACTTACCTTGGTCTTTATCAATGAAAAGTTCTATTATTCCATTGTTGTGTAAAACTTTATTGTTTCCTTGATACCACTTGTTGGTATCGAGATCGATCGAAACGAGTTTTAAAAATGGATCCCTTTCGAAGATTACATGAGGAAGTAATCTTTTGAGCATCGATACCAAGGTGGTCGGTGGGAAAACCTATTTTGCATTCAGCAAAACGTTTCATTTTCATGCATATAAAAAGCGGGGTGAGGGCGGGTGTTTCCAATTTTTCAACTTTGGAGCTCATGTGTTGTGTTTTTGCTTATAACTAGATGCATATGACAAGTATAAACATAAAGGAACAAACAACACAAGAATATATAGTGGTTGGACAACCTTTCCTACATCCATCTCCTCTCTAGGAAATTCCTTATCAACTTCGATTCATTTTCCTCGTAGTTTACTTACTCAACTTCGGTCCGTTTTCTTACTCCGTGGTTTAACTAACTCAACCCGACCACGAGCTTTTAATTACCTCCATAACTCAAACTCTTAGATGTTTAACGAGTTCACACTCGCTTCGACTTATCACCCTCAAGTTTGCCTAACAACTACCTCACCACTTTGGGTTTGGGTTTGGTGTTGTCTCCAACTATGGTGAGATTTTCCTTCAATGGTTTAGCCTCAATGCTAAGGTTGGGAAAATCTCTCTAAACTTATGATACATCGTGGGTTTCTTAGGTTGGGTTCTAGAACACTCTTTGAATATATTTGTATATCTAAACTTGTGTTCTAGGGTGGGAATGCTTTGACTATAACGCTCTTTGGCTTTGTAGCATTTTTGTGCATAATCTCCACGCATCCACCCTCCATTTTTCGATAATGAAGAAAAGAACTTGTATTTATAGTGTGGATTTGAATGTTACTTTGGAGAGAATCACATTCAAATCCATACTATTCTTTGTAAGTTCTCAGACAATTTGGTTGTCCCTCTTGTTGGTCCACGCCACCGGATTCCAACGGCTATATTCCTCAAATGGATCCTCGGAACATTCGATATCTTCGAGCATTCAAGACATTCTTGAGTCTTTAGTAATTCTTGTGCCTTCTTATTTTTCCGAAGAATCTTCGAGTTCTCCAGTCTTCAGAGTTCTCTGAGTTTTGAGGTTCTCTCGAAAAAGTCTTTCGGTTCCTACGATCTGAGCCTTCTATCCTCCGAGTGTTCTGTTCTATCTTTTAATACATGGTTAATTCTGTTGTCTAAAAGCTGAATCTGACTGTTCAAGATTATCCCAACATGTCATACTCGTCTTTTTGGGATCTAATCAAAATCCTTTTTATTAAATTCATTTCCCAAAAAAATCATACACCTCTTGGAAATCTATAGTAAAGATCCAATCAAAGCCCTATACTCTTTCGATTAGTCTTCCACCTTCATCCGGATCCATCTTGAATCACGGTCAACATTGGAATTTGATTTCCTTTAACTCCATACTTAGCCAATAAATTCCTTGTGTATTTTTATCGACATATGAAGATCCCATTGTGAGCTTACTAGACATTTTCCGGAAAATATCTCATCCGACCCATCATGGACATCTCAAATTTCCTTTCAGCTTTCATTCCATAACTTCATTTAGGAGAACCAAATATAATGTCGCCCACATAGATCCGAACCAAGAGAATTTCTTCTCGATCTTCTATTCGAACAAGGTCCGATCAATCAAGCCCTTGGTAAATCCATTCTCTATTTATCATACCAAGCTCTAGGAGCCTGTTTCAGTCCATAAAGAGCTTTTCTTAAATGGTACAGTTGGTTGCTTATTTCAAAGCCAGGAGGTTGCTCAACAAAAAAATACCTCTGCTAGCACCCCGTTTAAGAATGCACTCTTTACATCCATCTGATACAAAGAAATCCTATGAAGTTTTCTTCGAATGGCTTCGGCGGCGGAAAAGGTTTCATCATAATCAATCCTTTGATTGTGAATATCCCTTAGCAACAAGTCTTGCCTTATTTCTGGTTATTACATTGTGCTCATCCTTCTTGTTCTTGAATACCCACTTAGTACCAATCACATCTTGATGAGTTGGTCTGTCTACAAGTTCCCAAACTTGATTTCTTTCAAATTGTTCTAGTTCTTCTTGCATGGCTAGAATCCAGCTTGCATCTTGAAGAGCTTCTTCAACTGTGTGAGTGGTTCCTTCAAAAGACGATAACAACAATACATTGCACTTTCACCAATTTGATGTCTAGTTCTAACTCTATCAGATGGGTCTCCGATGATCAGATCAGTTGGATGACTGGTTATCCAGGTCCTTCTGTCCTGATTGTCATCTGTTTGGAGAACATCATCCTCTTCTGATAAAGATTCATCACTAGAGACTGAGAGAGGTACTTGAGTAGGATCCACTTGGCATGGACATGTCTCAGCTGATGTTGGACTCATCATTTCTTGAAGTCCATGTTAAACATCGTGTTCCCGAACCGGATGGTTCGGTTATTCTTTATCTCGATTGTACCAACTTCTTCAATCGACCAATTATGCGTACCTTTTTTCATCAAGGTCAAAATTAAACATATCTTTGTGACATATTTTGATTCCTTTCCTTTGAGCCTTAGGCGATTCATTTTCGTGTATCTCAACGATTGCATCCGTGCCGCTCGTTACGAGGCGGACTTCTCTCCCGATCGATTTCAAAGACCACATGAGGTGTTCTTCCACAACTAGGGTTCGTCTTTTGAAGACCCTAAATGCCTTCTTGGTTGAGGAATATCCTAAGAATATACCCTCATCTTTTGGCATCAAAAAGTTTTCAACTGACTCTTCCCATTGTTGTGTATGAAACACTTGCACCCAAAAACATGGAAATAAGAAACACGAGGTTTTCTGCTCTTCCACAATTCATAAGGTGTTTTAAAATGGATCTTAGTCAGAGAACATATGTTCTATTCTGGCATCATTATTGATTTATACCAAAGTGGCTTTTGAGTAGCATGTTCAACTAACATAGTCGTCGCACTTCTTTGAGTGTTCTATTCTTCTTTACGCTCGCCCGTTTTCTTGTTGTGGTGTTCTTTGATGTCTCATCTTTCAGTATACCAAACTCGAAAATGATATAAACTTGTTAAGGAATTCTTTCTCGATTTGATTTTCACTTTTCTTTGAGACCCTTCTCATTCTGAATTTTCTTGAGGAGCTCGGGTAGTTTGATTGTAGTTTCACTTTTCTTGTACAAGAATATAACCCAGGTGAACTTGGAATAATCATCCACGACCACCAGAGTGTATTTACGTCCACTGAGACTTAGAGGTGTAACTGGTCCAAACAAATCCATATGGAGCGATTTGCAGACTATTTGGATGGAGGAGAAGGTATTCCTTTGAATGAAGCTTTTACTTGGTTTCCTTCCGACATGCGGACACATGTCCGATCCTTAGAGAATACTTCATTCGAGACCTTCTACCAAGGACATCCTTGCTATCTTGTTAAGAGTCTTAAAGTTCAGATGACTCATTCTCTTGTGCCAGAGCCAGGTGGAGCTCTTAGAACTCTTAACAATCAGGCATGCATTTCTTGGACAACTGTTCCAATCTATTGTGTATATCGTTCCTTTTTCTTGAACCAATCGGAAGATCATTGAGTAGCTCAATTTACGATCAGCATTTTTTACGTCAAGAACTCAACACTAAAACCATTGTCGCAGAATTGTGAAACAGATAATGTGTTGTGCTTTAATCCATCAACATATGAAACTCCCCGATCATACATCATTGTTCACTAAGGTTATCTCCTCTAAGTATGACCAAAATTATCATCACCAAAGAGAACTCTTGGGCACGGTCTTTCAACATAGTTCTTCGGAGAAACTAGGCTTCCAAACGTGTCTTGAGCATCCACTATCTATGTACCGATATAGTACCGTTCTCCACCCTTATTTACCGATCCAAGCAATTACGCAAAACAATTCAAACTTTAGATACCCCAGTAGAATCGGGTCCTGGGGGGTTAGAAGTACCTTTCGGGATCCAAACATATCTGGCACCTCCGTTGAAAACAGAAGGCTTGATCTGTCTCCCATAAACATCTACATAATCATATGTCTCTTCATATGCAATCTGGTTCGTATGATTATGAGTGTGAGCATTGGATAAATCGGAAGACTTGGGATTTTTCATTGAAACTTGTCTTCTTTTAATCCAGTGGTGCTCAGGTGCAGCAGCCCTAGGTTTCTGATTGTAAGGGTAGGTACGACTGCTACCATTAAAAGATTCATATCTTTCTAGCATAATTGGTCTTAGCCTTTTACCCTTAGCTTGCTTGTTAGGCAGCTTGGACTGAGTCTGCATCAGTTGGGACTGTCCCTTTCGAGATGGTCCAGCCTGATACCTACTCTGTTGATTGGGTTGTGGTCTCCTCAGAAGAACTGGGTTCATCCCGATGATACCTAAGGCGATGTCGATCGGTTAGGGTTCATTTACTTCCTTTCTAATCTGACACTTGCCTTGCCTGATCAGCTTATCCTTTTCCCTTATCAGATACAAATTTGGTATTTCGTGTATCTTAGTCAAAAACTCGTTTGGTTACACTTTTCTGATGTGAACCAGACGGGGCTTTTGAGGATCCAGAAGGGATTTCATACCCAATTCCCTCCTTGTCTGTTGGCGTACGAAAATAGTTGTTCAAATCTTGAACAGTTTTAGAAGATTTCATGAAAACCTCTATTTTCTTACGTAGACCGTCCTCAAGAACTTTCAGATTCTCATGCATCCGGAAGAGTTCATCAAACTTAGCCTGAAGAGATTTGAGTTCACTGGCTTGTTGTAGGTTGAGAGCCAACTATTCCTTAACTAGCTTTCCCTGATCAGAAGAACTGACCTTCAGAAACTCCAGTTCGGTGGTCATCTTCTGAACATTTTCAGCTGATTTTAGTTCAGCTGCTCTACTTGCCTCAATTTCTTTAACAAGCCTGATGTTCTCAGCTCTCAGGTTATCGTTCTCAACTTCCACTCGTGTATAAGTATCTATTGCATTGGAAAGATCATCAAGCAATTGGTCATTGTAGACCTGCAAGTTGACCTCTCCTGCATATGTGGTCGGCACATGTGGTGTGGAGGAAAGAGGCACATAAGAGTTAGAAGGTACCTCTGTTTGATTTGATTCTCTGGCCATGAGACAGATGTCATCATCAGATAAGAAGCTCAGATCATCGACATCATCAGTTGTTGTTATCAAGCAGAAATCTTCGAAAGAAGAGTAACCAGAATCATCTGAGGGCATGTAGGAATCATCAATGCCAGACGTATCTGCAACCATAGCTTTCCTGTCCCTGTATCTCTGTTCTCTTCTATTTCTTTTCTCCTCTCTTTATTTGGGGGTCGGGTCAGGACAGTCAGCACTGTAATGGCCTGGTTTTTGACAGTTATAGCACACTCTTGAATCCCCTGAGCTTCCTCTGCCTAGAGAATCGTGTCTTCTGTAATGCCTGTCAGGAGACTTCCCATTATGTCGATAGTCAGATCCTTTCTTATCTGATCGATCATCACGTCTGCTTTCTTTCCGGTCATCTCTTCGATCATCCTTCATTTCGTCAGAATGATCGTCCTGTCTTTCTTCTCTTCTATTATCTCGATTATCAGATGAACGACACCTCTCTTGCGATCTGTCAGATAAACGACGATCTCTTCCTCTATTCCTTCGATAGTCATCATAAAACTTCCTGTATTTGCCCATTTGAACATTTGTTCTTTCCAGCTTTCTTGTCAGTAAGGCAATTTGTTGAGCTTGAATGATGATGTTTCCAACTGGTTCCACAATTCGTGAACTACTACTTGCTGCCTGAAATGCAACATATTTGGGATTGGGAGTAGTTTCAGCTGGGACATCATCAGATCCTTGTCCTCTCTCGATCAGGTCGAACTCATGAGCTTTCAAACTGAAGATTAGATCATTTGGTTTCATTGTAGCAATATCTTGATAGTCCTTAATCACAGTCACCTTCGTATCCCATTTCTTAGTCAGCAATCTGAGAATCTTGTAGTTGATATCCTTGTTTGACATTACTCGTCCAAGATCACAAAGTTGGTTGAATCCTCGTGTGATCCTTCCATCAAATTGGCCAACTATTTCATTTGGCAACATCTTGAGTTTCTCAAATACAACTAGCTCAGCTTGCAGTCTGCTGTCCTTGATCTGTTCATTTCCTCTGCAGATTTCAGCAAGCGTATCCCAGACTTCCTTAGCTGTCTTCAGGTACTTCACTTTCTCTCTTGTAGTAGCATCCATGGTTTTCATGATGAGATGTCCGCAACAAGATATCGGGTTAGACAGTTTCCTCTCATCTGCATCCATCAGAGAGGGACTCTTTCTGATTCTTGCTCAAACTGGTTGTGTGGGATCTCGTCCTGCTTCAGCTGGGTTGTAGTGATAGATGATAATCGGTCCTATCTCAAGAATCTCATTCATTCTGTTGCTAATCACTCCCAGATGGTTTCTCATGTCTATGGACCAATCTGCATACTCATCAACAGAAAACATGGGTAAATTATGATGCATACCTGAAGTATTATTCATGCTTGTGGTGATTTTGAAAGAATGAGTTTTGAAAACTGTTTTCAAAGATCAGTTAAAGTGACCACAAAGGTTCTTCCTTAAGAACCAATGATATTCAAAGCCAGTGGTCGGAAGAACCACTGCTCTGATACCACTTGTAGGTCCCGAACGGGTTTCAGTGAGGGTTGAAGTCTAGAGGGGAGGGGTGAATAGACTTCAAAAACTTTTTTCGTGGATCGATGTGTTTGCATGTATGTATGTCGAGTCGCGATGTGAATCGGTTTGGATCGATATCCGACCATTGATCGGTAGACATATCAGTTCGGCGTCTATCAACTTAACTGATGGTGCGGAAGATAAGTTAACCAGTGTAGAAAACCAGTTTTATTCAACAAAAGATTATGACCAATCTGGTTTGAATCAGATAACTAAAGTGTTAATCTGATCAGATCAGTAGCTTGATGCTAGTCTAATCCTGGTACAGAATATGTATGCAGATAACAAGAGTAGTGTGCAAGTATGTGTAAAGCAGATTAAAGGCACACAAATTTATAGTGGTTCGGACAACTTGTCCTACGTCCACTCTTCCCTATCGCCAGGGCACCAACTTTACCAATCGGATCGAAGTTTAATGTGTTAGTCCAACACAAGACAACCAATGATATTTAACGAGTTCACACTCAACCAATCCCAGAAATCTAATCTAGAAACCCTAGATAGAAATCTTGTTATAACAAACTTAACCTAACACAGTTTTGGTATAAGATTTGTTTTGTTCCAACTGGAATACTATCATATCTTCTGATTAGCCTAAAGCTAGAGGATAAGTATTTTGTTAAGAACTAAGGGATGAACACTTAAGAATAACTCTTGTGATTGTGTTCTTCGTGCGGAAATCTTGAGAGCTTTTGCTTGTAGATAATTTTTGTGCCTTACTCTGAAGGTTTGATCCCTTATTTATAGGCACGAAATCGAACTAGCCGTTGGAGAGCAATTTGAATTTAGGTCTATTTAAGGTAGGTTTGCAGACAGATTTGACGTGCTTCAAGAGCGGTATGGCCGAAAGCATGCAAGCTTGTCCTTTCTAGCCGTTTAACTCATTTTAAATTGTCACGCAATGTCATTTCGCATACATTGTCTTTCTCTCATTGGTTATCAAGTACACTTATTTATTGTTTGATTTACCAACTTAGTTTGATATTCTTAGTGTCGATGACTTGTCTCGTCTTGGGTAACATTGAAGTAGTCACTGATGGGTGACCGCATCGTTCGAACAACGATCTGTCTTTCGATTTTTTAGGTTATCACGTTAAAAAGTTGTCTTAGCACAACTTACTGACATTTTCTTGTTGTTATCTGATGTAGGTCTTCTGGTCTTGATGTCTTGACTCTTCTGCTCATCTGATTTTCAGCTTATCTGCTTAGATCTTCATCATCTGATCTTTAAGTTAGTTGATCTTCTGATTTTACAAGACTTAACCTATACATATTGAGTTCCCCCTCAATATGTGACCTATCTGTTACTTCAGCTGTCTACACACTTCAGCTGATCATCTTATCTGCTATCTAAATCATCGATCAAATTGTCCGATTTGTCCTATTACATTATCTGTTTTGGAACTTCCATCGAAACTACAAATTTTCCAACATGGAGCAAAAACTTTAATTCCAATTAAATCAGTAATAAATATTAATGCATAATTATCGTTATTTCTATTTAATTAATGTGATTAGGAGCAGAAAATTTCATTCTAATTAAACCATCAATAAATATTAATTCCTTAAAATTTGTCCATAATTAGTTTTTTAAAATTCCTAAAACTACGTGCATAATCAGTTACATAAATATAGTCAATTGAAATCCATTTATTTATACACATGTTAAGTCAACTTTGTATAAATAATGACACATATAATTGATCATTTAATTGTGTCTTTCACTATTGTGTTTATTTGGAATAATTAATTTTACGGATCATTTTTTTAAGTAGAGAATATTATTGTTTTTTTTTATATTTTTTATAATTGTGCATTGATTTATACACTTAATTAGAAGTTTCCAGTTAAATATTAAATTCGTGACTTCCCTTTAATTTTGAGATTATTTCACATATTATTTTAATTATGTGTATCATTTAAAATTGTCATATACATTTTTAAAATATGTACGATTTAGTGGCTATAATTAATAATTGTAGTTTAACTTTTTATACATTCATTTGCTTTTTTAAAGGATGATTTAATAATTTATTTATATTTTTACAGCATTAAATTTTTATATAAATAATTTTTATTTAATATCCATGGCTTGAAAAGAGTATTGCGGATTTTTAAAAATAATATAATTGAAATAATATAAATTATTAATGATATAGGAATTCATCACTGATTTTGAAAAAAAAAACCTTAAATATAACAGGAAACCAAAACAACTCAACTTTCATGGCATGTATTTAGGGGTCATTATTTTTTATTAGAGTATGTATATTAAAATAAATTTAAATATTTCTTTAATTTATTTGCATTATTTAAAACATATAATAATATTATTTTATATCAAATATAAATAACTGATTTTATATATAAATAACTTTTAGAACACTATATAGTCTATATCATATATTTATATTTTTAATTATATATCAAGACAAAAGATTATAGGAAAGGCAATATACAAAATTTTTATATACATTATTTTTTTCAAATTTATATATACTTTAATATGTTTATTAATTTTATCATGTGAGTAATATTTGCTTTAGTTTAATTTTAATTCCAATTAAACATTATTATTATGTTTATGTATAAAATTTTCATTAATATATTTTAATAATTTATATGCAAATCGCAAGCAATGATTAAGCATAATTTCAAGCAATGATTAAGCATAACATTAAATTATGTTAATAAATTTTAAAAAAAAATTATATTTACTTTCTAAATATTGAAACATGTATTTGTGTATAAATAGGTACACTCATCACTTATAACTTCACAAAATATATACCTTAATAATTATATCTTCTTATAAAAGTTCATAAATTGATCCATATATTTTGGAAGGATGAGTAAGTATATTTTATTTTATATTTTTCATATGAGTACTTTTTAAATAATTCTTATATTATTATTATTATTATTATAAATTAAATGTTTTTTATTCTAACAAAATATTTATTCTACCTTTTTACATATAAATGTATTTATTTCTTCCAAATAATTTTTGAAAATATATAAAAATTCTAAAGTATTTAGATGTCGTGTTATCTTCATCCCCTCTAAAATTTCTCGTCCATTAACGATTAAAAATATTAATTCAAAACACCTTCTCTATATCTTCTTATAAAAGTTCATATTGATCCATATCGATAAGTATATTTTATTTTATATTTTTTATGAGTACTTTTTGAATAATTCTTATATTATTATTATTATTATTACAAATTACCCTTTTTTATTCTACAATTATTTATCTACCTTTTTTGTTATTTCTTCAGGTTTGAAAATATACTATACAATGTCGTCCTCTTCATCTCTGATTAAAAATATTAATTCAAAGAGTACCTCATGGACAATGACATTGCGGTGTTTACGCACCTACGATGCTCCTGCATACGGGTTGAGTAACCCTTTAAGAAATATAGAATGTGTGTTTCATGATAGCGAGGTAGCACTCTAATTTTATGTTAATCAATAATTTTTATGATAATAATATTAATATATACAAAATTAATCAGTCTTTTTTTCTTATAGTGTAATCGGGTACACGCTACCATCAAATCGCATAGCATTGAGAAATACCGCAACACATTTTCTGAGGGAGATTTATATGTCATCCGAAATGTTTTGGTTACTAGCGACAAGGCTCCATTTAAAACAACTTCTAATGATTTTAAAATTCAATTTATTTCGTCCACTCGAGTGTCAAAATTCAACGATTTGAGTTTTCCTAGAAGTATGTATGTCTTTACTTCATTCTCAGATTTAACATTCGGAAAACCAGTTAATGAAGGACAGTTGATTGGTAATACTTAATTTAATTCATTCCTAAAGTTATTACAATTACGATTGTTTTTATTTTTTCATCAAACATATACTTTATTTTTAAATTATAATATTGCAGATGTTATTGGAATAGTTAGTGAGATTGGTGACATTCAAAATAGAGAGGTGAATATGAAGCCCACAAAATTATTGGAATTTTTTCTAGAAAATTTGGAGTAAGCATATTCATCGTTAATTAATTCATTAATCTATTATTATATATATAAGTTAATATTCAATAAAAAATTTCTAAATATATAATATGTTTAATATGATTTTATCATAATTTATACTTTTTTGTAGGGGTTCTCGATTGAAAGTGTCACTATGGGGTGAATCTATCAACGAACTTAAAAAGGTTCGAATGTCGGGTTCGAATGATCCACCAGTAATCATTCTGCAAATGTTTCGCGCAAAACTTTATAATCGTAAGTTTTATATTTTTATAGTCCCATGTATTTTTTTAATTTATTTTATCTTATAATAAATATCTGTTTATTATTTTAGTACATTGTAATAGCAATATGCTAAGATTTTAACATTATACATATAATATTTATATATACATATATTTTAAATTATACAGGAGACTATTCAATTTCAAACTCTTTTAATACATCAAAAATTGTATATGGAGATGAGGTAGAAGAGATACACGAATTCAAAAAGAGGTATATTTTTTATATTAAGATAAATCATATTTTCATTTTTTTATTAATTAATAAAATTTATATTAATATACCTTTTTATCTTATTACAGTCTTGAAGCTGCTTCAAATAACAAAAATCTCTCTGGTACTTTTTCATGGTCATCTTTGAGTGGCACTGTTAGTGATGTTCCTGACCTTCACGCCGTACCTATTGACACAATCCTTCAAAATTCCAAGGTAAATTTTACAAATGAATTATAATTAATAAGCAATTATTATTCAAGAAATTTTTATTTTAGAAATCAATAAATATTAATATTTTATTTATCTAATTGTAATATAAAAATATATAGGTTGGTCAGTTATGAATTTGTGCAAGGATTGTTGATTTAGAGTCATTTGACAACTGGTGCTATAATTCTTGTGCAAAATGCTTTCACAAAGTGATTTAAAGGACAATGGCAGTTTTTATTGTAATAATTGTGTCAAGGATAATGTTCCTATGATCATAAGGTAAATTAATTTCTATTCATTATTATGATTGTATCTATTTTTTCATAAATTTAATCTTTTTGTCATTTAATTGAAAAAATCTAAGTTATATGGTCTATTCTTATTTAAAGGTACGAAATCAAGGTAATTGCATTTGATGGTTCAAATAATGCTACTTTGAACTTATGGGATAACATCTGCAATGAATTGATACATAAAAGGACATTTGAATTGCTCCAAAATCAAAAAGAGGTACACTACCAAAAACTATATTGACATATATAATACTTGTGTTTCAATGATTCACTTAGATGTGCAATCAATTATTTTCTTATTGCAAAATGTTGTTTTCAAAATATTTCTTTTCCAAAGTTCTATTAATATTCATCAAAATGTATAATTTTAACAATTACGTCTTTGTAATATATCATTTTAGGATGAGATTGGAGTTGTTCCTGTTGAGATTCAAGATTTGCTTGAAAGAGTAATTCATTTCAGAATTCAAATTAAATCGGATGATGTTAAACGTTGTAATGATACTTTTAACGTTGTGAAGGTTAATACCAATCCATCTATGATTGAGAGATATTTAAGTTTTCTTGACAAAGATGTAAGTCATCATTCATAAATTGTTATTTTTTAAATATAAGAGCGGATTATAAATGTTATTAATTGTCAATTATTAAATATTATCGTTTAACATAGTTTAATAATACTTAGGACTTTCAACTCTCTCCTAAAGATGATGAATTTGAAGATTCTAAAAGCTCAAAGGTGTAGAGAAAATTCATATTATTTCTATATTTATTCTATTTCGTGTTTAATAAATTTATTTATTTTTATAATGCTTATATTATAGGACGAAACTTCAAACGTTAAGGTAACTTCTCCTTGCAAGTTAAACCTTCTGGAATTAAAGCAATTGATGTAGATCATGCAAATGTGGGTGATAAAAGACAGTATCCCGACCGTGGTTCCACTAGCGATTCAAAGAAGAAGGCAAAATTTGTGTACGAATGAGAGCATTTTACTATATTTTATGGTACTTTGCAGAAGACAATTTTGGTTATGATTTTGTTTTACTTTTTTAGAATAATAATTGTGATGTTTGCAAATTACGAAATGGTTTTGATGTTTAATTTGATTCCAATTATCATATTATTAATTTTATCATTAATATTATGTATTGTTTATAATTTATAATTGTTTATTAGTTAAAATTTTATAGTTCTTTGCTTGATAATATTTGCATATTTAACATAATATTTTATAGGAATTGTATTGCTTTCGTAATGTATATTTTGAAATATAAAACTTATCAAAATCAAAATAATTTTCTAGATTTTATCAATGTCATATAAAATTTTATTAATTTTCTTATACGAAAAATATTATCAAAATTTAATTAAAGTAATTTATTATATATATGAATAAATTATTATACTGGATGTAACACTATATATGACTATATAATTTTTTAAAACATTATGCTAAACATGAAAGTATTGAATAACTTTTATACGTAAGTATATATATTTTTGACACTATTTATAACAATGTACTTACAAATTAATTATTGTAAATTTCATAAAGTTTAATAGAAAAGATTATGGCAATTTTTACATTTACTTTTTAAATAAAAACTTATATTTAATTAATAAAAAAATTTAAATATTGCACAAATATATATACTTTGATAGATACATAACAACATTAAAATATTAAAACTTATATAAAATATTGTAATGTTTAAAATTAAAGATCTTAAGTGTAAACGATTTTTTTAACAAATCAATATTCATATTAATAAATTTAAATAAATTTTAAAAAATATTACTGTGGGCTAAAAGTTATCTCATTATAAACATAAAATCTGATAATAAAAAAATTTATAACTTTTAATAAATATTCTATAAAAATATAAAATAATATTTTATTATTTAAACGTGTGACAAAAATGACAGTGCGATAGCACGGGTGCAATACTAGTTGTCTTATTAACTTGATATCATAAACAAAACATAAGTGCATTCTTTCTTTTTTTAATAACTTGGTATCCGACGTAAGGATCGACTAATTCGGGATATCAGAACCCACCATTTATTAGCAGGGGTCTCACTTCAACGCTCTTGTATGGACAGACGCATCTAAAAAATTGATCGTACTTAAGGGGTTTCAAAACTGAGACATAGAGAGGAGCATACTCCTAAGTCACAAGCCTTTTGCGACTCACTTGTATAGACTTAGGACTTTGCGAATCACATTACATTATAGTTTGTAATTTAAAATCAAATTTCAACATCCACTCCTATAAAATACACTTACACACATATTTTTCACAAAATTTAGTACAATCACATTGCTAATTTTTTCACTCTCAACACAATATAATAATACATCATCAATCACTATTAAATATTAATTTGATATACAATAAAATTTCACCCTACCAAAATGTCAAAACAAACACATGTTTTTTACTATTCACAAAGACTTTCATATCCACAGGTTTCGAAGTCATAAATTTTCCTACACACCTAAATCCCGATACAAATAAGGTATTAAAATTTATGTTACTATATACACACAAATGTGTTACTGTGAATAGAAAAGTTGTGTTACTGTATAAATAAAACTATACTCCCTCTGTTTCATCTACTTCTTCCTCTGTTCTTTATTTGCTTCTCTTGATTTGTAACCAACTGCAGTCAGTAAATACTTAAACCACCAGATTACCCAATTGAATTAATAAAAAAAAAAAAAAATATCACATAGTAACCAAAATTTGTCCTTAAATTAACACATACTTCCTCCATCCCATGATTTTTTTTTTGGTAGTTACTATTAGGTACCATTTATAAGTAGCTCTTACTCTTAAGTGCTATACTTTTTAAGTGTTACTCCTAGGTCCAAAAAAGGGTCTTAAAGACTTAAATAACCTTATATGATATAAAAAAATCAAATTTGTGCAATTTTGAATTTATTTTGAAATGTCTTGACTGAAATTTAAACATTTATTCCTCTAAAAAATCTGCACACTCCAATTTTTTTAAAATCATTTATTTAATTAATTTTCAAAAAACTACATCTTCGTGTATATATATATTAAATTGTACATTCTTAACCATTTTGCAAATTATTAAAAAATGACATCAATCAAAATCATCAAATCAGTACCTTCTTTAATTTTCGAGAACTCCCCTCCAACACCTTACCTTGCAAAAATTACTCAACCGGATCCAAAAGTAAAAAATGGGTCAACCTAATAGAATCCGTGCAATGCATATGAAGGTTTTAGGATAATTAGGTGAAAAATTGATACACGGCAGGCCCTACCCATTTAAATTCAGTCTGAATCAGAAGGCAATGGCGCTAAATTTAATAAATAAAGAAAAAAAAATTAGGTGCAAGCAATTCAGCCATTCCCTCAGATATTCAATGAACACGAGAAGTTCGGATTTTCAGCGCTAACACTACAATTACAATAGGAAAAATACACACAATTTTCCTTCTCTCATTCCTCCTCCTCTGAGCAACCAAACACGACTCAAGCAATAATTCTTTCATAGAAAACCAGCATGGTATAATAATTGCGGTTGTGACAAATAATGGAGGAGGATTTTGATTGCTATTCCGTCGAAACGGATGAAGATTACGAGTTCGACGCCCCTCAGTTTTACGATTTTACCAGGCCTGAAAATGATTCTGAGATTCACGATGTAGAGCGCTGGTTCGAAGTTTCCGGAGATTATCCCCATTGTCGTGAGTTTTTTGAAATGCGATTTGGTACTTTTTTTATTTTATCTGGCAATTTTAATAAATGCGTATGGTTCTCTTTGAATAGCGTCGCTGTATACGAGCATTTGATGCCAATGATGTTGGGATTTTTATGTTTGAACAGTTAAATTTGATCGATTAATTAGATAAAATGTTGTATGAGAGTAATTGATGTTGAATTTGAATCACGAGAATATATGTCATTGTTTATAAGTGTAGTAAAATTAGCTGAAACAGGAAGAGAATTTTGGGTTTTAAGATATGGATGTTGTTTCATAGAATTATTTGGATACCTATGGCTGGATCAGAGCAGGATTTTGTTGGTGGAACAAAGAGCAAATAATAAAACTATTTTGCTTGTTCTTTTGAACTATTTCCCTTGCCAATTCTCTCACTTGCTTCTTTCTTTCTTTCTTTCTTTCTTTCTTTCTTTCTTTCTTTCTTTCTTTCTTTCTTTCTTTCTTTCTTTCTTTCTTTCTTTCTTTCTTTCTTTCTTTCTTTCTTTTATTTATTATATTTTGTTGTGTTTGTGATGGTTCAGCTTTTGTTGTGAAGTTGAATTTGGAAAAGATACTATGTCTAGAAGTTGAGGCCAAGTCTTCAGCAAAGGATAGCAAAAACAGTATTAGCAGGCATGGAGTTTCCCATTCGAAAAGGAATGGCAAAGGTAAACAAGGATATTCATGATCGTGTGTACTAACGTCATGTGACCTTAAATCAACATATCCTGCTACTTTGATCTGATATCTAGTATCAATCCCTGGCGGCACATTTTCTTTTGCCTAATTTAAATTTGTGTTACTTCTAACTAATATCGGTCATTACAACAAACTCTATGGCTTGATTTCGTTTCATATATAATCTTCTGGACAGTTGCGAAGTTTTATAATTCGTACCCAATCTTGCTCTGATTAAGAAAACCTATGTTAAGGTTTTTTTTATAGGATAATTTATCTAAAGCAAGATCACAAGTCTCTATTTTGAGATTTCTCTCTCTTCTTCTCTTCAGAAAAAGGAAATCCGATGCTTCAAGATGTTGCAAAATCTAAAACAAAGCCAGCTGATAAATTATCCCAACCAAAGAATTCAAGTTTTATGAAACCTACGGCTAGTCATTTGGCAAAACTACCTAAAGCGCATGGTCAGAAGCAGTCGAGCTACCACTGTACAAGGTCTAATTTTCATTTCAGTTATTTAATGATTATTGGTTCTTAGTATTCTTTTCCTATCTTAAACGAAACCAAGCATGCTATAGAATTCCTTGCAGTTGTTTCTACTTATTTTGGTTGTGTGTTGTATTTAGGAGTATCTTGGTGTTTCTCATTTATCAGGTTTCAGAGAACAACGGCCAGGCTTGATCAGATGCGCAGTTGTGTTGGATCTGATAACCTTTCAACGAAGAGACAAAAGCTTGAGATTGGTTACTTAAAAAAGGTGCAGAAAACATTCATTTATTAAACATTTTTTATTGAGATATTACCAGCATTACACTTATGCAAAAGCAGGGATTTAAAAGCATGGTGATGACAGATTCAAGGGAAAATAAATAGTAGCAGATGATTGATATAAGATTTGGTGTTAAAACTCCGATCCTTAACTTTGTTAATCTTGTGTAATGCGTGCAGGGTTCTGGTTTAAGGCATCAGTTCTACTTACCACATAAATCATCAAAGAAGGTAGTTGGATATTCAAAATGGAGGAAACGTAATTGGATTTGGTTGTGATGTTGGATGCTCACTTATTGCATTAATTTTTTAATTGAAAGGTCACTGTTCCAAGAGAACCGGAACTGGAAACACAGCTCCGAGCACAAAGGCGAAGGTGTTGTGACATATTCATACAGATTTCATACATGTATTTTCCATGTGTTAATATATCACTCATTGTTGTGTTGTTGGAATCCAGGTCCAAGACATCAAGTGAAAATGAGAAGCAAAAACAATCGGGATGCAACTTTAAAGCGCATCCACCAACCAGAAAAGTTAGTATTTCTGTAACCAAAACTATATATATAACCTTGAAAAGTTGGTTTAACACTTGTCCATCTTTGCAGATTTTGCATGCTCGTCCCTTGCCCCAACACAGAAAAAGAAAGCCTCAATCGCCAGACTTTCAAGTAATATATGGTTTAAGCTTGTTGTCATGATCTTTTCATTTGCAATTTACTACTTTGATTGCATTTTCCCGTCTTAACACCATCGATATTTTGTCATATCAACAATATAGGAAAATTCAGATCAAGCCACATTTTGAGGATAACTCTTAATTCAGGTCCCAATTTTAATAGTTTCTCAATCCGTGGCCCAAGTTTTCTCAGTTCAACTTATACAACAAAAAATTAATGACGTTTTCATTCACTGCATGACTTGAATTGGAGGTGAATGTCATTTCTTGCTTCTATCTTGTATGGATTGAATTCACAAAATAAATCTATAGCACCATTTGATTGAGAAACAAGCAAAAACTGAGCCCCCGAATTGAGAAACTTATGAAGAATAGACCTAAATCAATGGTATTGTAAAAAAACTGGGTCTTGTTCTGAAAATTTCCATGGAATTTACATTTTTCTGGGTCTCATTTTCCCTTTCTTTTGACAATTTTTATCAGTTGCCTCATTCCAAGGCTGTACAAAGGGACAATCGTCGTTCGTCTGCTAAGGTAGGTCATGGATGTAGAATGACATTCAGTACGAAGTGTTCATCCTTTTTTCTGAGAAGACGAAGGAAGTTTTAAGTCCCTGCTTTTAAATATTATTGAGGGAGGAACTAACGGTGCTTATTTTATAACAAAGTTGGTTTGCTGCAAATTAAGTGGATGATCATATTACACAAAATTATGTGATCAGATCTGAAATATTGCTTAGAACATATAATTGATCCAGAACTTGAACTGACATGGCCTGTTCACATTTCTACGTGCATAAATCCATACATATACACATATCTATAAAAACACAATAGTCTATTTAAAGTGGAGAGTTTCTATTTCCCGTTCATATTTTCAAAAATGAAAACTTTTATCTTCCACCCAATATTCAAATTGAAATAGCTGTTTCATTTCAAGTATATACCAGATAAAAAAATTATAATTTTAATCTCACATCCATACTGCATATATAACAACAAATTTCAGACCTTAATATGAGTTTATTTAGATTTGAAAGTGTTTTTTAATTTGAATTAGAATGTAATATTTAAGATAGTCTTACTAGCTGTGTCACATACATCGTTTACACAAAAAAATTGTTAATATACTAACTTTGCACGAAAGAATTTACTAGTTTCTGCCTAAAAAATCCAAGATAATGTCTGCTATTATATCCTGCAAAGCAAAATCCTCTTAATCTTAATTCAGAAACCTTATACATTCCTTTAATATATATAAACTTGTTTTAAATGGTTACTACTAATGTTAAACCACAAATTGTTTCAATTTTCTGCAGGAAAACAAACTTTCAGCTGGTAATAAGCTCTCGGAAAATAAACTTATAGGGCAGTTCAACGAGGTACGATTTTAGAAACACTCTCTTGTAAGAAGACATTCAAAATGAATTAGAATGGAAAATGCAAATAGAGACAGGTAATTAGTGAGAAAGCTGGCAAATAATAGATTTGAATCTGTTTGACAACTCTGAAGTAAGAATTTGTCAAAAATTGAAACCATGTGGCATGAAAAATTCCGCTGGTATATACGTTTCAAATATATAGCTGTTTCCTCTTGTACATCTATCTGAATTCTGAACCAAGTATCTTTTTTTATCCACACATTCTCAGCTGTCTCTGGGATCAAACCTGGAGATCCATAGCACATCTCAGTTAGAAAGGCATTCCTCTGCCAAGGCAAGTGACAAAAGGCTTCTAATGATTTTTTTGTAATAATAAATTGATTACAAATTATGATTTTTTTCCTCTCATTTACATGCAGGGTTTAAACAAGGATGGCTCTGATTCTTTCCAAGCTGAATTTTGTGTAAGAAGTATAACATGCTTTAGTAATATATATGATTAATTCAAAGTATATATTTTGAACCTTGAAAATGAAATGCAGAGACGTCATTCAAAGCCAAATCAGTGTGGTCATATGAGAGCTCATGAAGCCAGCATGACCACGTAAACAAATTGTAATCCCAAATAATTTAGGCTTAAAATTTCCAAGAATGATATTTCTCTCATGATAATAACTTAAGATTATATAGAGATCGAGTTACTTCTCTTCTGAAAACTACGAATTATAGGGATGACAATAGGACGGGTTTAGACCCAACTAAACGAGTACGAGGCGGGTAATGATATTTTAGGACTCTGCCTACTATGTTAATATATATGTGTGGATGTGTATATAAATTATGTATGTTGTTTTCTTAAAATATGTAGATAGATTTGAGATGTAATTATTATATTGGTATCCAAGTCAAGTGTACATATTTATATCAACATGTGTATCACATATTTTATTTTAAAATATATTGATGGATCTTAGTTGTTATTTTTAATAAATGCTATGTTTAAACTCGAATCATATAATGTATATATGTAGATACTATGAACTTTTTAGGATTTGTTTGGAAGATTTAAAAAAAATAAAGTAAAGGTAGAACGGGTCGTGACTCGTGGGACAAGCCCGATGGATCTTAGTTGTTATTTTTAATAAATGCTATGTTTAAACTCGAATCATATAATGTATATATGTAGATACTATGAACTTTTTAGGATTTGTTTGGAAGATTTTAAAAAAATAAAGTAAAGGTAGAACTGGTCGTGACTCGTGGGACAAGCCCGATGGATCTTAGTTGTTATTTTTAATAAATGCTATGTTTAAACTCAAATCATATAATGTATATATGTAGATACTATGAACTTTTTAGGATTTGTTTGGAAGATTTTAAAAAAATAAAGTAAAGGTAGAACGAGTCGTGACTCGTGGGACAAGCCCAACCTGTCTCAAACAGTTATGTCTTGTATGCATTCAGGTGCATCGTGCACTCATAGTGCTTTTTAGAAACATGCAACATGTTATATTGAAAAATGCAACTTGTTTACACTAAACCGTGCAACTATTAATATGAAAAAATAGTTGACGATTTAGTGTAAACAAATTGCATATTTTAGTATAATAAATAATAAAATGCACTATGAGTGCACGGTGCACCTGAATGCACGTGATACCCACTCCTCTCAAACCTATTAAGTTGCCATCCAACTATGTCTATTTTTGTAGTGAACTATTTATTTCATTTTCCCTCCAATGAAATCTCATATATTAATATCAGGATTGCATCAAACTGATCAAACAATTTGTGTTGCAAATTTGTTGTGATACTCTTCTAAAGAAGCTTGGATATCCGCTGAGATTGTAGAGAAGATGGAAGGGTGATGAGATCCCATATTCAAGTGCTTAGGGTTGGAGATTTTGATGAGCATATTTAAGTCCATGTTTTGATCAAAGGTTCCTTTTTTGACATCACATTTACCTCAAATTTACTTCGAATTCAAATCAATAGTAGTCTACTTAACCATCCAATTATATCTCTAATCAACTCAATAGAATGGTAGAAGTGACATTTTTAGGCTTTTATTTTTCATGCAAAAAAATATGTATATGAAAAAGGAAAATGCAATAGTTTTATGTAAAGAAATCTCACATTTACTTTGAATTCAATTTTATAGTGAAATGTATCTCTATATTTTTTAGGATTGCATATTTTATTTTTTACGAGTAACATTCCTGTGAACCAGGTCTATACATGAACTTTATCAAGCACAAAAATTATCATTGTTACGTACAAAAAGTATGACTATTTAAAAAATGTTTTATTTTTCAAACAGTGATAATTTTTGTGCATAACAGACTTAAAAACGATATTTTTTTTATACATAACAGTAATATTAAAAAAATAGAGTTCATTATAAATTTAAATTCACACAAGTTTTTGTCATTTTTTACACAACCAACTAATATTCTCTATTTAATATATAAAATTTTGTCGCTCTAGCTCTTCAATACCATCTACCTTTTTATAGTTCTACTTGGTAGTCATGCTCGGGCATTACTTTAATGATATTAAATGTTTGCTCATATAATATATCTTATCTATTAAAGGCGAATCACCCCCACTTAATATGGTGGTTTTATTTCAAATCTCTTAATTTTCGTGAGAAGTTATTTATAGTATTTTTTTTAAAAAATTCAGTAATTCATTATTTAATTTTGATATTTACATTTCATTTATCTCTTATTTATTAATTATGAATCACTCTCTAATTATGTGGTTGCTATATTTAAAATACCTCATCTTCAAAACATATTTATTGATTTATATTAAATACATACTCTATAATTTATAAATGACAAAATCTAATATAAAAATTTATAAACATAAAAAAATCCAATTGAAACCCAGTTTTCTTTTAACCAACCCACTTCTAGTTGACCCAGTTTATGTATTTCTTTTATGCGGATTTTGATTTTCTACTCAAAATTCCTCTTCAACCACCATAAACCTTCCGGTCATCGAACTCCGCTGGTATCCAGCCGCCTATTATCCCTTCTAATCTGCAAAACTTAATTCTCTTTTCGGCTAATGTGTAAGTGCAATTTAAAGATGTAAGCCCTAATTTATAGAGTTACTGTCCAATCCAATCTATAGAGTAACTGAATCATAATTTTTAGATTTGTGGCACCGGCAACTATTTCTTCCTTCTGATCCTTGATTTTTAATTTTTATTTGTTATATATAACGGCGATAATTTTATGTAGAGCTCTGCCGAGTCTATTTACAAGTCCTTGGTCGTGTATCTTTGTTGCGGTTGTTGTTGCCATTAATTTTTTATATGGAAAAGGAGAAGATATTGGTGCCATTAACGTCCACCAGAAGCATAGTTGAGATTGAGCACCAAGTTGATGTATGGTTATAGTTTTATTGGGTATGGTTATGGTTTACAATGCTTCTTCAAATAAGTAGGAATGTGTACACCAATTTAGTAATGAGAAATTGTAGATTGGACAATCCAAAATTGGGAATAAAACATGTTCAGTTAGCTTGATAGATGAGATGAGTACAAGGGAAACTCTGTATCAAAGAGCATACATGAGATCTCTTCAAAGAAGAAAATGATATATTCTGAGCTGGAGTATACATTTTTGGGAAATGATTCTGGTTATGGAAACGAAGTAGCCATGATTGCTAGAGGTTGAAAAGATGCATATCATTCTGGCTTTCTTAAAGGTGCTGTTCTTGCTATTCATTTATAGTTCATTCAATTTTTGTTGAAAAATCTTGGTGTTGTTCGGTTGCTTGTGGAATTCATGTTGTAAATAAATATAGGTTCTAACCGCAATAGATAACATGGTGCTCAAGTCATAGATGATATAATGGTTTGAAACCATTTTGCCAACTGCATTTTTTTGAAGTAATGTTCTCACTTCAATATATTTATTCACATATTTAAGAGTATATCATGAACAAATTATTCAGGTCAATAATTGTAATACAGTAAAACCTCTATAAATTAATAACTTTGGGACCGGAGGATTTTATTAATTTATAAAGATATTATTATATCGATAAATTAATAATTTATTAATTTAAAGAGGTTTTAACGTATATGCACAGTTGACCTTCAAAGTTCCAAATTCTTTGAATAACTTTAATTATACATGCATAGTTAATGATGAAAATTAAGTTAAAATACAAATGTACTAGTAGAATTTCATGAACACAAACTCACGTGGAAGTTGGAATGACTTGTTTAAATTAATTGGTTTTGGAAAATACAAAAAATATGGTTCATTGGACTAACATTTGTGCATTGAATCATAGATAGAAATCAACACTATATATTTATCCATTGGAATCTTGGTAAATCACACACAAAAATGGTCACTCATCTAAAAGGAATTCAAAAAGAAGCATTGCAAGCATCAATAACTCTTCATAACTTTTTGTTGCAGTACGAGAAGACAACGCCACAACTATTGGGTGCAGTAAGGAGATTTAAAGATGAGATCAACATAGATTTGAAGTTCAAGAAAAAAAAAAGTTCTACATAGATTCTTATTTTTACTTAAGTTGTCTTAAAAATATTCAAGTGCATCATATATATGTATATGAATTATTTTTAATAATTATTAATTTATAGTTTAAATTTTAACCAATATATATATATGTTTGGGATCTCAAAAAAAATATTATCTTATAATTTTATTGATTGTGTCCCAAATTTGTATTGGTCCCAAATTGGGACCGGACAAATTTTTAATTTTAGCGAGATTATTAATTTATCGAATATTAATTTAAAGATGTTTTACTGTAATGATATTTATTAGGTTAGTGTTTAAGTGTGTGTGGTGTTATAGTTGTCGAACGATTTTGATCATTTGAGATTGGGATATGTAGTATAATAGTTTCAAGGAAATAGGATATCAGAAATTAGACAAAGGAATACAAGGCTTGATGTGGCTGTTTATAGAAGATGAATTGAAATTCAAAATTGGTGTCATTAATTTTTTCAATTATAGTATATGATATATTTGATGTTCAATGTTGATAAAATTACTTGTTGTTTAAGTTCATATTTGTAATAGAAAATGTTTGCCAGCTTGAATAAGGTTATTTTCTAATTGATTTTGATTTAATAGTTTTTATGATTTGTATGATAAGTTTACTCACCTATTCAACATATATATTTTACATATCTCACTTTATACTAATTGAGAGTTTTTATTGCTGGTGTGTCAACGCTTGGATGATTTGGCCTACGTGTCATTATAAGAATAAGAGTTGAATCCACGTGTACCTTAATTCCATCTTTTCTCCCTGATGTGTCTGCCACGTCTCTTTCAAATTTTCTCCTCATTTTCTCCGCGCAACTTTTTTGAGTTTTTCCAATAAACCCTATTTCACTAAAAATAAATCTCCATCGCCGCTCGCCATGGCCATCGCCATCGCCGCTGGATGCTCGCCATCGCCATCGCCGCTGGATGCTCGCCATCGCCATCGCCGCTGGATGCTCGCCATCGCCATCGCCGCTGGATGCTCGCCATTTTCTCTGTAATGTTCTTCCCCCTCATATTTTTTATTTTTTGTTTTAGCGATTGTTTTCGCCGCTCAATCTCATCTCTCGCCGCTGTTACGATTTGATTGTGGGTTTTGTAAATAAAATATGTAAGAGAGAGTTTTCCATCTCAGATTTGTCGATATGGCGACGGCCGAAGGAATTCTGTCTCCAAAATGTTTATCATTTTTGGATTGAAAATCTAGAGATTGCTTGGATTGAGGGCAAGCAATAAATCATCAACTTATGAATTTAACTTCATGTGTTGTTTCTGCAATTTATTGATTCACTGGTGCTTTTTTGCTTGTGAGTAAGATAATCAGTGGAGCACAAATATTTTTTATGTTAAATTAGTGTATGGTTGTCGTTACAATTTTAAAAGATTGTGGTTTTTATTGCTTGATTCCTTCAAAGCACGCTTATATGAAAAGATTGTGGTTTCTGTTTTTCCAGTTTGTTGATGCTCATAGAACTATATGCACAATCACTTTTACATGTGGAAAGATTAAACTATTCGCTAAATTTGAATGATATGTGATGAACCTGGTGCTGTAACAGGACATAATTATCGAATTTTCTGGGGGGTTCTTTTTAGAGTTTATACAGATTACAGAATGCCATAAGAAATTGTGTTGTTGTCAATACTGATATTGAAGCAATTGTGGGCATACTTTAGAAAACACAACCTTCAGGATCCAGAGAACAAGAGAAAAAGTTATATGTGATGATGCTCTGCGTTTAGTCTTTGAAACATATTGCACTGACATGTTTAAGATGAATAAGTTGTTGGCAATACATATTTTGCCACTCAATCCAACGCGTATGTGAAAAGAACATGATGTCTTGTATATGATCATCTCAAATAATATTTTTTCTCATCTTATGATTAAATTCCTTGCAGAACAATCAGTTCAAGCTAAGAAATCAAAAGTTGAAGACGAGTCTACAATGCAAAATCCTGATCCAAACCTTCTTCGCGTGGTAATATCGAACGCACTTGCAAAATTTTATGAAACGGAAGAAAGAGAGATGCTTCAGTCCGAGGCTTTGGGGCGACTTTGGGAGTACATAAAGGTTAACCAGTTGGAGGTTAGTGTCTATGATATTCTGACTTGGTAATTAAATAGTTTACTTAGGGCCAGTTTAGATTAATTCATTTTTTCTTTAAAAAATTGATTAGTTTTCTATGCTTACATTTTTTCTATATTGGGATTTGTTACTTCCAAGATTACCATTATAAGTTTTTTTCTTGACCTCGATTCTGTTTATAGGATCCAGTGAGTTCTATGGTAATTCATTGTGATGCAAAGCTTCAGGAGCTTTTAGGATGTCAAAGCAATTCTGCTTTGGGAATCCAAGAGATGCTTGTCTTTTCATCATTTAATGAACACCTATGTTTCTACACTCATATGATTACACCATTGAAATTTCTTTATTTGTTTACTAGAATCATTCTTAAAATTAGCAGGTAGAGCGGAAGAAACACTCAAAAGAGTATTTGTATCTCCTCCAATAGCAAGAAACTGAAACCCAATAAGCTTGAACCGCCAACTTCTCCTGCATCATCTGAGAGTGTTTAGGGAAATAACCACTGAGACTTCATCATGTTTCTCCAGTAGCTACACTGTTCAAAGTTATTTTAGTGCATCTAAGTTGTTGATAAGTTGAGGAAGCCAGTTATGTCTGGTCATATGTCACGTCGAGTTGCTGCTATTCTGAGGATCCTGTATAAAGGAACCCACTTCTGAAGTAATGATTCGTCAGTTGCTCGGTGATATTCTTCCACAAGCAAAGCCTTGAGAATGTAAGTACATTCAATAATATCCTCCTCTTATGTCATACAATAACACACTTTATGCACTTTAGACTCAAGTGTTGGGAGTTATAAATGATATTTGATACTATGGACATCATACAATTATAAGGAAAAAAAAAAAAATCATTTTCCTTGTTGAAAGTCTGAAAATTTGATATTCTTTATAGTAGCCTAATTTGGGAAAATGTAGTTGTTGATAGTTATTAATGGCGCAGACAAAGCATGTGGTTAAAAATGCCTTAGGCAGTGATCCTGGAAAAAAACAACGTAAGACTTTGATAATTTCTTAGTAAATCTAACCATTGCTTCAGAAAAATACCCCATCAAATTTTCACCTTGGTGAACCAACTCATCTTCATCTTCCATTAGACCAACCATCCACTCATTGCTTTCATCTATATCCCTTAAAAATAGGATCAATTGATTACATTGTCATACCGAAATCTTCAAAATTATACTTGATAAAGGTGAATCTTGAAACCCTAGATGCTTTTAAATATTAAGACTTAAGAGATAGTATTTTTTATTATTCTATTTGACAAATAAAAAAATGTTTATTTTTATTTCAAACCCTAGATGTATCGCAAAACACGCCTTCGCGCGCTTTGCCCGAGTCAAGGCGGCGAAGCACCGAAAGGCGCCAAAGCCCCAGGAAATGGCAATGTAGTTGTTGAGATGATCAAATGAAGCCATAATGATGACTAGCGACTCCACTAATATGAATTGCATGCCCTCTGTGTTAAAAGAAATCTTCATTTTTCTTGCTGAAACTCTGAAAATTTTGTTAAATTTTAGACTATAGAAGGTTCTTAACTGCTACATGATATGTTAATGAACATGTAGTTGAAACTACAAGAGGCGAAAAGATTTGGAGCCGGAGGTCGCCGAGCCCCCTATACATACATGGTAACAATCCTAAGTCTTTTAAATTCACCGAATAACAATATAACATTAATTTATAATGTCTACATCCACAATAATTATGGGCTTTTTATTGAATTTGCTGGAAAAAATATTGTTATTGATGTATAGGTGTTATATACTTATAATTTTGAATTTGTAATTTTGATATACGAAACAGGAAAGTTGGAAGCATGTTTGTGTCTCTCCTCTTGTGTATAGTTGGAAGTATTTTTTTCTACGTTAGGAATACTGCATTGTGAGATTGTCTCACAATGTTTATTAGTTAGTCAAAGAAGAAGAAAAAAAATGGATAGATGAGTAAGTTAGTAAAATACATATAGTTTAAGTGTATCTTACAATCTACATCATCACAGTAATTCATTTATTTCTTGAATTGATTACATAAGAATCTGTTTATCTATTTTCAATTTTCTTTGATTTTTTTTCCTATTTCTATTCATATTCTTCCCTTTTATTTTGTTGATTTGTCTCACACTCTCATCTTTGTCTTTGTTTTCTTCTGAAGATTATCTTTATGCTGGCAGGTATGACTTCATTATAGGTGAGTGTTGTCTTTTCTATTGTTTTTCTTTGAGGTTTTGTTTTACGCCTGTGGAGAATATCTCTTAATTGTTTATCACTATTTTTTTGTCAAATAATTTTCTACAGTCCCACCTAGATGATTGATCTTACCGAGTTAAAACTGTACCCTGTTACCACAAACTGTGTTTTATAGTTTGTTTGAAATCATAAATGTTGTAATTGCAATTTCTGGTATGAAAATTGGTATCCTTACATTTTAAATTAGCATTTTCAGGAGTTGTTTGAGTTTGGATTTTATTTTCTAGATTATGATCAGCAACTTTGCAGAACGACAAAGTTAGTTATGATGAAACCAGTGCTTCTTTTACATCAATTCATTTTCCTCATCTTCTTTCATGTGCCAATTTTTTGTATAATGATCGAATTTACTAAAGTCTTGCTCCTGTATTTGATTAATGAATTACTTGCAACGGTGAAAATGGTTGTTACATGTTTTAGAATTTAAGTTCTGAAATTATGAGATCAATGCAATCTAGCATAAGACATGAGTCTTAGTCAACTAATTGTTTCAAGTTGTTCATTACAAACAAAAGGTTGTGATAACTCCATTTATTTTGTCAATGCTCCTTATTTTAAAGCTAGAATCTGATGCTAATATTGTCCTTCAAATGTCTCTGCTCATAATTTCTTGCAACGACGAATGTTTTTTCCATTATTTCTGGAATGTGGTGCTTTTCATGCAACTTTATTAGAGGAAAAAGATCAAGTGACACTTTAAAAGGTGTTTGTTGGACATTTAGTTTGGAAGATATGATATGAGCAGCATGGTCATGGAACGACCAAAACCTTTTTAAGTAAATCTATTTTTGGTATTGCCCGTTTATTTTGGTCAATGAAAGTTTACGTGGTATATGCAATGTGGAAGAAATGCTTCTACGGATTTTGATTGAACTATTAGTAGCCTGAATTGTGTTATCAATTTGGTACACTATGCTTTCTTTTTTTATGTACGTGTAAGAATGACTTTCTTTCTTGAATGCATTATTTTTGTTGTTCGTTTCTTACTTTTCAATAAAAAAAATGTTATATTGTACATACTACATAGCCATATCTTGATGATGATGCAAAACCCTCTAGCCCGATCAATGTTGTTTTATAGAAGTATTTTAGAATCTCAATTGAATTGAAAAATGATTTGCCTATAATTATAGATAGTATTAAATAATTACATCTAGATTAGTTTATTATTTATCTTATGTTTATATAAGATATACATTAAAGTTAGTATAATAAAAAAATATGCCATTGAATTTAAAATTATGCATGTGCTATCTTTTACAACATAGTTATGATTCATTGTATGTACAATTTTATAAAATGAAAATATAAAAGTTCGTAAACAAATGATTTATATTATATTAAATATTAAAATAATTATTTATAATCCCGTGTAACACACGGGTTCTACACTAGTGTGTGTATATTTGTTTGCTGCTCAAAATTATGGAAATGTAAGATGTTGTGTTTTAGTCTCTGGGGAGGAGAGGAGGGTGGGGTTAGGTTATTATGAGTTTATGTTGGAGTAGAATTAAATACTCATTGAATGTTCACTTTCATATTACCTAGATCAGTTTTGGTTTTATGGTCCATTATATACGTAATACTGTTACATTACAAATGTAATACTCTACCCTTTTCATAATGATACTGTTTCATTGTATTGATGTAGGAAACGATACGTGAGTGACTGTGGAAGGTAGGAGTAGACTGTGGTTTCATTTTACAGAGTGCGCCTGTTTTAGTTCTGGTTACAGTATACAAATTTATTTCACATATCATTGTTTGAGAAGCTGAATCAAGATGTTAAGAAATTTATTATGTTTTGAATGTAATACTGTTATATTTTTCATGTAATACTATTATATTTTACATGTAATACTGATTTAGTTTCTTATTTGAAATCAAAGTAGAAGATGTTTATGATTTTTCATTATGAATTTAATTGTAACCAAATCATTAGAGAATGTAATTGTTTGCCTTACTATACATGTACTTGAAGATGCAATATTTTTTGCTTTATGATGTAATACTATTGGCTTATGATGTAATACTATTGACTTATGATGTACTACTGAATGCATTAACATGTGATACTGTACACTTAATTTAAGTCATATTGTGTTTCTTATAACGTAATATTGTGTCTATAGGTGTAATACTGTAAAGAGAAGGTGAAACTAATGTGTGTCAAATACAAGGACAAGAAATGAGTAAGAAGAATGAGGCAAAGAATGATGATTATGAAGTGGTGAATAATGTGGTTATGGAAGAGGGAGGAGGATATTTCAATGATTAATAGTAATTAAGGCGAAAAAATAGTGAAGTATATGGCTAAATATAATTTTTTAATGTAGTAAAATTCAATGTAATACTCTCAAGTGTAATTATGTAATACTTTTACTACTTTTTTTATTAAGAATTTTTTCCAATGTTTTGCAAGCCCCAACCAAAATTTAGAGAAAAAAAACTAGTAAAAAAAATTAAAAATGATAGACCAGAAATCCAGGAAAAGAATTAAAATTAACGGCGGCACTGTGTGTGTAAGATAATATTTAGAATTATTTTTAAAAAAAAATTCTAAAATCAAGGAAAAGAATTAAAATTGAAGGCAAGATTGGCTCATCAAAGATTTGAACCTCTGACCTACTATTAAAACAATGAGTATTCAACCATTAAGACACAAAGAGCAATTGAATTTAATGATTTTTTTTCATCTTCTATTTCTTTGAAATCTTGCCAAAATCGTTAATATGTTGTCTGGCACGCTTAATGTATTATGCAGTCAAGATAACACATCAACGACGTAGAAGACAACACGCTAAAAGCGATCTTGCACAGTGTTGTATGGAAATAACCGAATTTAAATGTAACTTTTCCTTTATATATTTCCACAAATGTCATGATCCCAAAAAGGGGGCTGACCCGCGACAATGACCCGTTAGTTGGTAACCAATGATTTTTTTAAAAACCCGCCTAATTTATTTTATTTTTACATGTAATTTTTTTTACATAAGACCAATTATTTATAAATTTATACTTTCTTTTATTCTTTTTAAATATCAATACCACATAACTCGACATACTATATTTACACGAGATTGAAAATAGTTTTTAAATTATTAATTTTAAATTAAATATTTAATTAGTTTAATTAATTCAAATTATAGACATAATTTTTTTTTAATATTATATGTGCATATTTTCATTCATTTTTTATTCTAAATTACTACATAGACCGAGAGGTAATAGGTTCGAGACACGCTTCCCCCCTTTAATGGGATTTAAGTGGGATTTTTCACCCTCTATGGGTATTCCTCTGTCCTCTATGTTGAAAACTATTTAATGTGAAGTATCTACCATGTTCGAAATAGTGTGGAGTATCTACCATGTACGAAAATGCTGGAAGCGAGCGACCGATGACCTCTCATGTGCTTAAGCTTAGATTGGAAAAGATATTCCTTACTAGATCACTGATCTGGCATGTTCAGATTACTCTATATAATAGACTAGATACTTATTCTAAATTACTCATTCCCATTCTTCTTAATGTCTTTTTAGTCTTTTAGAATATTTATTGGGGGAATATTAGGGAGATACAATATTTTTCATTAAATATCAAACAGATACATACTATTATTTCATTTTGATACAAAATGAATGATAGAAAATCGATTTTGCCCTTACCAATTATATAATTTGAAAACCCACTACCAATTACATAATTAAATTTCTAAAACAAATCCTTTCTCTCACAAATCAACCGGCCTCTCTCTCTCTCTTTCTCAAAACCACCGGTCTCTCTCTCTCTCTCAAAACCAGATCTTCATGCCGATGAATTTTTCAAAACCTCCACTACCATATCACCGCATAAATCATTCAACGATTTCGCCGGCATATACAGTGACGATTAAGAGGCACCAGCCACCATCTCCGTCAAATTTGGAGATCTGTAGATTGTGGTCGTAATTTTCTACGAACAGAGGGGAACGACAACAGAGATGGGTGCGCGACGGAGGTGACGTCAACATAAATTAGGGTTTCGTTCCATGTCGATTTTTTGTTCAATTTTTTCGTCCTTTTTTTTTGTATAATTATTGCGGCAAATTTTAGTTCTCTTTTTCAGCAATTTAAGTTGAGCCTGTGTTTTTTAGGTTGTAGCAGCTGGATCTGCCAATGGTGTGGGACCCTTGATAGGTGGCGATTTATGGTGGCGGTGGATCTGTGATGCCGCCACCGTGAGTTCGAGATCTGGGATGCTGGATCTAAGTGGCGGTGGCAGAGACGTGTAGAGTGGTGGTGGTTTGGAGAATTTTTTATTTTCCACTGTGTGTAGAATTCTTATGTAGTTTGTGCAAATACTTTTACAATTAGGCAAATTATTTTTACGCTTTTATGCAAATATTTTTGCACATATGTAGATTTTTTTGTATGTTTTGTTCATCTGCAAATTTTGAATTTTATTGTTTGCTTAGTTTAATTATCTGATGAAACTCTATTAAAAAATTTGGGTTTTATTGGTTTGCTTTGAGTTTTTGTGATTTCTGCGTATTTTTGCTAGTGAATTCAAGTTTGAAAGTTCACAGTACCATGAAACTACTATTATATGTGGATGATTCTTTGAAATAATGTTTCGTTTTTTAATATTAGACAATTTATGTTGTTGGTTGCAGGTTTTTGACATCCTATTTTTGGGAAAACAGAGTTTGGGAGGTGGAGGAAGAGGGTGGCAAAGAATTGGGTACCTGATTAGAAACATGTTTAGAGAATTTTAGTACCTGCAAAAAAAAAAAAAAAAAAAACTGCAATTGTACAAATTTATTTTTGCAGTTGTACAAATTTATTTTGAAATGGTGCAAATTGTTTTGCGCTTTTACATAAAGAAGAACAGTAGAAGAGACATATGAAGAAGACTGGAAGATGATATTTACCCATCTAAAGAAGACACATGATGCAAAGGAGGATACTTTTTTTACACTTGTGAAAAGAAGGTCTGTTTTTTTTTTTTGGCTCATGTAATTAGTATGCAAATGTTGGTCTTGAATTTTGGCTGAAAGAAGTATATTTGTGGCTTTGTAAATTTTTAAATGAAAGGAGTTGTTCCATTTTGAATTTTGAAACTGAATGTAAGACTGGGGCTGATTGAAATAGATTTTTTATTTTTATTCATTAATGGTATTTCAGTCTTATTAACTCTCATTTTGTATCTAATTGAAAGAAGAGATTTGGGTTGTATCTAATTGATATAACTCATCCTTTTGTATTTAATTGATACTCCCCCATATTTATATAATAAATGTCGTTCTGGTATTTTCTCCACTCATTATATTATATATACCCATAATTTTCATGACCTAAATTTTCTTATGTCAATATTAATCTTAATTTTTAATAATTAAATATTTATAACAATAAATACTATTGAAAAAAATATTCACACAACATATTTGTAAAAAAAATAAAAAAATTTAATAACCATAAAAAGTAATTATTAGGGGTATGTATGAGATAATGATGAGTGAAAATGTCAAAACGACATGTATTATGTAAATAATATATAAGACTAAAATGAGCATGACATCTAATTTTAATGGGAGGAAATAATTTAGATTAAGAAATGAATAAAAATATACACAAATAATATTAAAATATAAAAATTATATCTGTAATTAAATTAATTAAGTATTTAAAATAATTTTAGTTAAAATTAATAAAAAATTATTTTAAATCACGAGTAGTACTTAGGGTTACGTGCTAGTTACATGTATATTCAAACATGTATAATGTGTATCTTATATAGATTAACCTAATATGACTAGGTTAAACAAGTAATATCTATTATATGACAAGAATTTTACTTGATTTTGATCCGCGGGTTTTTGTTTCCTATATTAGGAGATATATTGCACGGTGTAATATTGCATATAGATTTTTTGTTAATTTAAAGCACGCTTGACTGAACTTATAAATTTCTTAAAACAATTTATAAGTAGCTCTAAAAAAATGTTTAGTGAAATAAATCATGTACAATTTATAATCTCTAAAAAATAAGTTGGAATAATTCATATTTTGTTAATCATATCCAACCTCAGCCACCTCCAATCCCCATACCCCCTCAACCACTCCCCTCCCCCCAACCCCCACCTTACTATAAAAATTAAAAATATAATTATTTTATTTTACAATTAAGAATTTAAATAATATTTATTTTAAATTATTACACAGTTTATAAATTTTATTAATTAAATACTACTACTTGATTAAACTTATAATCTATTTAAAATTATATACTTTATAAACGGTTGAAATAACTTAAGTTGCCATTTATATGATGTTTAAAATAAATTTAATCAAAACCAACCTTACACTACATTAATATCTATACTATATACTAAAAAGATTAAAGTGCGTGGACTTGCGTTTTCTCGTCCAAAATTGAGAGCGCGTGGGGTGTGCGGTGTATAATAGTTAGTCATTACAGTGTTTATTAATTGTTTATTTTGTGAATCATCAGCTTGTGTTGTTATAACACCCCATATATATGTATACATTTTTTTACTTAATTTAACAACAAATCTTTAATATTAGTATCATAATAGTAACAATAATAATGATAGCTTTAAAAATAAATAAATTAGTACCAATATTATAGTCCTATAATAATAATGATAATATAACTAATAGATTTCAATACTCACACACACATTCTACAAACATATTAATACATTAATAAATATTATACTAAGATATATGCATGATTAGTGACTGACGTGTGTGTATAAATATAAGAAATAAAGACTCTTAGGCCCAAGAATCTCCACTTAAAGACTCCTAGGTCCAAAGTGCTTTTATAATTACTTTAAGGTCCAAAGTGAGTGGTCAAAGACCCAATATACCCCCAACCCTAATACTATCATATAATCAGATGGGAACTCATTATATCATTCCTCTTTACTCTCTCTCTCTCTCCAAAAAAAGAAACCCCCATGCACAGTTTCCATCCGCCGCCGACCCCAACACTACACAGGCGCCACCACTTGCAGACGGCGGCACGGAGTCGCCACCCCACCACATCAACACAGCGCCGCCGCTCATTCCCAATTTACAAATCTGGTGGAGACGAAGGTCGAAGGCGAATGAACGACGGTGGAGGCAAAATTATTGCGGGGTCGCTGGGATGGCGGTGGAGTTTTTATGGTGGCGTCGACGACGTCGGCGAATATAGGGTGGAGGGACGACGACGAATTCATGGTGGAGACTACCTGCATGACGGGCGGCGGCGCGACAGAGACACCACTATAGATGACGGTTTGTCTTTTTTTTAATATGAGTTTGTAGATGGTTTTTTGTATTTGGTTTGCGAATTTCATTCTTGTATCTTTTTTATCTCATTTAAATTTGGGATTTGTGATCTGAAAATGGAAGGAGGGTATGGGGTTGGGTTGAAGACGGAGGATCTGATTTTGGTCATGTTAAGTAATTTTTAGATTTTGGATCTAGACCATTTAGGAAGTGCATATGTTCATCAATTGATGAATATTTTCATGTCGAAATGAAGACGTGCATTTGTTGATGAATATGTTCATGTTGGAATGAAGACGATATATGTAAGATGTTGGTGTTATACTGGAAAGTATGCTTTTACTTTGTATAACCAAACTGAATTTCCGTCTTATTTGCTGAAATAAATCTTTTATCACTAATGCTTTAAATATCATTGAATGTTACATATATTTACTGCATAATTGTTCAATAAATAGTACGTGTTACATTGTAGTTAATTTAGTGATACCAGGATCACAGAAGATTAAATTAACAGTCCCTTGTAACTAAAAGTACAGAATTCACGACCTAGATGGAAATGAACAAATCATCGTGAAAGGTTGAAGTGTAAGGCTCAGATTGACTTGTCTTGACCAAGAGATTGCACTAGTGCATTATGATGCACTGAATGGGACCTACAGGAGGATAAATTCTTCAGCACTGAATATAGAAGAATTAGACCTCAGTGGTTCATTATTTCTTAATCTCCGTCCCTTAAATAGGATCGTGTGGAATCAATAACCATTGCTTTGACTTATGATGGGAAGAGAATCAGTGAGATTCAATACCTTGTATCTTGGGCAATGTTATTGGTTACATGATGATTGCTAAGATTTAAAACGGTGAAATGTGTGCAAGTGCGCCTTGTTTGATTTGTCCCCTTCGGAGGCTCAGAAGTTTTATCATACTAAATCTTGCAAGTGGAATTAGTTTCCGGTATGGATAATAATGTTGAGTCGTTCCTTGACCAAGGAAAAAGATGTTAATTAATAGATAGCTATTTCAGTGGCGTAAATTAATTAATGGACTGGATAATCTTAAACACGGGAAATAATAAAATAATAAATAGGAGCCATATTAAATTTGATAATATGGGTTAAAATGGATAGTGCAATATTAATTATGTAGTGAGATTAATTAATATTTATGGGCTTGAATAATATTGTGGCTCAATATTGGAAATTCAAGGTCCATTGGAAGGTCCAATCTTAATTCTCCTAAAGGCCCCTCAAGTAGCCCAAGCATAAAGTCCAATAATGGAAAAAGGTGTTTAAAATAAAATAAATTATTGTGGCCTATTTTTCTATTTTTTTTTTCGAAAATAATAAATAAAAGAGGGAGAAAGATTTTCTTTAAATCTTGTTATGGAATGAAGATAAGTATTCTTGGAATACAATATTATCTTATTAAATTCAAGAAATCTCTCACTTGGCTATTTATTAGGTAATTTTCGAAAATCCCATAACAATAAGGAGGAGAAGATTATGTTGGAAGATATTTTGGGAAATATAACATATTGGATATATTCAGGATTGTTTCTTGGAGAAGAAGCAATGAAATTTCCCAATAGCCAAATTGACATAATTTCGCCCCCCTCCTTATTATAAATAGGGGATGAATTTTTCATCTCCAAGATAACACAGAAATTAATTTTTTCGGAAAAATATCACGTCGATAAAATATCAAATATTTTTGAAACGTCGACAGATTGTGTTTTCACGAAAAAACTTCAATTGTGAGTGTGCAATTTCATGTGTTGGAAAAATTAGAAATCCACAAAGGTGGTGCAACATAATTTTATTTTTCCCTTTTGTTAAATTGTTCTCGAGCATCCTACCACCGGATTGTTGGACAAGGACGAGGGAATACTTAAGAAGCTCTTTTGGTGTGTTCTTGTGAACGGGATCCATCTTCTCAACTGTTGTCACTCTGAGAGGTTAGTTCACGTAAACTCCTAGCAATTCCGCATGTGTAGGATTTATGTGACGAATTTGTATGCATGATTTGTTGTTGAATTATTATTTGAATTAATATAAGATTAATTCATGCTAGTAATAATTGTTAGAATTAAATTTGTATTTAAATATTCATCTCGAATAGATCCGGGCAATTCATTCCCCAACAATCGTATCGAGCCTCGGTTTTTAAATTGTAATTTAATTTTTCAAAATTTAAATCGATAATTTAATTCCATTTGTTCATTTGAAATTTTAAATTGGATAGTATAATTGTGGTTTTTAATCTCATCTTTTTTTTTTGCGAGAAATCACGAAGATTGTCATTTTGTTTGATTTGATTAATGTTTATTTATATTTTTAGTTTTGATGAATTATAAGTTGTGGTTTTTTTGAATTCTAAAATTAGTTCGAATTCATTTTGCCTAAGTGATCGAAAATCAGACCGACGAGATAGATTAGATGATTTGTTTGATTTGATTAATGTAATAGACTAGTCTACATCTGAGGTTTATTTATTTTTTGTAAATAAATTACAAGATCGGAAGAGAAGGTTGATTGAGAACAAAGAAATGAAGATGAGCGATGATCAAGATCGACGGATTGGAGAAAAACCGATAAAAAAAATCGAAATGTTTATTTATTCAAAGAAGAAGATGAATTGAGGATAGTCCGATTGAGACTTGTAAACCCTAATCTTGTTGGGATCCGAACTAAACTCAAGGTCGGTCGGGATGTCAGAACTAAACTCCGACCAGAGGTCGTTAGATGCCCGACGTATAAGGTCCGTAAGAGAAGTCTTCAAGTATCCCGAGGCTCGGATAAACCTCAAGACTCAAGATGTCTCAAGACACCGAGACTCGGAGAATCTTAATGATTCCAAGGCGAGGAATCGAGGAATATAGCCAGAATCGCTTGATGTGGACTAATGAGAGGAAGACAACCAAATTGAAGAAGTCAACAGATTTACAAGAATAGTATGGATTTGAATGTGATTCTTCCAAATCAATAAATCCACACTATAAATACAAGGTCTTTCATCATTCTAATGTGTGGATGCGTGGAGATTATAACACGAGATGCTACAGAGCCAAAGAGAGTTATACCCAAAGCATTCCCACCCTGAACACAAGTCCAGAGATATACAAATATGTTCAAGAGTGTTCTAGAACCCAATCTAAGCAACCCACGATGTATCCTAGCTTAGAGAGATTTTCCCAACCTTAGCATTGAGACTAAACAAATGTAAGGGAAAATCTCAACCTAGTTGAAACCAAAAACCTTACCCAAATCAATCCGGTTAAGTTTGTAGGTGAGTGTGAACCCCAGAACATCTAGCAATCCCGAAAGGGAGGGTAGGCAATCCCGAGTGAGGGTGATAAGTCCCGGGCTGGAGTGTGAACTCGCTAAACATCTCAGTAGCAATCCCAGCTGGAGGGTGATAAGTCCCGCTTGAGTGAGAGCTCGTTAAATATCTAGAGGCGAGCCCGAGAGGGTGATAAGTCCAGTTGAAGGAATTTCCTAGAAATGGGAGAGGGATGTAGGAGCTTGAGTCTCCTAACCACTATACATTGTTGTGTTCTTTATCGCTTATGTTCTTATCTTGTCATATATGCACGATTATAAGCAAAACACAACACATGAGCTTAAAACTCAAAAAACTGAATCACCATTTCTTCACCCCTTTTTATATGCACCTCACGAAAATGTTTGCTTCAAGACGCCGCTAAAATGGGTTTTCCAACGGACCATCAAGTCTATATCTAGGTTTATTTAGGTCATTGCGGGATAAGTGTTGTTGTGATCTCTGCAATCTGAGGATCATTTGGACTAGGCGGAGGAACATTCTAAATAGGTGTTCGGATGTGATCGGGCTGGGAAGCCTTTTGAACCAAAGCGATATGACATTCTAAAGAAAATGTTGCTCAATGCAGACCCGAGTGGGAGCCTTTTGACGGAGGACATTCTAAAGAAAATGTTGCGGACGAGTGGGAGCCTTTTGAGATAAACGATGAAGGCTATGAAGACGATTTCTCAAGATCAAGACATGACAAAAATTAACCGTGACAATTGGATATATGTGACCAATGTGTTTTTTTTTTTTTTTGATGTTTGCTTTATTTTTCATGCGTATTTAATTATGTTTGAATATGCGATGCAAGAGAAATTGTTTTGGAAAAATCTCATTTTCGAAAATTACTAAGTATGTTTTAAATAATTAATTGACAATTTTATTCCGGATAATAAAATTGAATTAATTTTGACCTCCATGATTTATTTATTTGTGAATTCTTTTGGAGAAATTCCCCCCACGGGACGACCAAAGATAGCTTTCACATGAATGAATTCCAAACGGATGATTGTGGATTATTATTAGTGGCGACGATGACCCTCCCCACGAGGCTCGTTCAAAGCGAAATAATAATTATGTATTTAATCATGGTTATTACTTAGGTATAAGATTGATATACATATACTTCCCCGAAGTCCCTGTCAATCTTATATTGGTCAAGTGGGATCACACTATTAATCTGGATATTAAAGGTTTGTAACTGTTTCTTGTTTGTAACCTGTTTGAATGTGTTTAAATAATGATCCACCCCACGTGGCTTATTTAAACTGTTTTGATATGTTGGTTGATGCATGTTCATATTTTTTTGAGATTTTAATATGATACATGTGATCGAATTATGTGATAATTTTGTGCTTATGCATATCGTTGTTTATTTCAGTTCAGCATGTCGCAACTTTTTAATCCACTGTTCAATGTACTTTAAGTCAATAGAATTATATAGGAAACTATGTCGATTAAAAATTATATATTGTCTTGACCATGCAATTGCATAAAGCTAGTCCTTGACAAACCTAGACTCGTTAAGACTACTAATGTAAGGAAGATAAGGAATATCATAAGCAGTGGTTAAGATCCAATGAAATGACTAAGTCTATCATCTTGACTTCAACGTCAGATGTGTCGTGACACCAACACCAGGATTTGGAAACCATTGCAGCTATTATGATAGATCTTAATGAATTCTTCGCTCACCAGAATCGTAAAACGAGTCAGTTGGCCATACGGAATTTGTTTTCGTAGAGAATGATGTTAAAAGGTGTCAAGAAGAAGACCGACAAACGAAAATGCTTAATTGCGGTCTAAGAAGACATCGGAGGTCAGCCTGTCCCAAACCTAAAAAAGTTGGGAAGAAAGGTAATTCTCAAATACTAATAGTTGAAACTTGTTTAGCGGCGTGTGCTCCCATTTGTGGGTAGTGGATACGAGAACCACTAATCATGTTTGTTTCAATGTTTTAAGGATTCTGGACAATCTAACGATTTAGTGGGAGTGAGACCATCATCTCCATGGGCAGTGTTACGAAAGTTGCGGTTATTGTAATGCTACGTAAATAGCAGATATTGTAATGCTACGTAAATAATAGTTGTTGCAATGCTACGTGATTAGCGGTTATTGCAAGTCTACGTAAGTAACAGTTGTTGCAATGCTACGTGATTAGCGGTTATTGCAATTCTACGTAAGTAGCTGTTGCTGCAGTGCTACATGAGTAGCAGGTACTGCAGTGCTACGTAAGTAATGTTTAAATCAGTGGGAGAAGTGCATTTATCTTTTAGTGATAAAATTTTAGTTTTAAGAGACGTTCTTTATGTTCCCAGTTTTAGAAAGAATTCACTTTCAGTTTCTAAAATTCTTTTGATGGATACTGAGTTTCTTCTAATAAGAATGACATCATTTATAGGAATGATGAGTGTACCTGTCATGGGACATTGATGAACAATCGCTACACAATTAACTGTGCACACCACTCACGAAATGCATCCTATAACACATCGACTGTTTCGGATAAAAGAAAAAGTTCATCAGATGTGAATGAAACACTTCTATGACTAGGTCATTTTAATCTAAAGAGGATTCAAAGGTTGGTTCAAGATGGTTCATTGGAGTCTCTTCGGGGTTGAATCATTTCCAACTTGCGAATCACGTTTGGAGGGTAAAATGACCAAGAGGGCATTTGGAGCCAAGGGGAATAGAGTCAAGGAAGTGTTAGAGATCATTCATACATTGACATATATGGTCCAATGTCAATCAAAGCAAGAGGAGATTATAAGTATTTCATTACTTTGATCGATGATTATTCAAGATTTAGGTACATTTTCCTTATGAAACATAAATTTGAGACCCTTTGATTAATTCAAGTCTCTACGATCTGATCGTGGAGGCGAATACCTCAGCGATGAATTTTTGAACTACTTGTCAGATGAAGGGATTGTATCCCAGTTGACTGCACCCGGAACCCCTCAACAAAACAGGGTTGCAGAACGAAGAAACATAACTCTTTTAGAAATGGTCAGGTCAATGATGAGTTATGCGGATCCACCCAAATCGTTTTGGGGTCACGCCTTGGAAAAAACGGCTTACATTCTAAATTTGTTGCCATCCAAATCGGTACCCACAACCACTAAAGAGTTGTGGACCGGGCGCAAGCCCATTTTAGGGCACATGAGAATTTGGGGGTGTCCTGCATACGTGTTGGACAAGGATGCCGGTAAATTGGATCCAAGATCAGAATTAAGGCTGTTTATAGGGTATCCCGAGGGAGCGAAGGGGTGCATGTTCTATGGTCCCGAAGATCAAAATGGTGGTAATCAACACGACTTTAGATTTTTGGAAGAAGACTATATGAACGATAAAAAGCCCAGAAGTGAGATTACCTTGGATGAGCTAAAGGGGCTTACCTCAATGCCAACTGTACAAGTCGATATACAAAATGACACACTTACACAACCGAAACTCGTCGTAGTAGGAGGGTTGTCAGATAGCCCGAGAGATTCATGGGGATAGGAGAGTCGTCAGACTTGGTCCCTGGTGAGAATGAATAAGACCCATGGACATACAATGAGGCAATCCATGACAAGGATGCGGATTCTTGGCAAATAACAATGGAAGCGGAGATGGGTTCTATGGATCATAATAAGCTGTGAGAGCTAGTCGAACCACTTAATGGGATCAAACCCATTGGTTGCAAGTGGGTATACAAGAGAAAAAGAGGACCGGACGGGAAGGTAGAGACCTTCAAGGCTAGACTTGTGGCAAAAGATTACACTCAGAAAGAAGGGATCGACTATAAGGAAACATTTTCGCCGGTAGCTATGCTCAAGTCCATTCGTATTCTCTTGTCGATAACTGCGCATCTCGATTTTGAGATTTGACAAATGGATGTCAAGACAGCTTTCCTAAATGGAAGTCTTGAAGAAGATATCTATATGCAACAACCCGAAGGCTTCGTTGAAAAAGGCCAAGAACATCTAGTTTGCAAGCTCAAGAAGTCCATCTACGGACTAAAGCAAGCATCGCGTGCTTGGAACCAATGTTTTGATCAGGTTATAAAGTCTTACGGGTTCGATCAAAATGAGTTCGAAAGTTGTGTGTATACAAAGTGTGTCGGAACTGCATTGGTATTCTTAGTACTATACGTAGACGATATTCTGCTCATCGGAGACGATGTAAAGGTCTTGTTAGATGTAAGGGCATGGCTGTCAAAACAGTTTGATATGAAGGACTTAGGGGAAGCCGGTCACATCCATGGGATCAAGATCACTCGAGATCGTAAGAAAAGGATGATAGGCTTATCGCAAGCTTCATACATAGACACTGTCTTGAAGCGATTCAACATGCAAGATTCAAAGAAGGGCTTTGTGCCTTTCAGACATGGAATACATCTATCCAAAGAAATGTGCCCGAAGACGCAAAGGGAGATAGATGACATGAAAGACGTTCCTAATGCTTCGGCTGTCGGAAGCCTCATGTATGCTATGCTGTGCACGAGGCCAGATATCTGCTTTGCCGTTTGGCATGGTAGCAAGATATCAGAGTAATCCGGGGAAAGAACATTAGACTGCAGTTAAAAACATTCTGAAGTATCTGAAGAGAACCCGCGATAGAATGTTGGTTTATCAGTCAGACATTCTGATTCCCATCGGTTACACGGACTCGGATATCCAATTAGACTTAGATTTCGAAAAACTATCTACCTCAGTTCGTGTGTTTTCGATTGGGAAGTGTAGCCATGACATGGAGTAGTATGAAACATGATTGGATCATGAACTCAACCATGGGAACCGAGTAAGTAACTGCTTGTGAAGCAGTGAAAGAAGCGTTTTGGCTCGAGAGACTTCTCAGTGGACTTGGATGTAGTTCTGAATTTGTCCAGCAATATATGCTGGAGGCAGTTACAAATTCAAGAGAACCAAAGAGTCCACGAGTCAAACAAAACACACTAAAGGAAAGAAATCTTAGACGAAAAATCGTTAAGAGAGGAGATGTAGATGTTGGGGAATTAATTGCCCGGATATATTCGGGATGAATATTTAAATACAAATTTAATTCTAACAATTATTACTAGCATGAATTAATCCTATATTAATTCAAATAATAATTCAACAACAAATCATGCATATAAACAGTTCACATAAATCCTACGGATGCAGAATTGCTACGGGTTTACGTGAACTAACCTGTTTGGAATGACAATGGACTCGGTTGATAAGAACACACCAAAAAGCCTTCCCAAGTATTCCCTAGCCCTTGCTCGTCAATCCGGTGGAAGAAAACTCGCGAACAATTAACAAAAGGAAAAATAAATTATTTGTTGCACCACCTTTGTGGATTTCTAATTTTTCCAACACATGGAATTGCACTTGGGGATGAAAGAATCATCCCCTATTTATAGAGGGGGTGTTGGTCGAAAACTTTGCATGGAATAGGGGAAGAAAATCTTTTTCTTGATCTCCAAGAAATTTTGAATATATCTCATATATTTTTTTTTTCCATAATTAAAATATTCCATAAAAATCCCAACTCCTCTTGTTATGGTGTATTTCGAAAAAATAGGAAAAAAGAAACCAATATTTGGATCTTCTTGAATTTATGAGATATACTTGTATTCCAAGAAATACATATCTTCCATAATATCTTTTCAAGAAAATCAAGAAAATCTTTCTTTCCCCTATTCTTTCAAAATTTTCGAAAATCATGAATAAATAACCAAGTGAGAGATTTCTTGAATTTAATGAGATAATATTTTATTCCAAGAATACTTATCTTCATTCCATAACAAAATTCAAATAAAATCTTTTCTCCCTCTTTTATTTATTTTTTCAAAAAAAAGAGGAAAAATAGGCAACATAATTTATTTTATTTTTAAACACCTTTTTCAGTTATTGGACTTTATGTTTGGGCTACTTGAGGGGCCTTTAGGAGAATTAAGGTTGTACCTTCCAATGGATCTTGAATTATCAATATTGAGCCACAATATTATTCAAGCCCATAGATATTAATTAATCCCACTACATAATTAATATTGCACTATCCATCTTAACCCATATTACTTTTAATATGGCTCTCGATTATTATTTCCCGTGTTTAAGATTATCTAGCCCATTAATTAATTCAAGCCACTGAAATAGCTTTCCATTAATTAATATCTTTTGTCCTTGGTTAAGGAACGGTTCAACATTATTATCCATACCGGAAACTAGTTCCAGTTGCAAGATTTGGTATGATAAATCTTATGAACCTCCCAATGGGGCAAATCCAACAAGCGCACTTGCACACGATTCTTCGTATTAAATCTTAGCAATCGTATGTGATCAATAATATTGCCCAAGATATAAAATATTGAATCTCGTTGATTCTCTACCCGTAATAAGTCAAAGCAATAATTACTAACCACACACGATCCTATTTAAGGAACGAAGATTAAGAAATAACGAACCACTTAGGTCTAATTCTTCCTAATTTAGTGCTGAAGAATTTATCCTCTTGTAGGTCATATTCAGTGCATCAGTCATGTACTAGTGTTATCTCTTGGTTAAGACAAGCCAATCCCTACCTTTACACTTCAACCTTTCACTATGGATTGTTCATTTCCATCTAGGTCGTGAATCGATTGTACTTTTAGTTACAAGTATTTTATTAATCTAATCTTCTGTGATCTGGTATCACTAAATTAACTACAATGTAACACGTACTATTTATTGAACAATTATGCAGTAAATATATGTAACATTCAATGATATTTAAAGCATTAGTCATAAATAATTTATTTCAAAGAATAAGACAAATTCAAGAGAAAGGTTTGGTTATACAAAGTAAAAAGCATACTTTCCAAAGATAACCCTAACAATCTCCCACTTATACTCAAAGTCCGCTTTTAAGTATACTACAACATGTCTCGTGTAGTTCTAATGCGTGACATCTAATGTCACCTACACGAACCTAATAATATCTCCCACTTATACTCAAAGCCAGATTAGCGGTCTTGACACCCATTCCTTCCACATGTCTCTCGAATGTATTCTCGAGGCGCACCTTTTGTGAATGGATCTCGCTGGGTTGTCTTCATCATCGACGATCTTTGCCACCTTATATCTCCTCTCTTAACGATTTCTCGTATAAGATGGTATTTCCTTTCAATGTGTTTTGAACGGGCCTTGTGGGCTCTTGGTTCCCTTGAATTTTCAAACTGCTCCTCATTATCACAATAAAATGATGATTGTCTTTGGCAGATTCGATGAACTACATCCAAGTCCACTAGGAAGTTCTTGAGCCAAATCGCTTTTTTCGTTGCCTACTAAACTTACATATTATCAAATTCCCACTTCCATGGTAGAATCTGCGATGCATTTCTGCTTTGATCGCTTCTCCATGTCATGGCTCCTTCCCCATGCAAAACACACTAACGGAGGTAGATTTTTGGAATCTAAGTCGATTAGGAAATCCGAGTCCGTAATCGATGGGGATTAGACTATCGACGATAAACTAACATTCTATCCCCAGTTCTTTTTTCTTAAAACTAATTCGATACTTTTAAATGTTCTTAATAAATCGCCGAATGCTCTTTTTTTTCCTGATTACTTTGATATCTTCGCTACCATGCCAACGCCAAGCAGTCGGTGATCCTGGTCTCGTGCACATCATTGCATACATAAGGCTTCCGACAGCCGAAGCATAAGGAATGCCTTTAATGCCATCTATCTCCTTTTGTGTCTTAGGGCACATTTCCTTGGATAGATGGATTCCATGTCTGAAAGGTACGAAGCCTTTCTTGGAATCCTGCATGCTAAATCACTTCAAGACAGTGTCTATGTATGAAGCTTGCGATAAGCCTATCATCATTTTCTTGCGATCGCGAGTAATCTTGATCCCAAGGATGTGCCTGGCTTCCCCTAAGTCCTTCATATCAAACTATTTTAAAAGCCATGCCCTTAAATCTGACAACACCTTTATATAGTTCCCGATGAGCAGAATGTCGTCTACGTATTATACTAAGAATACCAATGCAGTTCCGACACACTTTTTGTACACACAACTTTCAAACTTGTTTTGATCAAACCCATAAGACTTTATTACTTGATCAAAACTTAGGTTCCAAGCTCTGGATGCTTGTTTGAGTCCGTAAATGGACTTCTTGAGCTTACAAACTAGGTGTTCTTGGCCTTTTTCGATGAAGCCTTGGGGTTGTTGCATATAGATTTCTTCTTCAAGACTTCCATTGAGGAAAGCCATCTTGACATCCATTTGCCAGATTTCAAAGTTGAGATCTTGTGACAATAGACAAGAGAATTCGGATGGACTTGAGCATTGCTCTGAGCAAAAAAGTTTCCTCATAGTCGATCCGCTTTCTTTTACGAAAAGTAAACCCTTCGCCACAAGCCTTCCCTTGAAGGTTTTCCACCTTCCCGTTCCTTTTTTTTTAGATTACTCTTGTATACCCACTTGCAACCAATGGGTTTGACCCCATTAAGTGGCTCGACTATCTCCCACACTCTGTTATGATCCATAGAACCCATTTTAGATTTCATTGATGTTTGCCAAGAAACCACATCTTTGTCTTGGATTGCCTCGTCATATGTCCATGGGTCTGATTCATCTTGATCGGGGATCAAGTCCGAGGACTCTCCTATCCCCATGAATCTCTCGGGCTGTCTTACAACCCTCCCACTACGACGAGGTTCAAGTTGTGCAAGTGTGTCGTTTGGTATATCATCTTGTACAGTTGTCACTGAGGTTAGCCCCCTTAGCTCATTTAAGGTAATCTCACTTCTGGGCTTTCTTTCGTTCATAGAGTCTTCTTCCAAAAATCTAAAGTGGGTGCTTATTACCACCTTTTGATCTTCCCAACACCATATAACATACACCTTTTGTTCCCCTGGGTATCCTGTGAACAACCTTAATTCTGATCGAGGATCCAATTTTCCGACTTCCTTGTCCAACACGTAGGCCGGACACCCCCAAATTCTCATGTGTCTCGGACTGGGCTTGCGTCCGGTCCATAATTCTTTGGAAGTTTTGGGAACCGATTTGGATGGCACCAAGTTCAGAATATAAGCCGTTATTTCTAAGGCATGTCCCCAGAACGATTTGGGTAGATCCGCATAACTCATCATTGATCTAACCATTTCTAAAAGAGTTCTGTTTCTTCGCTCTTGAACATCAACCTTCAACCCCGTCAGCTTTGTTGAGGGGATTCCGTGCGATTAGTTTGGGATACAATCCTTCATCCGACAAGTAGTTCAAAAACTCATCACCGAGGTACTTCATAGCCCACGATCGGATCGTAAAGATTTGATACATTTTTCCCTATGATTCTCTGCTTGAGCCTTAAATTCTTTGAATTTCTCAAAGGTCTCAGATTTATGCTTCATAAGGAAAATATAGCCGTACCTTGAGTAATCATCAATAAAAGTGACGAAATACTCATAACCTCCTCTTGCTTTGATTGACATTGGACCATATACATCTGTGTGAACGATTTCTAACACTTCTTTGGCTCTATTCCCCTTGGCTCCGAATGCCCTCTTGGTCATTTTACCCTCCAAACATGATTCGCAGGTTGGGATTGGTTCAACTTGGAGAGACTCCAGTGAACCGTCTTCTACCAACCTTTGGATCCTCTTTGGATTAATATGTCCCAATCTTAGATGCCATAGAAGTGTCTCGTTCACGTCTGATGAACGTTTTCTTTTATCGGAAACAATTGATGTGTTATAGGATGCATTTCGTGAGTGGTGTTTGTATAGAGATTATTCGACAACGTTCCATGACAGATAAATTTATCATAAGGAGAAATGGTAACAACTTTATCAAAAGTAACCGAATATCCATCAAGGTAAAGTTTAGAAAACGAAATTAAATTCTTTCTAAAACTAGGAACGTAAAGAACATCTCTTAAAATTAAAACTCTGTCTTCAAAGGACAAAGTGCACTTCTCCCCATCGCTTTTAGCCGCCACTCGTAAGCATCGCCCGATTGTGATGAGGATCTCACTCCCCACTAAGTTGATTCTTGGGTCCGACTCCATCCGGGCTTTGGGTTTCCCCCAGAAAGTGAAACAAACATGATCAAAGGACCTCAGATCCACCACCCATAAATGGGAGGCATACGCCGCTAAGCAAGTTTCAACAACTAGTGCGTGAGAATTACCTTTTTTTCCATTCTTAGAAGAATCGGAACAGGCTTTCCTCGAGTGTCCTACTCCGCCGCTTTCCAAAACATTCCTCATGCTTGATTCCATGCTCTTATTTGGTGTTGAGTCTGCTTGGTTTAACTTTCTTCTCTTTTCATCATCCTTATCACCACTTGACCTAGGATGAAGAGAAGATTTCCGTTTTCCCAAGTTCTTTTCCTCGCGCTCCCTCTCCCTTTCAACCAAAGTGAGAGCATTTACAAGATCATCCACTGTAAAATCTAGATCTTCCAATATATACTCAAGATAGTGGTGATTATAACTCTTTGGTAAGTATTGGAGAATGAAATCAATCTTAGTCTTGAAATCACATTTTTCGCCGAGGATCTCAAGCTCCTCATATAGCACCATAACCCTAAGAACGTGCTGAGCTGCAGTCGTCCCTTTTTCCATTTTTTATTCAGCCATTTCTTGCTTCACACTTTGGATTGCCATACGGGTAGGATGTGCGAACATCGCTTCGAGATTCTGTAAGATGTCTGCAGCTGACTCATATCCTTGGTGAAGGCGTTTTAACAAATCTGACAGATGTGCCAGAATTGTATCCTTCATCAATTCATTTGCCAGCTCCCATTCACCATATAGCATCTCGTCTCATATTCCGGCGTCCTTAGCTGGTTTTTCGGGTTTTGGTTTATCAAGTACCCATTTGGAAGGTGATGCGGCTAGGACATGTTTTAGTTTGTATATCCAATCAATATAGTTTTCACCAGTAAACAAATTGTCTTTAAGTGTATTGAACAGTGGATTAAAAGGTTGCGACATGATGAACTGAAATAAATAACAATATGCATAAGCATAGATATATCACAAGGTTCGATCACATGCATCATATTAAAATCTCAAAAAAATATGAACATGCATCAGCCAACATCTCAAAACAGTTTAAATAAGCCACGTGGGGTGGGTCATTATTTAAACTCGCTCAAGCAGGTTACAAACAAGAACAGTTACAAACCTTTAATATCCAGATTAATAGTTGGCTCCCACTTGACCAATATAAAATTGACAGGGACTTAGGGGAAGTATATGCATATCAATTTTATACCTAAGTAATAATCATGATTAAATACATAGTTATTATTTCGCTTTGAACGAGCCTCGTGGGGAGAGTCATCGTCGCCACTAGTAATAATCCACAATCATCCGTTTGGAATTTATTCATGTGAAAGCTATCTTTTGACCGTCCCGTGGGGGGAATTTCTCCAAAATAATTCACAAATAAATAAATCATGGAGGTCAAAATTAATTCAATTTTATTATCCGGAATAAAATTGTCAATTAATTATTTAAGCATACTTAGTAATTTTCGAAAGTGAGATTTTTCAAAATATTTTCTCATGCATCACAAATTTAAACACAATTTAAATAAGTATAAAATAATGCATAAACATGAAAACAAATATAAACACATTGGGCACATATATCCAATTGTCACGGTTAATTTTTGTCATGTCTTGATCTCGAGAAATCGTCTTCTTCGTCTTCATCGTTTGTCTCGAAAAGATTGCCACGCGTCAAACAACGCCATCGACCAACTCGGCTTCAAAGCCATCCCGATTATCATAGAATCAACCTTCTTTTATCCCTTTTGTGCAACATCCACATTCATTAGATAAGAATAGGTGCCTTGGATTTTTGATTCTTTCGACATTGATGCATTTATGACCTTGTGAGGTTCTTTGTTTGTATCCTAAAAATTTCGTATTCTTGCGTTTTCTTCACCAACTTAATTTCATCTATTACATTAGACAAGTTTAATGAGTCTTTCCGTGTATCTTTCAAAACTCTAATTTTTATTATTCTTGAGGCTATTTGTCTGTCTTTGAAAACATCAACATCTTCATCCATTTTCAAAAGTCTTTCAAGGGATCGCTTAGCGAACTTCAAAACGATATTTGCTAGTGTTTTTATATGAACATAACATGAAGACTTTATTGTATGGTTCAAATCTCATTTGCTTTGGATTCACTTTCAGAGATCATTCCCCATTACATTTTTGTCATAATTGTTTGAGATCTAATTCAAAATCATCTTGACTTTTTCAACCATGGTCTTTTTCGCAAAACAAATTTTACAACTAGTGCAGAATGTCTCCTTTTTTTCCATTCTTAGAAAATCATACATCGAATTGGAATGGTCCGCACCTACTCATCTCCACATCCAGTTTCAGAGTTTACATCCCTGATTTTCCATCGACTTGGTCATCTTTCTTCGACCGAAGAAACTTCTAAATTTTAAATCATCCTTTATCTAGATCTAGGATGAAAAGAAAAATTTTTCAACCATGGCCTTTTTGACCACAGAAGGTGCTTTGTTTTTAGTCAACACAGAAGGTCATCTAACCAACTCTAGATCTTCAATATGTATCTCAAGATATTTTATATACACAGCATTTGGGGTTCTCAATTTCATCTACGTGTTAGAAATCAATTCAGACTTGAGTCAACTTTTTCTCGACTATCCTTTGTCAAAATCCTTTTATTTCTTCTCGACAAAATCATTGAACTTTCGCGTTCGTCCCTTTTTCCATTTTTATTCAAATTAATATTCTTGGTTTTCCTGCAATTGCCATCATGACATTTAATATCCCATTTCTTCGAGATTGTATAAGAACTTTCAATCCAACTTCGTATCCTCGATTTTGAGAATCCGCTTCTTTAGAGTCTTTCTATGTTTTAGATGGTCGTTTTCCAATTTGCTTTTGAGTTCACCATCATCCATTTCAAAAATAGTGATTAATCTTTCATCAAATTCTCAAAAAGAATCCATTGATTTCAAAATACTCTTTTGGTTTATCAAAGCCTTGTAAAGAAATTTGGAAAGAAGAGTTTGTTGGTTTATAGTGATTAATATTTTTGGTAGTTTTCAATCATCAACATTCATGAGTCCTCATCGGTCCTATTTCGGCCCTTTACCCTACCCGGCACTGATCCTTTTTAGTTTATTTAAACATGCCCTTGCCCGGATCCATTTGTCTTTAATCCATCGTCTTCGTCTTGGCGCTCACGATCCGATTGCAATTTATTTACTTAAAAATAAATAAACCTAGATCTAGACTAGTCTATTACATTGAACTAATCAAACAAATCCTAATCTACTCGTGGATTTTCTCTCACGAGGCAAAAACGAATTGAATCGAATCGGATTAAAAACCACAATTTATATGCATGCATAAATATAAACATTCATCAAATACCGACAATTGATACCGCAAAAAGATCTAGCAATTCTACTATCCAATTTCAAATTTAATGAAAAATGAATTAAATTACAATTTAAAACTCAGAGCCCAAAACCGAGACTCTGATACCAGTTGTTGGGGAATTAATTGCCCGGATCTATTCGGATGAATATTTAAATACAAATTTAATTCTAACAATTATTACTAGCATGAATTAATCCTATATTAATTCAAATAATAATTTAACAACAAATCATGCATATAAAACAGTTCACATAAATCCTACGATGCGGAATTGCTACTCTTCGTTTACGTGAACTAACCTGTTTGGAATGACAATAGACTCGGTTGATAAGAACACACCAAAAAGCATTCCCAACTATTCCCTAGCCCTTGCTCGTCAATCCGGTGGAAGAAAACTCGTGAACAATTAACAAAAGGAAAAATAAATTATTTGTTGCACCACCTTTGTGGATTTCTAATTTTTCCAACACATGGAATTGCACTTGGGGATGAAAGAATCATCCCCTATTTATAGAGGGGGTGTTGGTCGAAAACTTTGCATGGAATAGGGGAAGAAAATCTTTTTCTTGATCTCCAAGAAATCTTGAATATATCTCATATATTTTTTTCTCCATAATTAAAATATTCCATAAAAATCCAAACTCCTCTTGTTTTGGTGTATTTCGAAAAAATAGGAAAAAAGAAACCAAGATTTGGATCTTCTTGAATTTATGAGATATACTTGTATTCCAAGAAATACATATCTTCCATAATATCTTTTCAAGAAAATAAGAAAAATCTTTCTTTCCCTTATTCTTTCAAAATTTTCGAAAATCATAAATAAATAACCAAGTGAGAGATTTCTTGAATTTAATGAGATAATCATTTATTCCAAGAATACTTATCTTCATTCCATAACAAAATTCAAAGAAAATCTTTTCTCCCTCTTTTATTTATTTTTTTAAAAAAATAGAAAAAATAGGCAACATAATTTATTTTATTTTTAAACACCTTTTTCAGTTATTGAACTTTATGTTTGGGCTACTTGAGGGGCCTTTAGGAGAATTAAGATTGGACCTTCCAATAGATCTTGAATTATCAATATTGAGCCACAATATTATTCAAGCCCATAAATATTAATTAATTCCACTACATAATTAATATTGCACTATCCATCTTAACCCATATTACTGTTAATATGGCTCCCGGTTATTATTTCCCGTGTTTAAGATTATCTAGCCCATTAATTAATTCAAGCCACTGAAATAGCTTTCCATTAATTAATATCTTTTGTCCTTAGTTAAGGAACATTTCAACATTATTATCCATACCGGAAACTAGTTCCACTTGCAAGATTTGGTATGATAAATCTTATGAACCTCCCAAGGGCCGTCGAACAAAATTTGCTTGCACACGATTCTTCGTGTTAAATCTTAGCAATCGCATGTGACCAATAATATTGCCCAAGATATAAAGTATTGAATCTCGTTGATTCTCTACCCGTAATAAGACAAAACAATAATTATTAACCACACGCGATCCTATTTAAGGAACGAAGATTAAGAAATAACGAACCACTGAGGTCTAATTCTTCCTAGTTCAGTGCTGAAAAATTTATCCTCCTGTAGGTCCTATTCAGTGCATCAGTCATGCACTAGTGTAATCTCTTGATCAAGACAAACCAATCTGAGCCTTACACTTCAACCTTTCACGATGGATTGTTCATTTCCATCTAGGTCGTGAACGGTGTACTTTTAGTTACAAGGGACTGTTAGTTTAATCTTCTGTGATCTGGTATCACTAAATTAACTACAATGTAACACGTACTATTTATTGAACGGTTATGCAGTAAATATATGTAACATTCAATGATATTTAAAGCATTAGTGATAAATAATTTATTTCAGTAAATAAGACAGAAATTCAGTTTGGTTATACAAAGTAAAAGCATACTTTCCAGTATAACCCTAACAGTAGAGGTGTCTGAGATCGCATTGGAGGATAACCTAGTTAATCTTTTCACAAAGTGTCTGGAAAGTATGCTTTTACTTTGTATAACCAAACTGAATTTCTGTCTTATTTGTTGAAATAAATCGTTTATCACTGATGTTTTAAATATCATTGAATGTTACATATATTTACTCCATAACTGTTCAATAAATAGTACATGTTATATTGTAGTTAATTAAGTGATACCAGATCACAGAAGATTAAATTAACAGTCCCTTGTAACTAAAAGTACAAAATTCACGACCCGAATGGAAATGAAAAAACCATCGTGAAAGGTTGAAGTGTAAGACTCAGATTGGCTTGTCTTGACCAAGAGATTGCACTAGTGCATTATGATGCACTGAATGGGACCTACAGGACGATAAATTCTCCAGCACTGAATATAGAAGAATTAGACCTCAATGGTTCATTATTTCTTAATCTCCGTCCCTTAAATAGGATCGTGTGGAATCAATGACCATTGCTTTGACTTATAATTGGAAGAGAATCAATGAGATTCAATACCTTGTATCTTGGGCAATGTTATTGGTTACACGACGATTGCTATGATTTAATACGGTGAAACGTGTGCAAGTGCGCCTTGTTTGATTTGTCCCATTCGGAGGCTCAGAAGTTTTATCAATCTAAATATTGCAAGTGGAATTAATATGGATAATAATGTTGAGCCATTCCTTGACCAAGGAAAAAGATGTTAATTAATATGAAGCTATTTCAGTGTCCTAAATTAATTAATGGACTGGATAATCTTAAACACGGGAAATAATAACCGGGAGCCATATTAACAGTAATATGAGTTAAGATGGATAGTGTAATATTAATTATGTAGTGGGATTAATTAATATTTATGGGCTTGAATAATATTGTGGCTCAATATTGGAAATTCAAGGTCCATTGGAAGGTCCAATCTTAATTCTCCCAAAGGCCCCTCAAGTAGGCCAAACATAAAGTCCAATAACTGAAAGAGGTGTTTAAAATAAAATAAATTATTGTTGCCTATTTTTCTATTTTTTCGAAAATAATAAATAAAAGAGGGAGAAAGATTTTCTTTGAATCTTGTTATGGAATGAAGATAAGTATTCTTGAAATACAAGATTATCTCATTAAATTCAAGAAATCTCCCACTTGGCTATTTATTAGGCAATTTTCGAAAATTCCATAACAATAAGGAGGAGAAGATTTTGGGAAATAGAATATATTGGATATATTCAAGATTGTTTCTTGGAAAAGAAGCAATGAAATTTCCCAATAGCCAAATTGACCTAAATTTTTGTCCCCCTCCATATTATAAATAGGGGATGAATTTTTCATCTCCAAGATAACACAGAAATTGATTTTTTCGGAAAAATATCAGCATCGATAAAATATCAAATATTTTTAAAATGTCGATAGATTGTGTTTTCTCGAAAAACTTCAATTGTGAGTGTGCAATTCCATGTGTTGGAAAAATTAAAAATTCACAAAGGTGGTGCAACATAGTTTTATTTTTCCCTTTTTTGTTAAATTGTTCGCGAGCATCCTACCACCGGATTGTTGGACAAGGACGAGGGAATACTTGAGAAGGTCTTTTGGTGAGTTCGTGTGAATGGGATCCATCTTCTCAATGGTTGTCACTCCGAGAGGTTAGTTCACGTAAACTCCTAGCAATTCCGCATGCGTAGGATTTATGTGACGAATTTCTATGCATGATTTGTTATTGAATTATTATTTGAATTAATATAGGATTGATTCATACTAGTAATAATTGTTGAAATTAAATTTGTTTTTAAATATTCATCTCGAATAGATCCGGACAATCCATTCCCCAACATAAGATTGAGATTGTAGATTTTAGATTTTTAGATATGTAAATTTCTGATAATTTTTTCATTTTTGATATGTAAATTCCTATAAATTTTCAGTTTTGATATGATTTTGAAGATTTTAAATGTATGAATTTTGTTATTTTATAAAGTAAGCCAATTTTTATATGATTTTGATTTTAAATGTATAAAATGTTGATGAAAAATGTATCAACTCGATCGGCCAATTTTTATGAAAGGTAGCAGAGGGGTTAGAAAATGGAAAAGTTGAGTGGAGAGAGATTGTATGGGGAAGGTAAAAAGTTTTTATGTCAAATCAAACAGGATTTTGTTGAAGGTGTGGATTGGAAAATGGGAGGGTATTAATGTCTTTCAACTATCAATTTTGGACCTAGTAGTATTTATTTTAAATGAATGGATCTATTAGTACTATAGTGCTCCAATTAGGACTGGAAAGTTTGGGACTCTAAATATAAATGCATTCATGCAAATAATAATCAACTAGCTAAGAAATATGCATGATGTGTGTATATAATTGCATGCATGAAAGATAACTAGCAAAACCTATACTTGTAGGGCATCAAAAGATAACATGGCAACTTGATACACTTGACTACAACCCACGTGAACTACTATGGAAAAGTGAACATATAGGATAAAAAGGCTATGTATAGGACATCATCATTGATGGTGAAGTATGATAATTTTTTTTTACTATAAATAAGTTAGTTCAAGGAAAGAATTGCAATCACAAAGGTTACAAGGCACAAGAAAATCTTCAAGTTCATACACTTCAAAAGGTGTGAAATCACTTTAACTCTTAATTGAGTCCTAACATTCAGATGTTATAATATGGTGGAGACGAAGGTCGAAGGCTAATGAACGGAGGTGGAGGCAAAATTATTGCGGGGTCTTTGGGATGGCAGTGGAGTTTTTACTGTGGCGTCGATGACGGCGGCGAATATAGGGTGGAGAGGATGATGACGAATCCGTGGTGGAGACTACCTGCATGATGGGTGGCGGCGCGACAGAGACACCGGTATAGATGACGGTTTGTCTTTTTTTTTTTAATATGAGTTTGTATATGGTTTTTGAATTTGGTTTGCGGATTTCATTCTTGAATCTGTTGGATCTCATTTAAATTTGGGGTTTGTGATCTGAAAATGGAGGGAGGGTATGGGGTTGGATTGAAGACGGAGGATCTGATTTTGGTTAAGTTAAGTAATTTTTAGATTTTGGATTTGGATCATTTTGGAAATGCATATGTTCATCAATTGATGAATATGTTCATGTCGAATAGATCCGGACAATCCATTTTCCCCAACATAAGATTGAGATTGTAGATTTTAGGTTTTTAGATATGTAAATTTCTGATAATTTTTTTTCACTTTTGATATGTAAATTCCTATAAATTTTCAGTTTTGATATGATTTTGAAGATTTTAAATGTATTGTCTATTTTATTTGGCAGAAGATAATTTATGGCTTGTAATTTATGACAGGTGGTTAATCCCCGACTCACAAATTCTGGAATATTCTTAATTACTATTATTATTCTTTCACTGCATATTCTATTATTTTTGTTCATGATAATGATTTATTCTACAAGTATTAAATATCAATTGATGAATATGTTCATGTCGGAATGAAGACGTGCATATGTTGATGAATATGTTCACGTGGGAATGAAGACGAGATATGTAAGATTGGGATTGTAGATTTTAGGTTTTTAGATATGTAAATTTATGATATTTTTTTCATTTTTGATATGTAAATTCCTATAAATTTTCAGTTTTGATATGATTTTGAAGATTTTAAACGTATGAATTTTGTTATTTTATAAACTAAGCCAATTTTGATATGAATTTGGTTTTAAATGTGTAAATGTTGATGAAAAATGTATCAACTCGATCGGCCAATTTTTATGAAAGGTAGCAGAGGGGTTGGAATATGTGAAAGTTGAGTGGAGAGAGATTGTATGGGGAAGGTAAAAAGTTTTTATGTCAAATCAAACAGGATTTTGCTGAAGGTGTGGATCGAAACATGGGAGGGTATTAATGTCCTTCAACTATCAATTTTGGACCTAGTAGTATTTATTTTAAATGAATGGATCTATTAGTACTATAGTGCTCCAATTTGGACAAGTTTGGGACTCAAAATATAAATGCATGCATGCGAATAATAATCAACTAGCTAAGAAATATGCATGATGTGTGTACATAATTGCATGCATGAAAGATAACTAGCAAAACCTATACTTGTAGGGCATTAGAAGATAACATGGCAACTTGATCCACTTGACTACAACCCACGTGAACTACTATGGAAAAGTGAACATATAGGATAAAAAGGCTATGTATAGGACATCATCATTGGTAGTGAAGTACGATAAATTTTTTTTACTATAAATAAATTAGTTCAAGGAAATAATTGCAATCACAAAGGTTACAAGGCACAAGAAAATCTTCAAGTTCATACACTTCAAAAGGTGTGATATCACTTTGACTCTTAATTGAGTCCTACCATTCAGATGTTATAATTGTCCTTACTAAATTTTGCTATGTATTTAGTATACATGTTAAGCCTGGCTCAACCAACAATTTTATGTTAAGTCTGTCTCAGCCAGCAATTTCATGTTATGTCTGACTCGGTCATTAAATTCAAGTTAAGCTGAAGCCAACAAGTACAAGTTATGTCTGGCCTAGATAGAAATTTCACGTTAAGACTGGTACACCGCTATTACCACTACAAGTTCTACAAGTTTTATATTATTTACATTGGTAAAATTAGCTTGTGCAATTATGAAGTTACCCCATTGAGTGTCTTTCACAAACTGATCACCCCGTTTTTCATAATTTTGGTGCAGGAGTTCGAGATCCATATTGTTATGGCTAAGAAATTAAGAGATAATTATAATAAATTTCTACTTATTTTATTTGGCAGAAGATAATTTATGGCTTGTAATTTATGACAGGTGGTTAATCCCCGACTCACAAATTCTTGAATATTCTTAATTACTATTATTATTCTTTCGCTGCAAATTCTATTATTTTGTTCATGATAATGATTTATTCTACAAGTATCAAATATAAATTATTTTCCACTTCATGAAAAGAAAAATACAGAGTTCATTATTTAGTAACGTCCCAGAATTAATAGTCTATAAAATAATCATATTAGTATAATAAAAATACGGGTCGTTACAGTTGGTATCGGAGTGGGTCTGAGATTTTGCAGACTTGCTCAAAATTATGTGGTAATTTAATTCAATTAGAACATATATATATATATATATATATATATATATATATATATATATATATATATATATATATATATTATGCATGTAGAGAGATTATTATTGCATGACTTCAGTGGTAAAATATGACTCACATAACCTATAGCTATAAAAAAATTATATTTAAGACCTCATTATTACAACCTACTAAGTAGGTATAACAATGAGGTTTCTATATATAAGTAAAATGATATCTTACGTTGTTTGCTAAGATGAAGAGATAAGGTATGTAAGTATATAAATACCTTACTCCTCTTGTAAAAAAAAAAGGAAAAAGGGAACTACAAAAAAAAGAATTTTTTACCAGAGCCATCCTACAAAACATTGTTAAGATAATATATATATATATATATATATATATATATATATATATTAGGAAAATCTTATTTAGTTCTTAGAATGGACAAATATGAGTCGTACATCTCCATTCACATGCATAGATGTGTTGCACGCAATCGTGATGAAATAACAGACATTGGAGCTCATATAGGCGAAATGGCAATACTTTGGAGGATGTCTCACCGTACAGAGATACCGATGGATGAAAATGAAGCATGTTGGGCACTAATTAATACTTTACCAGATGATTGGAAATTCCATGCTTATCGTGTGTATCTCGGCATGGCCGACACATATGGTAACGTGTGTTACATGTATTTCTCAGCTGAACTATTCTAGGACCGAATATGAGAAGGTCATTTCCCCCCTGCCTGAGCAACCTTGTCAGTACACGTTTACAGCCATGATAGCACAACATTATACACCTGAGGTGGCAGGAGCTCGCATGTAGGAGCAGGACCCGTGGTATTCCTCCAGTACGGAAATAACGACCCACAATCTTCCTTTGGATCACACTGAAGCCCATAAATAATGTCTGGACCTATCAAAATTTGAATACATACAACTCTACAACGTTTGTCCAGGATAAATATGGACTCATTTTGTCCTAGGCATAGGAAGTACTTTTCTAATGCATAGTATCACTGTCATAGATAGGTCTCGTTATGTACCGAAATAAGTATGCTTATGAATTTCGGTGTCTTGTACTTTTGCTTTGATTATATACCAAAATAGGTATGCTTAATAATGAACTTCTATGTCTTGTACTTGTACTTTAATGACCACCATCGTGTGTAATAATAAATTAGTTTATATATATATATATATATATATACATATAAAAATAATAATACAAATATAGTATGAATATTATAATAAAATGCTTTAAATTATCTACTGGACATTGTTATATGAATTGCTTTGAATTGTGGAAATATATTTTAATTTAAAAAATTAACTTGGTGGAATAAATCATGAGTCGTGGACGACCACGTCGCACACCAATACTAATTTTAGAACCTTCCTCATCGTCCATTGAAGACCTAAGGAATAATATCGCAATGATTCTTCAAAGTCTCGCACAACACTTTACTAATTCTCCCACACCGACTGCACCATGCCCACTAACACAACGAAATGAAATGAGCGCCGTAGTAGAACAATTCTGACGTTACTGTCCACCTACCTTCAACGGCAAAGAAAACCCTGCAAAAGCTGAAACCTAGTTGAGGGCACTCGAGAAAATCACTCATATTATATGCACAGATGAGCAAAAGGTTTCGTGTGCCGTCTTCCAGTTGACAGATGAAGCAGACTATTGGTGGGAGACCTATTGCCAAACAAAGACTACAACACAAAGGGCAACCCTTAATTGGGAAGAATTCAAAGAGGCAGTAATTGAAAACTACATGCCCCAATCCTTCCAGGATCAGAAGGAAACATAATTCATCCAACTCAAACAAGGTTCCGTGACTATGCTCGAATACGAGAAAAAATTTAATTAACTCAGTATGTACGCCCCTCACTTAGTAAACATTAAGCTCAAGAAAGTCTGACGCTTTGAGAAAAATTTAATGCTGGAGATTAGCAGCATCTTGGTCGGACAAGGAACGTTAACCTACGTAGAAGCTTTTTCAAAGGCTCAGGAAATCGCTTCCTGCCTGAAACTCGAAAACTCAGAGAAGAAGATCATGGAACTCCCAAATAAAAGAAAATTTGAGAATCCAACCCAAGGAAAGGACTACAATAATAAAAATAAACTTGTCCGCAAGGAAGAAAATATATGACAAGCCCCGCAAAGAACCAGAACAACATGCCCCAAATGCCGAAAAAACCACGATGTGCAGTGTTCGTACAGTTCAGGATTGTGTTATCACTGCAAGGAGCCTGGTCACGGATCGAGCAGCTGTCCACTGTTAAAAAGCAAAGGGAGACCGAAGATGGGACATGCCCGTGTCTTTGCAATGATGCAACAGGAGGCCGCCGACGAACCTAGGAACCATGGTAGGTATATTGAGCATTTCTGGTACACCTGCTCTAGTATTATTTGATACGGGGCCTGCACACTCATTCATTTTCGAAAAGATGTTTGACAAAATAAGGAACGTTAAAACAAAAGTAGACAAAGAACTTCTAGAAGTGAGTGTCCCGCCAGGAACAACTATCCAAACTACTCAACTGTGCAAGGATATAGTGATCAGTTTTGAAAATAAAATCTTTGTAGCTCACTTACACATTATTAATATAAGATATTTCTATGTAATTTTGGGAATGGATTGGCTTACAGCCAACCATGCCATCATTATGTGTCACGAGAAAAAAATGTCATTTTAGAATTCAGGAGGAGAACTGTACACTTTTCATGGGGCCAAAATAGGGACACTACCATGAGTGGTGTCTACAATAAAATCAATGAAGTTGCTGAAAAGGGAAATTGTGCAGCCTTTCTTGTGAACATCGTGCAATCCAAGCTAGATGATAAATCTATCAAAAAAAGTACCCATCATACGAGACTAACAAGATGTATTTCCAGAAGACCTGCCTGGCCTACCCCCATAATGGCAAGTGGAGTTTACAATCAATTTAGTACCCGAAGCAACACTAGTCTCAAAAGTGCCTTATAGGATGACACCAAAGGAGCTACAGAACCTGAAGGTACAACTACAAGAACACCTGGATAAATGCTTCATAATACCCAGTGTCTCACCCTGGGGAGCACCAGTGCTATTTTGAAAAAGAAGGATGGTACATTTAGAGTGTGTATCAACTATCGAGAGTTAAACAAACTCACCATAAAAAATAAATATACATTGCCAAGAATTGAGGACATGTTCGACCAATTAAGAGGCGCCAACGTATTCTCAAAAATAGATTTGAGATTAGGATACCACCAAGTAAAGATCAAGAAAATTGACACCCAAAAGACAACTTTCAGAACGCGATATGGGCACTACGAGTTCGTGGTGATGCCATTTGGACTCAGCAACGCACCAACAATTTTTATGAATCTAATGAATCGAGTTTTTCATCCATACCTAGATCGGGTTATGATCGTATCATCGATGATATCTTCGTCTATTCAAGAAATCAAGAACAACATGAGAAGCATCTCAAAACCACCTTAGAGGTGTTGCGAAAGGAAAGACTTTACGCCAAATTCAATAAATGTGAATTTTGGCTTAACCAAATCATTTTTCTAGGACACATCGTTTTTGCTCTTGGGTTTGAGGTCAACACAACCAAAGTGAAGGTAATGGAAAACTCCAACAAACGTGAACGAAGTGCGAAGCTTTTTAGGGTTAGCAGGATACTACCGAAGATTCATTGAAGGATTCTCAAAAATTACGAGGCCATTAACACAACTTACGAGGAAAAGAGTGAAATTCCACTGGGCAAAAAATGCTAGGACAATTTTCAAGAACTAAAATTAAGATTGACCAGAGCACCTGTCCTAACTATTCCAAACGGTTCAAAAGGATTTGTTGTCTATAGCGACACCTCAAAAAAGGCTTGGGATGCGTGTTGATGCAGAAGGGGAAACTAGTTGCTTACACTTCTAGACAACTGAAACCACGCGAACATAATTACCCAACACTGTTGGGATTATACTGGAAAGTATGCTTTTACTTTGTATAACCAGACTGAATTTCTGTCTTATTTGCTGAAATAAATTATTTATCACTGTTGCTTTAAATATCATTGAATGTTACATATATTTACTGCATAACTGTTCAATAAATAGTACGTGTTACATTGTAGTTAATTTAGTGATACCAGATCACATAAGATTAAATTAACAATCCCTTGTAACTAAAAGTACAGAATTCACAACCTAGGTGGAAATGAACAATCCATCGTGAAAGGTTGAAGTGTAAGGCTCAGATTGCCTTGTCTTGACCAAGAGATTACACTAGTGCATAAGGATGCGCTGAACAGGACCTATAGGAGGATAAATTTTTCAGTACTGAATATAGAAGAATTAGACATCAGTGGTTAGTTATTTCTTAATCCCGTCCCTTAAATAGAATCGTGTGGAATTAATAACTATTGCTTTGACTTATGATGGGTAGAGAATCAATGTGATTCAATACCTTGTATCTTGGCAAATATTATTAGTTACATGACGATTGCTAAGATTTAATACGGAGAAACGTGTGCAAGTACGTCTTGCTTGGTTTGTCCCCTTGTGAGGCTCAGAAGTTTTATCAAACCAAATCTTGCAAGTGGAATTAGTTTCCGGTATGGATAAAAATGTTGAGCTGTTCCTGAACCAAGGAAAAAGATATTAATTAAAGTGAAGCTATTTCAGTGGCCTAAATTAATTAATGGACTGGATAATCTTAAACACGAGAAATAATAATCGGGAGCCATATGAACTGTAATATGGGTTAAGATGGATAGTGCAATATTAAATATGTAGTGAGATTAATTAATATTTATGGGCTTGAATAATATTGTGGCTCAATATTGGAAATTCAAGGTCCATTGGAAGGTCCAATCTTAATTCTCCTAAAGGCCCCTCAAGTAGCCTAAAGATAAAGTCCAATAACTGAAAAATGTGTTTAAAATAAAATAAAATAAAATATTGTTGTCTATTTTTCCTGTATTTTTTTCGAAAATAAATAAATAGAAGAGGGAGAAAGATTTTCTTTGAATTTTGTTATGGAATGAGGATAAATATTCTTGGAATACAAGTTTATCTCATTAAATTCAAGAAATCTCCCACTTGGCTATTTATTTGCAATTTTTTGAAAATAATGAGTAAAATAAGGAAGAAAATATTTTCTTGATTTTCTTGGAAAGATATTATGGAAGATATGTATTCTTGGAATAACAAGAATATCTCATAAATTCAAGAAGCTCCCAATCTTGGAATCTTGACCTTATTTTCGAAAATTTCATAAATTAAGGAGGTGGGATTTTTGTGAAATATTTTAAATATGGAGAAAAGAATACATGAGATATATTCAAGATTTCTTGAAGATCAAGAAAAAGATTTTCCCATCTTATTTCTCTCCCAAAAATTTGACCACCCCTTGCCTATAAATAGGGGATGAATGTTTTATCCTCAATGCAATTCCATGTGTTGGAAAAATTAAAAATCCACAAAGGTGGTGCAACATAATTTTATTTTCCCTTTTGTTAAATTGTTCACGAGTATCCTTCCACCGGATTGTTGGACAAGGACAAGGGAATACTTGAGAAGACTCTTTGGGTTTGTTCGTGTGAATGGAATATCCATCTTCTCAACGGTTGTCACTCCAAGAGGTTAGTTCACGTAAACTCCTAGCAATTCCGCATGCGTAGGATTTATGTGACGAATTTGTATGCATGATTTGTTGTTGAATTATTATCTGAATTAATATAGGATTAATTAATGCTATTAATAATTGTTAGAATTAAATTTGTATTTAAATATTCATCCCGAATAGATCCGGGCAATTAATTCCACAACAAACACATGACTTGGAGCTGGCTGCAGTGGTTTATGCCTTAAAGATTTGGCGACATTACTTATATGGCGGAAAATGTGAGATCTTCGAGCAAAAGGAATTAAACATGCAAAAAAGAATATAGCTTGAGTTGGTGAAAGACTACGATTATACAATACACTACCATCCTGGTAAGTCAAACATGGTAGCTAATGCTTTAAGCCGACAAAAGAGAGGAAGCTTAACATGAATAACAAACCAGAGACAATTGATAGAAGACTTTGCAAAAATGAGGATAGAAGTGGTACTACCATCAAACACCACCAAAGCAAAGGTAGCAACCATGGTAGTCAAACCTACTCTAAAGGAGGAGATAGTGGAGGACAAGAAAGAAGACAAGTTTTTGAAGAAAATAAGAAGCAAAATCAGAGAAGGAAAAATGAAAGGTTTTTCCCTAACCGACGATGGCTCAATAGTTTATGAAGGCAGACTTTGTATTCCAAAAGATGAAGCAATTAGAAAAACAATTATGGAAGAAGCTAATTGTACACCCTACACCGCCCATCCAGGAGGAACAAAGATGTATCCAAACTTGAAGAAATTATTTTGGTGGAGAAACATGAAAAGAAGCATTGGAGCCTTCGTACAAAGGTGCATGACTTGTCAACAAGTGAAAGCCGAACACCAATGACCATCAGGATTACTCAAGCCATCGAGATTCTGGAATGGAAATGGGAACATATAGTTATGGACTTTGTGGTCAGCTTATCCAAGTCAATCCGAGGTAATGAAGCGAAATGGCTAGTTCCTAAACCTACTAACGAAATCAACACACTTCATGCCGATTAAAATGACCTTCAGTCTAGATAAGTTGGCCCAAAAATACTTGGAGGAGATCATTAGACTACATGGAGTACCTGTTTCGATAGTATCAGACTAAGACACATGATTTACATCAAAATTCTGGCGAAGCTTGCAGGATGCCATGAGAACCAAGCTAAATTTCAGCACAACATTTCACCCTCAGACGGACGGGCAGTCAGAAAGAACCATTCAAACATTGGAAGGCATGTTGAGAGCATGTACTCTCGATTTTGGAGGAAACTAGGAGAAATTTCTACCCTTAGTTGAATTTGCTTACAACAATAACTACCAAGCCACGATTGGTACGAAGCACTTTACGAAAGGAAATGCAGATCTCCTCTATATTGGGATGAAGTCAGAGAGAAAAAAATCTTGGGTCCCGAATAGTGGAAGAAACTACTAAAACAATAAAGAAAATTAGAAAACAAATACGAGCAGCTCAGGATAGACAAAAGGCGTATGCGGAAAAACAACGTAAGGATTTAAAATTTATGGTTGGAGATAAAGCGTTTTTAGAAGTATCACCAACAAAAGGTATCATTCGTTTCGAAAAATGCGAAAAGCTGAGACCAAGATTTATTAGACCATACAAAATACTATAACATGTATGAGAGTTGGCAAACAAGCTAGCTCTACCGCTAGAGCTAGACGAAGTGCACAACGTATTTCACGTGTCCATGTTATGCAAGTACATTCCCGATCCTAGCCATGTAGTTAATCAACACATAATAAAAATTGATAACAATCTAACATATGAAGAAACTCAGTGGCCATTCAAGATAAGAAGATGCAAAAACTGCGAAACCGCAAATCTCTTTAATTAAAGTACAATGGAACAAACATGGTCAAGAAGTGGGAACGTGGAACAAGAAGACGAAGTTTTATCCAAATACCCGATCCTTCCATATCATGGTAAGATCTAATTTCGAGGACAAAATTTTTCATAGTGGAAAAGGATATAATGCCCAATATATATATATATAAATATTGTTTTTGCATAAATATATATATATATATATATTTTTTTACTTAATTTAATAACAAATAATTAATATTAATATTGTAATGGTGACAATAATAATGATAGCTTTTAAATAAAATATTAGTACCTATATTATAGTCCTATAATAATAATAATAATGATAATATAACTAATATATTTTAATTCTCACACACACACATTCTACAAACCTATTAATTCATTAATAAATGTTATACTAAGATATATGCATGATTAGTGAATGGCGTGTGTGTATAAATGTAAATGAATGCATGCCAAATAATAATCAACTAGCTAAGAAATATCCATGACGTGTGTATATAAATACATGCATGAAAGACAACTAGCAAAACCTATACTTTTAGGGCATCCGAAGATAACATGGCAACTTGATCCACTTGACTACAACCCACGTGAATTACTATGGAAAAGTGAACATATAGGATAAAAACGCTATGTATAGGACATCATCATTGGTAGAGAAATATGAACAAAATTTTATTATAAATAGGTTAGTTCAAGGAAAGAATTGCAACCACAAAGGTTACAAGGCACAAGAAGATCTTCAAGTTCATACACCTCAAAAGGTGAGGAATCACTTCGACTCTTAATTGAGTCCTAACATTCAGATGTTATAATTGCCCTTACTAAATTTTTCTATGTATTTAGTATACATGTTAAGCCTGGCCCAACCAGCAATTTCATGTTAAACCTGACCCAACCAACAATTTCATGTTAAGTTTGGCCTAGCAAGCAATTTAATGTTAAGCCTGACTCGGTCAGTAAATTCAAGTTAAGCTAAAGCCAACAAGTACAAGTTAAGTCTGGCTTAGCCAAAAATTTCACGTTAAGATTGGTACCACCGCTAGTACCACTACAAGTTCTACAAGTTTTATATTATTTACATTGGTATAATTAGTTTGTGCAATTATAAAGTTATCCCCATTGAGTGTCTTTCACACACTCACCCCGTTTTTAATAATTTCGGTGCTGGAGTTCGACAGGGAGGAATGATCCAGGAATTTATGGCCAAGAAATAAAGAGATAATTATAATAAATTTCTACTACATTGTCTATTTTATTTGGCAGAAGACAATTTATGGCTTGTAATTTGTGACGGGTGGTTAATCCCTGACTCACAAATTCTGGAATATGCTTAATTACTATTATTATTCTTTCGCTGCAAATTCTATTTTTTTTTTCATGATAATGATTTATTCTACAAGTATCAAATAAAAATTATTTTCCACTTCATGAAAAGAAAAATACAGAGTTCATTATTTAGTAACGACCTAGAATTAATAGTCTATAAAAATTCATATTAGTATAATAAAAATAAGGGTCGTTACAGTTGTTTACTTGGAGCATCCACAATGGATGGATGAATTTTCTTCTATCCATCCACTATATCTCCTCTAAATCATCTCCACATCATTTTTCATTAAACTTTTTAACATTTTAAATTCACTTTCACAATAGTCCATCCATTCATATATACTTTTGTGGCCCCTTGTACTCTATCAAAAATTTATTAAATAATGATGTTTAGAATTAAAAAGAAAGAAAAAATAAAAAAAGCTACCACAATAATTTCTCTCTCCTGTCCAATGCATTTGATGAATTTGCTTCTCTCATGTGTCCAATAAAATGTTACAATGATTTAAATTGCAAACTTCATCCATTCAATCATTGGCCAACCCATTAGATGCATCATTGGGAATGCTCTTATGAAGGCACCATGTGTCAGGTGTATCAAAGTTTCCAAACCATTGTGCTATAATGTACAGCTGTCGTGTAGAGAAAATATGGATTTAGTAATATTGTCAAAAATATTAATTTTGTAGGACAGGTGTTGAGATGGAAAATAATTGTGTGCATTAAGTTGAAAGAAAACTAAACAGTAAGTTTGAATTGGAGGACAAGCGTTAACATGTAGAATGACCACCGCTTCAGTATTAACTATTAAAACAGTTATATACATACACAAGGGTTTTCACCAAGTTTTTTGTGCATTAAGGGACTCTGAAGAGCTATGTTTATGGGCACGGCTTATCACTGAGAGTTTGGAATATATATGGGTTCGTATTCTAATAGCAGGTATAGTGGTTTGAATTTATTGATTGGATGAGGAAGCTAACAAAGGGCACTACAATAAATCGGAAGAAAATATACAAGAAACTGTGGAATTATATGTTTTGTACGTGTAGGTTATTCATAAAGAAGATGAGTAATATTTCGTGCGTTCGTATCCTAATAGCAGTTACAAAGGATTAAATGTATATTAGACGTGAAAGTTAGCGGATAGCACTGCAAAAATTCCATGAAAATAGAAAATGGACTATGGCGGCATTGATGGTCATTTTTCGTATATATTTGCGGAAGTGTATGTATGTTAGATTCTACTTTTTCCCAGCCGGGATTTAAATTGATTTGGTCCCATAACTTTGAACCTTTATTGAAATGGTCCCGTATGTATTACATGTTTCAATTTAGTCCCGTATATTTTTAATTTGTGCCAATTTAGTCCCAAAGGAGGAACCGGTCAAACTAGCCAAAAGCAGCGTTTTTTTGGGCGTGTTTTGCATCGCCCTAATTCGATCCGAAAAGCCGAGTGGCACGGAATTAACACGTGGGCCGCCAAATCAGTATTTTACCTATTAAAAAAATTAAAAAACTGAAAAAAAAAATTACACATAAGTATAAAACCATTAAAAAAAATTCAAAAATCAAATTAATATATATTTAAGTTTCAGATTTAATTTTAAATAATAAAAAAAAAAAAAAATCGCAAAATTAAAAAATGCAGAAGCTTAATCCCTCTCTCTAAAACCTGCACTCTCCAACGCAAAAATTTCTTCAATTTCTCATAATTCCCAAAAAATTCTCATACATCTCCCTATCTTCAAAAACCCCATAGGCATTATAACAAACAGAATGCGCGTCCCTGTGAATTCCGTGCATATACGCCAAGGATCCTTCGAGCTCCTTAAACCTTAAATCCTCCTCCCAAACGACGTCGGCTCGGAACCCCTTCCTCCAAATTAGGCATTTAGAAGCATGGACAGTGAATCGTGAACCCTAAAATCCCTAGTGTGGAGGAATTTCAGCAAAACGATGTCGGTGCGCTTGTCTAAGTTTCCCAAAAGTGGGATTCCCCACATTGAATAGGGGTCGTGGGTGGACACGGGCTTGTCTTTGAGCTCTTTTAGGGCTTTTCGCTCGGAGGGTTTGAGGTGGAATACGAAGTAGGTGTCCTCTTTGAAGGAAGGTGTACGTGAGGCCGCCATTAGTGATGTTATTAAGGTTTTTTTAGAGGGCTTTTGGGAGGGTTCTGGAGTTGGGGCGGTTGGGGTTAGATTGTTGGAGGTTGGAGATGTGGATTCCATTTTTGGGTGTGGAAATGGGGGAGATTTTGCTGGGGAATGGGAAAACAGAGAGGGAGGTGGGAGAGAGATGGTAGGATTTTTCAATTTTTTATTTTTGTTTTTATTTTTTATTTATTTAATGTTTCTGAAATTGAAATATATATTAGTTTGATTTTTTTAATTTTTTAATGTTTTTATACTTATGTGTAATTTTTTTTTTCGTTTTTCAATTTTTTTAATAAGTAAAATACTGATTTGGTGCGCCACATGTTAATTCCGGTGCCACTCAGCTTTTCTCGATCGAAATTAGGGGTGCGTGCAAAACACGCCCCAAAAAACGACGTCGTTTTGGCTAGTTTGACCGGTCTCCGGCGCCTTGGGACTAAATTGGCACAAATTGAAAACATACGGGACTAAATTGAAACATGTAATATATACGAGACCATTTCAATAAAGGTCCAAAGTTATGGGACCAAATCGATTTAAATCCCTTTTCCTAGCTATACACAAAATTTTAGTGCCCTCATCGGAAGTTTGAGATTAATTTTATGTTATACCTAAGATGATTAAGATGCATGCAAGTTCATATCTATAAAGTTAGATATAGATAGTAAGTAAATGAGAAAGTGCATTTCATATCATAATGGTTATTGGTTGATGAGTATTTAGTGTTCTTTTTTGGGCTTTAATTTGTTATTAAGATAGACACAAAGAGAGAGTAGAGAGAGAAAGTAGTCAATCTTCCTTTGGGCCTTCCATTTTTCGTGGCTCAGGGAACCGTCGGTACCCTATTCCGGCATCCTCGTCGCCCTCCCTCCCCATCCCTGAACCTATACCTATCCCCCTTTCCAATAGTATTCACCAACCTCCCTCCAATATCTAACCACCTCCATATACTAATACCTTACCGATTCCCTCTCCAACCTGCCCCCTAACCTTTCTGCCAAACCTTACCCCCGCCATCCTGAACCAAATTCCAAACCTTCATCCAACCTCCCTAGGGATTTGAATCGGAATCGCATCTCCCCTTTGCACTATAGGAAGGAGTCATCGTTTAACGGTTTTGGTGGAATTTCCAAGGTTTTTGTTTCGAACTTCCCAGAAGATTGGAAGGAAGTTGATCTGTTTGAGGTTTTGAGGAAATTCGGCAGGATAACTGATGTATTTATTTCAAAGAACTAAAGTGGGCAAAAGATTCGGCTTTGTCAGTTTTATTAGGGTTCCAGACATTCAACGTGTTGTGAGGACTATTGATTCGTTGTGGATAAGGTTACAAAAGATTAGAGCGGCTTGTGCTCTTTCTTTTGGTAGTACGTTTGGTCGTAAACACCCTTCTTACCCTCTGAGGAACCTGATTCGGTCAGGAAGTTTCAGAGATTGTAGAAATATCGCCGACATGGTGAAAGCCGAAAAGAAAGTGGATGGAAAAACCCCGACAATACCAAGGAAGCATCTTCAAAAATGGCAACAGAGAAAATCATTAACTGTATGAGTGTTGGAGAAAACGGGATTTGGGCTGACTGTTATCTGGTGGGTGTCGCTAGAGAGGATACTATATCGCCAGTGATGATTAGAGATTTCTTTGAGGGCGGGTTCTTTAATCTCATATTTGTTTTACTCGGAAAAAAGAAAGTGTTAATTGACGACGCGTCTCCATAAAATGCTAGAACCCTTCTCGTCGAGGAAGCATCTTGGATCCATAAATGGTTTGAAAGCATTAGACGTTGGGAAAATTTTGATGTGGTGAGTTATAGGTTTGTTTAGATCAAAGTTTGTGGTGTTCCTTTTCATACCAAAAATATCAACACTTTTAAAATTATTGGTTCTCACGTCGGCAAAGTATTGAATGTTGATCCATCTTCTGTGGGTAAGGAGGTGTGTTCGAAAGGGTGGTGTATCCTCGTCAAAACTTATTCATGGTCTCCGATTAACCTTCAAATCTCCATCCGTGTTAATGGAGAAATATTCAGGGTTTTGCTGCTAAAAGATAAGGAGCTACCTTCAGTGTTCGAGGTTCCATTCATCTCTGATGACTCTGACTCGAAGGTGGCTTGCTCAGTCTTCGCTCTCTCTTCTTTGGATGATGAAGCTATGATTTTTTTCCAATGAGTTTCAGCCGGAAGAGGGCTTCAACACGGTTATGTTGCCGACAAGGGAATCAAAAAGTCAGAATAGCCCGACTGTCTTAGGGAATCAATAGTCATAGTCATCATTAGTGGCGGCTTCCGGTGCTATGAAAGTTTCTTTTCCTGAGAATAGCGTGTCCGACAATCTCGTAGATCAAAATACTTTGATGCAGGTTGTTTCTAATCTTATTATCGATGGGGCCCCACCACAATCTTGGTTGGAATATTTTGTTAATGTTAATAAAAATATTAATGATTCTAGGTCTGAATGCACTCATCATGGGCTGGATCCGCACACAGTTAATATCCCAGAGGCCTATATTGATATTCAGGAGACCCCATTAGTAGTGCCGAAAACCCAAATAAATTCATCCCTCAATTCAGACCCGTTTAATCTGGGGCCCATCATTGAGAACTCCTTTGACAAACCTTGCAACAGTTCGACCAAGTCTAAACCTAAGTAACAGAAACTCGTTGTTCCAGAGGTAGAGAGAAGAGCAATCTGGCAAGAATTTGCCATAGGTATGGAATTTGATAAGCTAGTGTCTGGTGTTCGCCCAAACCAGAAGAAGAAAAAGGCTCATTGCAAAAGAGGAAAAAATGGTAAGAAGATTGCGGGTGAGTCGAATCAGGCGTCAAATGTGTCGATCGATTCTCCCTCAAATAGTGATATTGTTAGATGGAACGAGGAATTTTGGAGAAGAAGTTCGGAGGAAGGAGCCAAGGTTGTATGTGAGGTTAGTAATTTGCTTGGGTTCTCAGAGGAAAAAAGACAATGTTTTTCTTGTTCGAAATTTCGCTGCTATGGAGGTGAGAGACAGGGAGGCTCTCAATCCTTTGTGAGAGTCTTCTTCGTCTTTTTAACGGTGTTTGGGAAGTTTCTATTAGTTATTTGTGAAGATTTAAGTCTGAATGTTACAGGTATTAGAAGTAGATGCAAAAAAAGGAATGGTTTATCTAATTTCGAGGGAAAAAGTGAACTTTGTGTGTCTTCAAGAAACAAAGATGGATATTATTGAAAAATCTATGTGTGAATCGATCTGGGGCAGCAAGATCTTTGATTTGGTATTCATTGGCTCCAATGAAAATTCTGGTGTTATTTTGTGTATTTGGGATTCTAGTTTTTTCACAAATCAAACTTCTGGGGTGAGGAAGGGGCTTTGGCCCTACTGCTGTGAAGTATGTATTGTAAATGTCTACGTTTCTTGTGAACTTGACAAGAAACTAACATTGTGGAACTGTCTCAGAACCATAATCGAGGCTAATCTAAATTTTCGATGGTGTATCAGGGGAGATTTTAATTCTATTCTACATCCTTCAGAGAGGCGTGGTTTAAGCAAACAAGTTTTTTCTCCAGACATAAGAGTTTTCAATGACTTCGTATGGGATGCTGATTGATTCTATTATAAAGACAATGACTTTTGTTGCAGCAGATTAGACCGGTTTCTCTTATCCAATAATCGGATTGATCTTTGGCCTGGGTGCTCTCAATTTAGCCTCAAAAGATCATTCTCCGATCACGTTCTGATATTGTTGAAGATGAAGAATGTGAAAAATTGGGGTCCCAAACCATTCAAAATGGTGAATTGGTGGACTAAGCAAGAAGATTTTACAAGTTTGGTGAAGAAATTTTTGGAAGTCTACTCGTTTGGAAGGGTGGGGCTCTTTTGTCCTTAAAGAGAAACTCAAAATGTTGAAAATAAAGATAAAAACATGGAGAGTAAAGCCCGAGAACAATGCTGATCTCTTGATTAAGTCAGCGGAAGAACGCCTTCAGCTCCTGGATAAGAAACTCGAGAACTTGGGGTGGTCTGTTGAGGAGTTCGAGGAATGAAAACAAGTTATGTGCACTCTCGAGGATAATCTGGCGAAGAAGGATAGATTAGCTTTCCAAAAAGTGAAAAATGCGGTGACTCAAACTCAAGTTATTTTCATGCTTCTGTTTTGATTAGAAGCAAGAAGATCAAGTTGAAGGGTGTTTTTATCAACGGTGTTTGGGTTGAGGATGTTAAAGAAGTAAGAGAAGGAACCTTTAATAATTTTAGCAAAACATTCTCTTCTAACTCAGTGGTTAGATCACCGATTAGAGGCATCTTGGGCTCTAAACTTGGCTCGGTCGAAAATATTGTGCTCGTGACCCCATTTTCTAAGGAAGAAGTGAAGCAAGCAGTTTGGAGTTATGGTGAAAATAAAAGTCCTAGTCCTGATGGGTTTAACTTTTATTTTGCGAAGAAATTTTGGGATATTTTGGAGGATGCAAAGATTGCTAAAGGCTGTGAAAGTGTGTAAAGGATGCAAAGATTGGAGGATGCAAAGATTGCTAAAGGCTGAATTCCATGATAATGCAAAGATTGCTAAAGGCTGTGAAAGTGTGTGTGCGTGTATTTTCAGAGTGTTGTTGAAAATGTTGTGAAACATATAAAACAACATATGACAACGGAAGTATAAAAACGCAGTGCAAATGATTTCCAAAATTGTGTATAGTCTATAATCAGACTATACGAACCTCATGGTTAAAAACATCACTATAACAAGTAGTGAGATACACACGAATCTCTTACAAGATCCTAAAAGGTGTAGTGAAAAATCACTCACCAAAAATCAATCTATTCAATCAAGTAACTAGTGATCTTATTCAACCTAAAACTTGATCTAATAAGACAAAATCAATACTGATGGGAGAGATTTTATTCCCTCGACCAGTACAAATAGAATAACAACGACCCTCACACTCCTACAAGAAACAATCACTCGGTTGTTCTCTCGGTTGTTTCTTGGATGTCACTCTCTTAAGTTTGGAGCAGAGCAAATGGGATTTCACTTTAACTCAAACTTGAATGTCGACCAATGCAGTCTATTTATAGAATTTCGGGCCAACTGCATTGTCCTATCCACTAAGTGTGGATAGCCTTGAATATCTCCTCCACTATCTCCATGATCTTGGTGTAACCACCCATGATCTTTCTATTCTTACTCCATCAGTGCAACCGCTTGACAATATCTGAAATTGTCTTCAACCTACAATGTTAGAAATATAGAAAAACACATCTAATAAAACAGAGTCAGTGTTAGGAGAAAGGACAAATTTAAGATGTTGTGCAAAATTTTGTCCAACATCTGGAACAACATTCGTGCAATATCAACAAACTCCCCCAATTTGGCCTTTCTACTACAACACATCTGATATTAAAAACAACATCTGAACTTGTGTCAGGAAAGAAACAAATAATAACAATTAAGAGAACAACTACTATTCCACCAAATCATAATTTAAAAACAAACACAAACACAAGCACTAAGTACATCAGCAGTGTACTTAGGCCAAAGTATTCAACATAAAGTAAATGACAGAAACATAAACCTATCAACTAATTTTCCATTAACAGAGTTCATAAAGTAAAGAATAGTAAATAAAATATTGCAATATAGAAAGGAATTTTTTAAAGTGAAGTATAGGGAAGGACTGGGCCATTGGAATGACTGCATCTCCATAATCTGCAAATGCTCCCCCACACATCAAAAACTTCCCCTGTCTTGAATCTGATCACCAATTGTCATGACCATACATCTCATCAAGCAAAACAATACTCTCGGGAGACATATTCTCCCTGTCTGGAGTCTTTCTCAGATCTTCATCAGTGCTATCATCAGTTGTAGGGTCAATTGGTGCATGGTCAGGAACAACTTGTTCAACAACAACAACAATATTGAGTACATCATTCACTGCATCCTCCACAACCTCATTCACAACATCTTGTACAGCATCCTCAACCTCTCTGTCTTGAAAGATCATTCTCGATAATTTTTATGCGGAAGACCATCATTATCCTCGGCAAAGATTATCACCAAAGATCTTGTGTATCATCCTTTTCACCTGCATGGCCAGATGGACCAGCTCCATCATCACCACCATCTTCAGGACCATCATTAGGTGATCCTCCCCCTGTTGGAGTAGAAAGCAGGCTTCTCCAGAAGGTTTGCTGTTTAAATAGAGCATCTATGTTTTGCTGGATGGAAGTAATCTGATCAGAAATGAAAGAATTTGTAAAATGAACAGAGGGTGTACCATCTCTTCTCATTACTGTATAAGGAATGTTGCCAATAGGATGGGCAACATTTTCGGCTTGCGGTGCAACTTCTTCTAAGGGTAGATCAACAGTGCGGTTTCCAGACCTCAGCACATGTGAGATACCAAAACTTGGCATATAACCACTGATCCTCTCACCTCTAGGTCTCACAAACTCCAGACTATCCAAGAGTTGACATATCAAGCTTGGATATGGCAGAATGGTTCCTTCAGAGTGTTTACCAGCATAGAATACAATGTTGTCAAATATAATTTGACCCATGTTGAACTTGTCCAGGTGTACAATCTTGTACAGCAACAATGCCTGTTCCTTGGTTAACACAGTAGAATTCTTAGAAGGCAACCAATTAGAGACTAGCAGCTTATTCATCACAGAGTATAAAGAGGTCAGTTTTGCAGCAGAGAATTGTAAAGACCATACAGAATGTCTACCAACAGTGATGACATACATCACTTCCCCTATGTCAAATTCTCCAGAATCATCTTCCATTTGTCTAGTTTTCAGAAAGATGTTTATAATCCTATGGGTAATGGTAACAACATTGTATCTAAACCTTACTTTCCCATAATTTGAAGACTGCATATTCTCACAACTCTTCTTCAAATTCGCATAAGATTCAGCAACCCAGGCAACATAATAAGGTTTGGCATATTGTAGAGCATGCAACAAAGATCTACTATCAAGAAAACCTATCAGATTTTGAGCTTCAAAATCAGGCATTTTGATTATCCTTTCATCCACAATGAACCTCTTAAGCATGAATTTAACAACAACAGATTTTCTATTATGCTAAACCTTATCATCTGAGTCAGAGTCAGAATCCATTACCTCATCAAAGAGTTGATCAAACTCATCATCAGTTTGATTTTCAACAAGCTCATCTTCCTGTCCACCTTCATCAGTTTCATTATCTTCCTTAGGATCATCTTCCTCAACATTCATTTCTTCCCCAGACTCATCTGTCTCAGTTTCATCTTTCTCAAATTCCTCTCTCTCAGAATCATCTCTTTCAACATTCTTAGATGGTTCTGCAGCATCAGGAGCAGCATTCCCAGATGGTTCATTTCTCCTTTTGGTTCATTTCTCTTTCTTTATCATCAATTCCTCCATGGTTAAGTCATCATCTGAGTCTTTTGGCTCAGTAACAGGAACATTTGGAATAACCATTTCTTCATCTGAATCCTCTACAATGATAGGATCATCTATACCACCATTAGTCCTTTTAGGACGTTTCCTAGTGTAGTCCACCTTCTTTCCAAGGTTCCTTTGAGAGACTCTCCTCTTTCCCCATTTTCCACCACCTCTTTTTGGAGCCAATTGCTTCTTTCTTAACCGAATGTTCTTAAGTTTCTCCTCCATTCCTTGTGAATCAGAGGAGTCATCTTTATCCATCTCAACATCGGCCGTTTGAGTAGGGTTTTCAACAGGTTTTGAAGAAGGTTCATCAGGAATTTCTGTGGCTAAGGGCTTAGCAGAAAGATCAACAAAGTCATTAATGTTGACTTGTCTTTTTCCAACAAAAATATTAGAAAGAATTGGAGGGTTTTTCTCGAGCATCTGTTCGATGATCAGTCGAATCAGAGATTGAGGGGTATCTTCAGGAAATTTGTATGGAGTGGGTTTTGGTACGGATGAAGACGATGATCCACCAACATTAGTGGAATCATAATCTGGGTTTTGAGTTGCTAATTCTGCAAGTAGGTTCAGAGGATTTGATGTTTCTGGAGAAGAAGGGTTTGAATGATGAGGGTTTGTGTGTGAGTGTAAATGATCAGAAGAACTCGAAAGGTTTTGTTTATCAGCCATCCCACCTCTTTTCTGTCCAATCACATAAAAGCAAAGACAATTAAAATAATGTTATATGAAAAATAGGAGGGAAAAGAAGTATATTACTGAAATAATTGAAATAACATAAGTAAAATAAACAAACCTCTAGTCCTATGTGCAGCACAAACAGTTTTCAGCTTTCAGTAATGAACATCACAGATAAATCGAACTTAAGTAGAGAAGAAAATGGAGGTTATTATATAAAACCACCAAGAAACCAATCAGGAGTGGGAACCAAAGGTAACCACCCACTAAAAAGTAAGTTTAGTGATCTTGTGAATGTGTAAGAGACCGCCAAAAACCTTTTCGAAAAAAAAGAGACCATATCCAAAATTAAATAAACTCATATTAGTTCAAATAACTTGTTTAAACCGCAAAATCAACTTATCCAGAACATTAATTGAATCATGTATGATAGATAAAGTTCGAATCACTTAAGGTTTCACAAAATGTAGGCACACATATATCTCAACACTCAATTTTGCATGAAATTCATCATCAAAGTGTTGCATATTTTGAATTTTCTTTTAAACACATGTTCACATTGATCCATCTTTTCAAAAGAGAACATCGTAGTCGCGAGCTCTGTGCCCCATAGTTACTCAATGGATTGTGAACAAACATGGATGTATATTTAATCACCTTTTGAAAAGAGAACATCGTAGTAGCGAGCTCCGTGTCCCATAGTTACTCAGTGATTTACACATCTAAGTTGTGCTTTATTTTTCAATGCATTTAAGAGATATATGTCCAGGACTCTGTATCTAAACCATAATTCAACAATAAGATCATAACACTATCATTTAAAGTTCAAACACAAGCAAATCAGCAGATAAACTCATTATCAGAACCACAATGTTGCTTCAAATGTTGGAAACATTTGTCACAACATCTAGTGTTTATTTTCAGATATAACAAAGACCCAGAGATTTTCTAAGTGAAGAAAACCTCTCATAATCAAGGGCTTTTGTGAAAATATCAGCAAGTTGTTTTTCAGTCGAAATGTATTCTAACTTCACAACTTCTTTCTCTACAAGATCTCTTATAAAGTGATGTCTTATACTTATATGCATAGTCAAAGAATGTTGCACTATTATTATCTCAATAAACAGTCAAAATACCACTTTCCAACCCATAATCATTAAACATCTTTTTAAGCCAAAGCAGTTGAGTGCAACAACTTCCAGCAGCAACATATTCAGATTCAGCTGTAGTTTGTGAAACACAATTCTGTTTCTTAATATGCCAGGATATAATGTTGTTTCCCATATAGAAACATCCTCCACTAGTACTTTTTCTGTCATCACAATCACCTGGCAAATCTGCATCACTATAGCCAACTAAAGAGCAATTAGTATCCTTTGAGTACCAAATACTTAGATCACATGTTCCAACTACATATCTTATAATTCTTTTCACAGAATTAAGATGTGATTCCTTAGGATTAGCTTGATATCTAGCACAAAGACAGACACTATAATATCAGGCCTACTAGAAGTTAAGTACAAAAGACTTCCAATAATTGATCTATACAAAGTAGGATCAACATCTTTTCCAATCAAGTCTTTACTCAACTTTTGAGTTGAACCCCATAGGGGTTTTCATAGTTTTAGCAGTTTCAAGACCAAACGTTTTCACCAAATTCTTAGCATATTTATTTTGAGAAAAGAAAATACCATCTTTCATTTTTTTGATTTGAAGACCTAAAAAGAAATTTAGTTCTCCAACCATGGACATTTCAAAGGTACATGTCATTTCTTTAACAAAACTCTCAAGCATATCATTACAAGTTGAACCAAATACAATATCATCAACATATATTTGAGCAACCATGATATCATTCTTAGAATTTTTAATGAACAAGGTTCTATCAGCTTCACCTCTCATAAATCCAAACTCAAGTAAGAAATCAGCAAGTCTACTATACCAAACTCTAGGTGCTTGTTTTAGACCATACAAAGCTTTCTTTAACTTGAAAACATGATCAGAAAATTCTAGATTTTCAAAACCTTTAGGTTGTTCAACATAAGCTTCATCATCTAAAATACCATTTAAGAAAGCAGCTTTAACATCCATTTGATGCAAGTTAATGTTAATGAAACATGCAATAGTAAGAAGTAATCTAATAGATTCAATTCTAGCAACAGGAGCAAATGTTTCATCAAAGTCTATTCCTTCAATCTGAGTATAACCTTGAGCAACAAATCTTGCCTTATTTCTCACAATATTACCAGATTCATCAGTTTTATTTTTGAAAATCCACTTTGTTCCCATGACATTAATATCAGAATTAGGTCTACGTACAAGTGTCCAAACATCATTTCTTTCAAACTGATTAAGCTCTTCATGCATAGCATTTATCCTGTTTTCATCATCAGGAGCTTTTTTCACATTTTTAGGCTCAATTTCATAATGATAACACTCAAAAGTTACCTGATTGCATATGGATGACATGCAAACTGATCTTACAAGGTTAATGATATGAATACCCATTCTTCTTCTAGTTTGTACACCAGTGGTAGCTTCTCCAATGATCTGATCTGATGGATGACTTTTCATTATCTTTGTTGAGGGAACCAAATGTTTTGGATACTGTGAATCTTGTGACAGATTTTCAGTATTTGAACTTTTGGGTAATGTTGCATCAATTGTTGAAGGAACATTCTGATTCTGATCAACATTTTTACTATCTTCAGTGTCATCAGTATTTCTGGATACTTCTATCAAATCTGATACATTATCTTCAACATTTTTACCTGCAAGACTTGCAAGTTCATCAAATACCACATTAACAGATTCTTTCATTGTATCAGTTCTCAAGTTATAGATTCTATATGCCTTGCTATTCTTAGAATATCCTAAGAAAAATCCTTTATCACTCTTAGAATCAAACTTGTGCAACTGATCTCTATCATTCAAAAAGTAATAAACACAACCAAACACATGAAAGTATTTCAAATTTGATTTCTTGTTATTCAGAATCTCATAGGGAGTACAATTACTACCAGAACGAATATAAACTTTATTCACAATGTGACAAACAGTATTCAAAGCTTCAGCCCATAATTTCTTAGAAAGACTTTTTGAGGTTAGCATAACTCTGGTCATTTCTTGCAAAGTTCTATTCTTTCTTTCAGCAATTCCATTTTGTTGAGGAGTTTTAGGTGAAGAAAACTCTTGTAAAATACCTTTCTTTTCACAAAAATTAGTAAACAAACTGTTTCCAAATTCTCTTCCATGATCAGACCTTATCCTACTCATCTTTAAACATAAAACAGTTTTAAACCTTTTGTAAAAAATTTTGAACTCAGAAAAGGTATCTGATTTTTCTTTTAGAAAAATAACCCAAGTATATCTAGAAAAATCATCTACAAGAACATAGGAATACATTTTACCACCTAAATTTTCAGTTTCCATAGGATCCATTAGATCCATATGAATCAATTCACAACACCTGTTTATTGTACATTCTGACAACATTTGATGTGTTGTCCTTACTTGCTTACCTTTCTGGCATGGTCCACAGATTTTTCTTTTTTCAAAGTTAAGATCAGGTAAACCAACAACAACACCTTGTCTATGCAATTTCTGAATACTTCTGTAGTTAACATGACCAAGTTTTTGATGCCACATGAAAAATATCATCTGCTTTAGCATTTTTCAAGCATGATTTGAACCAATCAACTAGCAATTATCAGTAGATCTTTTGCCAGTCATTAAGCAATCATTATTTTTATCAAACACATAGCATGAATTCTTGTCAAACTTTACATGCAAATCATCATCACATAACTGACTAATACTAATCAGATTAGCAAGTAAACCTTTTTTCATGCAACACATTAGTCAACTTTGGAAAACCAGGAACATTCAATATTCCTTTTCCAACAACTTTACCTTTTGACCCACCACCATATGTAACATGACCTCCATCACAAGATGTATAGTTAGACAGAATTTGGCCAGTCATGTGTCTAGAACAACCACTATCAAAGTACCAATATCCAGGAACACATGCTTTCAAAGATGTATACACGACATTACATGACATGTTCTTATGAATCAACTTTTTAGTGTTGTTAACATGTTTTATAGGGTGTTCAATTTTATCAGGTAAAACAATTCCAGCTTTTAAGCCTCTTCTTAACTTAGAACAATATGGACGAATATGACCTACTCCAGCACAATAAAAACAGACCTACTCTTTAAACAAACCATCAGATTTCTTTTGTTTACCTTTCAAAGATTTATGCAAAGAAGTTTCAGCTTTTACAAAAGAAATAGGTTCACATGATAAAGGAGTATTCTCAGAAGTTTTCACAAAACCAAGTCCATCATTGTCAGATCTACTAATCATTAATGCCTCATTCAATTCAGTAGAGCTTGTAGAAAACTTTTTAAAACTTAGAGTAGTGCACTTGAGTTCATCTTTCAAAGAAGAAATTTCCACATCTTTTCTAGTTAAAAGCACTTCAAGCTTCAAAATATTTTCTTTCAAATCTGAATTTTCTAAAGATAAGGAACTCAACACCTGTTTTTGAGTTTCTAAATCAATTTTAAACTTCAGATATTCAGAGTCACAATCAGCAGATTTTGATGTTTCAGCATTCAGAATAGTTCCAGCAAAACAGTTAATCTCAGAGTTATATTGACTGAATGTTGTTTCAGATGTTGTAATAACATCTGAATCTGCTTCAAACCAATAATCATCGAGATCATCATCAAATGTATCATCATAAACTATTCTAGCAGATATATCATTTAGCTCACATTTACCAGAATCAATTTCATCATCAGAATCATTACTTAAGGTAGCATTAAAGTTCATTTTCTTCCTAAGCATAGTATTAGCACATTCATTAGCATAATGACCATATCCAGAACATGCATCACATTTAACCTTTTTCCTGTACTCAGGATCATATTTGAACTTGTTATCCTTATTGAATTGTCAAGGGTGATTGAAACTGGAAGACTGACTTGGAACAAGCTTTTTATTAGAGGGAGAAGAGTTTTGATTAAACTTATCCTTTGATTGAAATTGACCATTTGGTCTTCTGAACTTTCCTTTTAGAAAAGATTTGAATTGCTTAGTGATAAGAGCAAATTGTTAAGAAATATTTTCATCACATAAATCAGAAACATCATCATCAGAATCAACTTCAGTCAAATAAGGATGTTTACCAACATTATCCGAAGTTTCACCTCTAAAAGCAAGTACTTTCTTGTCTTTATCTTTCTCATGTTTATCATCATCTAACATATTTGAGTTAATCTCATAAGTTTTCAAAATACTTATCAACTCATTTTGACTCAATAAATCAGTGTTCTTAGCTAGCCTCTTCTATTGCACATATTTTTGCATCAAATCGTTTAGGAACAGTTCTAAGTATTTTATTAACTAACCGAGTGTTGGAAATTGGATCACCAAGTGAGTGTGACTCATTAGCAATCTTAATTATCCTTTCATTGTATGATGAAATGTTCTCATCATCTTTCATCTTCAAGTTTTCAAACTTGGTTCCCAACATTCTGAGTCTAGTTCTTCGAACACTTTCTGATCCTTCACAATGTTCCTGCAATATATCCCATGAATCCTTATAAGAAACACAGTTAGAGATCAGTTTAAACATAGAAACATCAGTAGCAGTAAAAATCGCATTAAGGGCTTTAGAATTGAAATTGGCCGATGTGCATTCATCATTGGACCAATCAATCTCCCTTTTGACTTGTGAATCACCATCATTATCACCAACCGTCTTTGGTTGATTCCAACCAGACAACACACTACGCCATGCTCTCTCATCTATAGACTTAATATACATGTGCATTTTAGGTTTCCAGTATGGGTAATTTGATTCATCCAAAATTGGAGGTTTTAAAGAAGGAGTCAGTGGATAATCCATTACAAAAACACACTTTAAACACAGGACCTTTAACTTAGTGTATCAAGTTTATTTTCAGAGTGTTGTTGAAAATGTTGTGAAACATATAAAACAACATATGACAGCGGAAGTATAAAAACGCAGTGCAAAGGATTTCCAAAATTGTGTATAGTCTATAATCATACTATACGAACATCATGGTTAAAAACATCATTAAAACAAGTAGTGAGATACACACGAATCTCTTACAAGATCCTAAAAGGTGTAGTGAAAAACCACTCACCAAAAATCAATATATTCAATCAAGTAACTAGTGATCTTATTCAACCTAAAACCTGATCTAATAAGACAAAATCAATACTGATGGGAGATATTGTATTCCCTCGACCAGTACAGATAGAATAACAACGACCCTCACACTCCTACAAGAAACAATCACTCGGTTGTTCTCTCGGTTGTGTCTTGGATGTTACTCTCTTAAGTTTGGAGTAGAGCAAATGGGATTTCACTTTAACTCAAACTTGAATATCGACCAATGCAGTCTATTTATAGACTTTCGGACCAACTGCATTGTCCTATCCACTAAGTGTGGACAGCCTTGAAGATCTCCTCCACTATCTCCATGATCTTGGTGTAACCACCCATGATCTTTCTATTCTTACTCCATCAGTGCAACCGCTTGACAATATCCAAAATTGTCTTCAACCTGCAATTTAGGAAACATAGAAAAACACATCTAAGGTTATATGCCTATTTTCCTAATAGGTTGTGTGTATAAGGTGCTCTCGAAGGTTTAGGCAAATAGGATGATGAAAGTGATGGAGTTCATAATTTCTCCCAATCAAGTAGTGTTCGGTGGGGGAAGAAACATTCTTGGCAGCGTGCTTGTGGCTAATGAGGTAGTGGACAAAGCCTGCAAAAAGGGGAAGAAGATTTTTGTCTTTAAAATTGATTTTGAAAAGGCTTATGATTCGGTTGACTTTTTCTTCCTTTTAGAGATGATGGCACTGTTGTGATTTGATAATAAATGGTTCAAGTGGATCAATGAGTGTGTGAAAACAGCCTCGGGTTAGTTTTAGTAAATGGTTGTCCAACGAAAGAGTTTCTCTAGAGTAGAGGTATTAGACAGGGGGATCCTCTCTCCCCTTTCCTATTTCTTGTTGTGGTTGAATGCTTGAGCCTCATGATCAACAAAGCTATTAATTCTGGCATCTTCAAACTTGTTTGTATTGGTTTCGACGAGGTAAAAGTATTTCATCTCTAGTTTGCAGACGACACGATCTTCTTCGGAGAGGCATCGAGTCAGAACATTTTCATTCTCAAAAGCATATTGTGTATGTTTGAAGCTTGGCCTGGTCTTAAAATTAACTTTAATAAGAGCACAATTTCTGATGTCAACGTGGATGAATCGACGATTTTAGACTGGGCTGGAATTCTGAATTGTAAAATTGCTGCCTTACCGATCGATTATCTGGGCCACAAAATAGGGGTTTGTTGGGATATTTTAGTTTTGATTATTTATGCCAAAACATTATGCAATTGTCAACTTGTATTATTTAAGTTCATCTATACAGGTAACAAGTTGGGGAGGAAGTGATCTGAAGTCTCTTGAGGAAAATAGGTCGGAGGCCAAGTAGCATGAGTGCAAAAAGGCTGAATCCAAGTAGCCTAAGTGCTAGAAGACTGAGGACAAGAAGGCTAAGTTCAAGAATGCTGAGGACAAGTGACCTTAATGGAAGAAGATTGAGGACAAGTAACCTGAATGGAAGAAGACTGAGGACTAGTGGCCTGAGTGCTAGAAGGCCAATTCACCTAAAGAAAAGAGTCATTAGAATTAGCTGACGTGGACCAATCAGGGGAAGACAATCAGTCTGCCAAAGGCTGAATTTGAGTATTAGGACTCATTTGAGTACTGGGACTCATGTTTCCTAGGGATCAAATTACCTTAGAGAGGTTAATTTGATCAGTGTATCTCGGCACTATAAACCAAGCGAATTCCAATGTTGAAGGAATTCCCCTACGGATTAGGGAGAGTGGATGTAAGAGCTTAAGTCTCTGAACCACTATATATACTGTGTTATGTTCTTTATTGCTTTATGTTCTTGTCATATGCAAATGTTTACTAACAAGTAAAGCAATTCTGTAAGAAAGAATATTTTTTAATCACCATTCCCCCTCCCCCTTTTCATAAAATTATATTATTTTTCAGGACCAATAAGGTTTATTTTAGCAAGGTTGCAAGATGGGAGTTCGTAATAAAGAAAATAGAAGCTCGCCTCAACCGCTGGGATAACAAATTTCTATCGTTTGGGGGAAGATGCATTCTTATCAAGTCTGTCCTTTCTAACCTACCTATTTATACCCTATCTCTTAACCGTGTCCCCTCCAAAATTATAAAAAAATCATTTCGCTTCAAAGGTGTTTCCTTTGGGGTGGAAAACTCGGGTCCGATAGGAAGATTGTCTAGGTTAAATGGGTCATTGTGTGTTGTGAGCTTGATAAGGGGGGTTTGGGTGTTAAAAATATTGATATGTTTAATCTCGCGCTTCTGGGAAAATGGGGTTGGCGTCTCCTTATTTGGGACGAGGGTCTTTGGGCTAAAGTTCTTTTTTCTATATATGGTGATTTTATTTCTTGTATTAATTTGTATAGGTCTAAGGGTGGGGATTGTGGGAGTTGGTAGAAATGGTGGTCAAATTTGATTCAATGTGTTGGTCTCAATGATTGGTTTCTTTCTAGTTGTAGCAGGGTGGTGGGCAATGGGAGTAGTACTTTATTTTGGGAGGATAACTGGGTGGGGGGTAAAAGTCTAAAAGTGGTGTTTCCTCGTGTTTCAAAAATTGAGCGTGAGTCAAAGTGTCGGGTCTCTGATAGAATTGGATGGGAGGGTGGGCAGTTGGGTTTTAAGTGGAACTGGAGAAAAAAATTGTTTGAGTGGGAATATAATTGTGTTTCTGAACTTACATCTCTTCATTAAGTAGATTATATTCGGTTAATTCTTCTTATAAATTCCTGCTGAACAGAGCTTCTGAGACTGATTCTGCAATCGAGAGTTTGAAGATTGTCTAGAACAAAAAGGTGCCAATGAAAGTTGTGGCATTCTCGTGGTGTTTGATCCAAGACAAAATTCCAACGATTGTCAACCTTCGAAGAAGAGGCGCTTTTAACCCCAACTTCTCGATGGCCTGCTCTTTCTATGGTAATCAAGATGTAGACGCGACCCATCTATTCTTCTCATGTGCGTTCTCTGCTGTAGTGTGGATTGAAGTGTATTCTTGGTTCAGTATCGATTATGTTCATCCAAGCAGTATGATGGATAAAAGAAAATTAAAGGATTGGACCTTGAGTGGCACTGTATTATTTGGAGTATTTGAGTTGCCATAAATTCGTACATTTTCAGAGGACAGAGCTCTAGCGTTCAAAAGGTGGTCATCAATATTGGTATATCGTCTTTTTATGGTTGAAAGCTAGAGATAGAATTAGGACTTGGTGTGCAACAAGTAAGTGTTGGAGTGAACCCAATTTGGGTTTATTTGACTAGGCATATTTTCTGGTTTTCTTGGTAGACCTTTGCTGGATGAATTGAAAGTCTCTACTGTTCATTTGGGACTCTTAGGGACATTTCTTGTGTTCCTTTGAGCTGATAGTATTCATTTGCCTTTTTCTTTAAAAAAATTGGTTACAATAAAATAATAACAATAAATATGATGCAATTAATTATATTGAGATGAGTAGAGTTAAGTTAATTTGAGCATGATTTGTGTTATTAAAATCGAGATGACTCGAGTTAAATTATTGATAACTTGAGGTTGATGCATATATATCATTTAGTTGGAATGAACTTTAACTTCTCAATGATTTACGAGTCATGAACTTATTCAACTTTAAACAAATTGAACAAACTAAATAAACTAGGTTAATCTTATTAACCTTTAAACAAATTGAACAAATTAAATAAACTAAATTATTAATCGTTTTACTAAATATAAGAATTATTTGAATACGAGAGATTCTAATATTTTAGGTGAACTATTAATACTGCAAATTGTAAAGAGATAAAAAATTCATAAAGAGAAAAAAATTCGTAGGTTGAATTGAGTCAAATAATTTTTTTTTAAAAATTCGTGAAAAGGCGAAATGGGAAAATTCGCTACCAAATTTTACATTACTATAATAATAATTATGCATTATTGTAAAAATAAATAACACATATTTATCATTTTCAATACACTTTTAATAATATCATGTAAGATATTAAAAATTTTATTATTATATGATCACAAAGCTGCATGCATGGTATGGTAAAGAGAAATGTGTTTTAGAACAAAATAAACATTCTCTTTGTTTCATCCAGTTTTTTTTATTCATTTTCCCTTTTTATTGATTGGACGATAATATATACATTTGATTTTGTAAAATATTTTATAGAAGTATTTGTGTTTAAATATATTAATTAAGACCTATATATAGTAATTGTTGGTCCCGGTGTAAGCGAGTCTCACACGTGTATGGGGGGAATACACGTGTATAGTGAATTTTCAAACTTTTAAACTTAACTAAAATTAGAGAGTCACGTTGTCCTGAATTTCAGTCCTGGGAAGCACAAATTGCCCTGAGTCAAAGTCTACTGAGACAATAACACTGAGCGGCTTTCAGAGACTTCAGATTAGCTCAACTGATTTTGAGTTTCTACAACAGAGTCCAAATAAGCTTGGAGTAGATAATAATCTTACTGACTACTCAGGAGAGTTTTATCAGTTTGATAACTATCTATACTAGCTTATCTAGAGCGCGAAAATGTGTAGGCCCTAAGTTTATACTCGTTTTAGTTTGCTAAATTTTTTTCTTTAATAAAACAGTGGTTAAGGCTGTGATCAGATTACTGCAGTTTCAGTGGATTGTTCCAACTGAATATCAAAATGCTTTCAGTGAAAATATGCAACAGGTAATAATGCAGAACAGAAAGCAAACAACACATCAATTTATAGTGGTTCAGAGGCTCAAGCTCCTACGTCCACTCTCTCTGATCCTCAGAGAAATTCCTTAACACACTATGTAGGTCCCGAACGAGTTTCGTGAGGGCAGAAGTCTAGAGGGGAGGGGTGAATAGACTTCTGAAAACTTTTTCGTGCAGATTAGGTGTGATTGCAGTTTACCTGATCAGAGTGCAAGTGAATCAGTTTGGACTGATATCCAACTTACTGATCGCCTGAGGGCAGATCAGTTCGGTATCTATCAGTTTAACTGATTGTGCGGAAGCTAGTTTATACCCGTGTGAAAAACCAGTTTTATCAAATCAGATTCTCAAGTCTGTTTTCAATCAGCTGACTAAATTGTCAAACTGATCAGATCAGTTGCTTGGTGCAGACTGATATTAACTCAGAATATGTATGCAGTTTTAAGCTGGTTGTGTGCAATAGTGTAAAGCAGTAAAGAGCAAATAAATGCACACAAGATTTTTATAGTGGTTCGGACAACAGTCCTACGTCCACTCTTCCCTATCACAAGGGGCACCAACTTAACCGACTTAACCAACTGGACTTAGTTTAACGTGTTAGTCCAACAACCAATAAATGTTTACCGAGTTCACACTCAACCGATCCAAGAAATCAGAACTAGAAACCCTAGTCTGAAATCTTGCCAAAACAAACTTAACCTAACTTTTGGGTTTGGGTAAAGATTTGTTGTTGTTCCAACTGGAAATCTATCCTAGTGTTTATGTAGCCAAAAGCTAGAGGATGAGATTTCTATGCTAAGAACAATGGGATGAACACTTAGAAATATTCTTCAAATTTGTGTTCTTCGTGCGGAAATTTTGCTATAGTTTGAGCTTCTTGATAATTTTTGTATCTTCACTCTGAAGAGCAATCCCATATTTATAGACCTCGAAATCAAAGAGCCGTTGGAGAACAATTTGAATTTCCGGCTATATTTGGTAGGTTTGCAGGATTTAATGTGACGTGCTTCAGGAACGGCATGGCCGAAAGCGTAAATAGTTGTCCTTTATAGCCGTTTGACTCTGCAGCGCAGAATCCCGCATTGTCAGCTCCGTGCATACGTGTCTTGTTCTCATTGGTTAACAAGTACACTTTTCAGTGTTTGTTCTACCAACTAAAGTTGACATTCTCTTTGTTCAGATTAACAACGTATGACTGGTGTAACATCAGTTGACACCTGGTGTGAGCTGACCTGATCAGTTACAACTGATCAGTCTACCTGATAGAGTCTTCTGATACCAGTTGTCTTAGCTTCAACTAGCAGACTCGACTGATGTGGGTCTTCTGGTCTGGATCTTGATCCTCTGGTAGTCTTCTGATCTTCAGGTCTTCTGAGCTATTGGCTTCATGTCTTCACCTGATCATCTGATTAACTGATCATTCGACTAACTGGCCTGACCTATACATATTGAGTTCCCCCTCAATATGTGACCTACCTTATACATCAGCTATCTATACATTTCAGCTGGTCATCCTAACCTGATTCTAAGACATCAGTCAGCTAACAGGTCTGACTGGTCCTATTACAAACTGTTTTGGAACTTCCATCAAAACTAAATACAAATTTCCCAACACACTACTTTGACTACCTCAAGCTTTCAGACTGACTCAGCAGCTAACTAACTTTCTACCACGAGTTTTCAGACTGAACTACTGCAGCTTACTAACTCAACACACACACAAGCGTTCAAACTGAACAATCAGCTTACTAACTTCTTCTCTAGAGTTTTCAGACTGAACACAACAGCTTACTTACTCTTTACAACTCTCACTTCTTCAACAGCTACACACACAAACTACCTAATCAAAGGGTTTGGGTTTTGGTTTGTTTCCAACTAGGGTGAGATATCTTTTACAATAAAACACAAGTAAAAAGCTTGAATATCTCTAACTAAGCTTTGGATATTTCTTAAATCTAGGCTTAATAAATGAGCTCTCTTCAAAGATGAAACACTTGGGAAATTCTTAGGGTTTCGAGTGCTTCACAAGATTGCTTGAATGCGAATGAGCTCTGGAGTTGCTTTGATTTCCCGTAACCTTGAAATGTCCAAGGCCTCTGGTATTTATAGGAAACTCTCCAGAAGTTTAACTTTGAAAAACTATCCGTTGGAGAGATAGCATCTAGGGTTTCTTCTTTGGGTATTTGATGAACGAATATATTAGGGTTTGAACACACCCTTGCATGTTTTAGGAAATATCCAGACAAGTAGCCAATCACCAATTTCTGTGAACAAGACAAATATCAATGCTGACATTCTTCAGGGAAATTTCGCTTTCAGTGTCAGTATAGTACGCTATTGTAGCTTCCTCATTGGTTGAAATCTTCCTTTGAACAGAGACAACAAAAATGGCTCTTTTAGTCAACCACACAGATCTGATATTTTCCTTAGTGTTCACGAACGTATAATATTCTCTTTGTATGCACTAAGAATGAACAAACACTATTTAACTCGAAGCAATTTGTTCAGGGTCTTTTGGTTCAGTACACAAGAGTCTTCAGGTTCTTCTTGGTCTTCAGGATCTTCAAGTCTTCAGGCTTTACTGATCTCTTAGTAAGGTTTGGGTCTTCAGTATAGTTTAGTCTTCAGGGATCTTCTGAGATCTTTAGAAAAATTTGTTGAAACCTATCCTAACCTGAACTATATCTGCTGACTATACATGATGCAGATAATCCTGAAACTTAACAACAATTTGAAACCTGATCCTATACTATCAAGATTGTCCTAAAACATGTCATACTCAGGGGTTTTGGGATCTAATCAAAATCTTTATTAAATTCATCTCCCAACAGTAACTATGTTTGAATATTTTCATCATAAATAATAAAAAACAAAGATACAATATACAAAAATGTCCAATTTTAAGTGTTCAGGGTCTTTTGGTTCAGTACACAAGAGTCTTCAGGTTCTTCAGGGTCTTGTGTACTGAAGCACTGATCAGGAGCAAATAATCAGATATGCAGAATAATGGCAGCAATTAGTGTGACAAAATGATGTTTCACTCCAATCGAGGTAACCCTTTGATGTCCTGCCAAAATTTTAACCAATATGAATCCTTCAATCATTCCCGCTTAAAGTTCAGGTCTTTCGTATTTATTTCAAATGATTACTGAAATAAATGCTTGTGAGTAAATGCATGTGCCAAGTATGTTTCAGGATTAATTGAATACTTAACCCTTACTGAACACTAACCGTGACAAAAACCATCCTGATTCCCTGTTTCCATCCTGAGAGGTCTTTGTCCTGAGTTTTTCCCTACTGAAAAACCTCATGCATCTGAAGAGCTTCTCCCTTCAGGATAAATTACTCACCTGGATCCAACATCCCTAATTCCACTGATAGTTCCTGAAATCTTGACTCAGCCAATGGCTTAGTAAGAATATCAGCTCTATGTTTATCAGTATGAATTTTCTCCATCCTGATGTCTTTCTTCTCTACATGGTCTCTAATGAAATGGTGCCTTATATCCACATGTTTGGATCTGGTGTGCAATACCGGATTTTGTGAAATAGCAATAGTACTGTTATTGTCACAAAATATAGGCACTTCATTGGCTATAATCTTATAATCTCTCAATTGTTGCCTTAGCCAAAGAATCTGTGCACAACAACTTCATGCAGCCATGTATTCAGCTTCAGAAGTTCTAGTTGCTACTGAGGTCTGCTTCTTAGAAAAACAGGATACCAGTTTGCTTCCAAGAAATTGACAAGTTCCTGACGTGGACTTCCTGTCAATTCTGCAACCACCATAATCAGCATCTGAATAACCAGTTAATTCAAGGTTATCATCAGCTGAATACCACAATCCTCTATTTACTGTGCCTTTTAGATATCTTAGTATCTTTTTGGCAGCTTCCATGTGACTAGCCTTTGGATTGGCTTGGTATCGTGTACATATCCCAACAGCAAAAGTAATATCAGGCCTACTTGTTGTGAGATAGAGCAATGATCCAATGATCCCTCTATAATTAGTATGGTTAACTGACTTGCCTTCAGGATTAGGATCCATCTTATAGTTAGTATTCATAGGAATTCTAACTGCATTGCAATTCTGAATACCGTACTTGTCAGTCAGATCTCTGGTGTATTTTGCCTGATTGATGAAAATTCCTTCTTTTGATTGTTTCACCTGAAGTCCTAGAAAGAAATTCATCTCCCTCATCATTGATATCTCAAACTTACCTTTCATCAGTGAAGAGAATTTCTCACACAACTGATGATTAGGGGATCCAAATATAATGTCATCCACATAGATCTGTACTAGTAAAATATCTTTCCCATCTTCTATCCTGAACAAGGTTCTATCAACAGTTCCTTTGGTAAAACCATGGTCAGTAAGAAATTGAGATAGAGTATCATACCATGCTCTGGATGCTTGCTTCAGACCATACAAGACTTTCCTGAGCATGTAAACTTGGTCATTCTGACAGAAGCCAAGAGGTTGTTCCACATAAACCTCTTCTTTAAGCACACCATTCAGAAGTGCACTCTTCACATCCATCTAATATACCTTAAATTTCATGTGAGCAGCATATGCAAGAAACAATCTAATGGCTTCTAGTCTTGCAACTGGTGCAAATGTTTCATCATAATCCAAGTCTTCTTCTTGGGAATAACCTTGTGCAACTAGCATTGCCTTTGTTTCTTACAATAACATTCTTCTCATCTCTCTTATTCTTAAACACCCACTTAGTTCCAATCACATTGTGCTTCTTAGGTCTATCTACTAACTCCCAAACTTCATTCCTAGTAAACTGATTCAGCTCTTCTTGCATAGCAATAATCCAGAATGAGTCTTGAAGAGCTTCTTCAATCTCAATAGGTTCTTTCTCAGGTAGGAAGCATCAGAACAAAGCATTTTCTCCATGGAACCTTCTAGATTTAACTCCTTCAGATAGTTCTCCCACAATCTGACTTGTAGGGTGACTATCTAACCATGTTCTCCTGGAAGTTCCCCCTTCAGTGTTATCCTCAACACCAGAAATGTTAGGTTTAGGTATTTCATTAAACTCAGGGAACAAGAAGAAGGTGAAGAGTGAATCATCTTCCTCAGGGGATATTTCTTTCAGAACATTGTCAGTGACACTTGTTCCCCCTTGGTTGATAGATTCAGAGTTTGCCTCAGCTGTGACCGCATCTTCATTGGCATTACATACCTTAGTCTGAACTGGTGTTTGTTCAGATTGGTCAGCTTCAGTGTGTTGGCTTTCCTTTAGTGGAGAACTATCATCCTGAGTACCACCAGCCTGAGTATTTTCATCCTGAGTCTCTTCTTCTTCTGAGTCAGTTTCACTCCATTCATAGTAGATGATGTTTTGACATTCTTTTTCAGGCTAAGTCTGGTGATCCTCTTTGTCAAGTCTCCTGAATCAACTTCCTGTTTCTTATGAACACAAGTAGATTCATCAAAAACAACATGAGGTGTTTCTTCCACAATAAGAGTCCTACAGTTGTAAACTCTGAAGGCTTTACTAACTTCAGAATATCCTAAGAATATTCCTTCATCAGCTTTGCTATCAAATGTTTTCAACTGATCATTACCATTATTGTGTATGAAACACTTACAACCAAACACACGAAAGAAAGAAACAAGAGGCTTCCTTTCATTCCACAGTTCATATGGAGTTTTTCCTTGATTCTTTGTCAGCATGGATCTGTTCTGAGAGTAGCATGCAGTGTTGACTGCCTCAGCCCAAAATCTCTTAGGAATGTCAGCTTCAGCAATCATTGTTCTTGCAGATTCTTTCAGAGTCCTATTTCTTCTTTCAGCAACACCATTTTGTTGAGGGGTCCTTCCAGCTGATATTTCATGAGTTATTCCATTTGTTGCACAGTAATCAGATATAATATAGTTAATAAATTCAGTGCCTTTATCTAATCTGATTTTAACCACACTCAGATTCTTTTCAGTACTGAGTCTTTTCAGTAATTCTGGCAGTTTGGTCTGAGTTTCTTTCTTACTGAGTAAGAAAATGACCCATGTATATCTTGAGTAATCATCAACTACTACCAGTGTATATTTCCTGCCATTAGTACTCACAGGTATTACTGGACCAAAGAGATCCATATGTAACAGTTGAAGTATTCTATCAGTAGAAACTTCTACTTTGCTTTTGAATGATGCTCTAATTTGTTTGCCTTTGTGACAAGCATCACAAACATGATCTTTACTGAACACTTCATTAGGTAACCCCCTCACAAGTGCTAATCTTGCAAGTTTAATCAGGGTTTTGAAGTTCAAATGGTTCAGTCTTTTGTGTCATAACCAATTGGTTTAAGTAGCCTTCTTGGCCATTAAACATGTATCCATAGGAGTAAGCCTCCAATCAGCAAGATACACATTTCCTTTTCTAGTACCAGTTAGTAGTACTTGTTGTGAAACATTATATTTCACATAGCACAAGTTCTTTGAGAATTCAACACTAAATCCTTTATCACAGAATTGACTGATAGAAAGCAATTTATGCTTTAAGCCAGACACATACGATACACTGTGGATATGAACAATATCAATTTCAAGTGTTCCATATCCTTCTGTCTATCCTTTGGAATTATCTCCAAAAGTTATCCGAGGGTCTTTCTGTTCAACATAGTCAGTGAGCAAATATTTGTATCCTGTCATGTGTCTTGAGCATCCACTGTCCAAGTACCGTGCAACAGGTGCAATTTCAGTTCCACTCATCAGGGCTATGTTATCTTCATTCAGCTCAGTGCCCTTTTCCTTCTCCTGCAAAACAAATCAGGCCTTAGGTACCCATTTGGTGTAGGGTCCTACCAGGTTTGTTGTACCTTTTGGAACACAAATCTGCCTGATAACTCTAATGACTCTAGAGTGGCTGGTTTGTCTTCCATAAACATCTACATACACATTTACCACCCTTGGTGCCTTGGAAGTATCCTGTGTATGAGTGTTAGCCTTAACATGAACATGAGTCTTAGAGTTCTTCTTGGGTTCAGGCATTTTGTTCCATTGCTTTGGCTTTGGTGCAGCTGATCTCTGTCTCTACTGACTTGGGTTCAGGAAACCTTTATCCTTAGGCAAGTGGGGTTTAGGTTGTCTGTACTGAAATTTTGGTCTTTCAGTATCCTGAGGACTTGGTCTCCTCATCTGAGAATTTTTCGGTTGAGTGTTTCTCTTCTAAGGATTCCTCTGATGGTTCAGGGCAGATTTCTTCAAGTAGGTATTCTTAGCCTGAGGCTTCGAAGTAATGGCCTTAGGATTTCCTACTGATTGTTCAGGTTTTCTAGCTTTTTCCTGAGGTTTGAGCTTTCTTTCCTGAACTTTCAGATTCTCTGAAACCATAGGTCCTTTACCCTTGTCCAAAACACGGGGTTATTCTTCCATAAGAAGATCCATACGAACTGCCGGTTTAACAAAGATAGTCTTACTGCCACTTGTAGAAGCAGCATTCAGAAGATCATGTGAGGTTCCCCCGGGAATATATCCTAATCCAGCTTTTATAGTTGCAGGTCTTTGATAACTCTGAATTTCATCTATTGCTTTAGACACAGAATTCAATAGAGCTAACTTTCTCTGCAAACTATCCTCACTTCTCTTTAGAGCTTCATGTTTCTCAAGGAGGTCATTGAACTCAGTTCTGATAAGCTGATTTTCTTTAGTGGATTTCTCTAACTTTCCTTTCAGGGCCTCTAACACATTCTCTTTCTCTGAGAGTTGTACTTTCAGAACATCAAGTTCATCAGTTACTCCCATCAATTGAGAAGTGATCTCAGCAGCATTAGAGTTTTTTCACTTTAGATTCTCAGCAGTCAGCACTTCATTCTGCTCTTGAGTTTCTATGAACAGTTCTTGTAACACAGAATAGTCCTTCATCAGATTCTCAAAAGAACCCATCAGGTCGAAATTACTGGTTACAGATAAACTTGATAACTCAGGTTCTTGTGTAGGAGCAGCAACAGAGATAGAAGAATTTACCTCCTCAATAGCAACAAGGCAGACATCATCACTATCACTATCTGAAAACGTCTCCTCTGAAGAGCTAGATCCTTCCTCAGAGTGTTCTTCTTCAGCAACCATTGCCTTCTTGCTGGAATACTTTTTGTCTCTTTTAGCTTGCCGATCCTTTATTTCCTTGGGACTCAACTCAGAGCAATCATATTGGAAGTGACCTTTCTTCTTGCAGTTGTATCATCTGTTGGTATCATCATCCTGATCATTGTCCTCTTTGGATTTGTAGTCCTTCTTTTTGGATGAAGATCCTTCAGCTTTGTAGTCTCTCTTCTTCTCAGTAGATTTTTCTTCAGCTTCTGAGTTGTTCCTGTTCCTTTACCTGGTATCTTTATAATACCTCTTATACTTTCCAAATATGTGGTTCATTTTCTCAAACCTTCTTGCCATTAGGGCAATTGTCTCATCTTTTGTATCCTGAATTTTGTTAGATGAGATCTCAGGTTCTTTAGAGTTACAGATTTTTCCTTGTGCTTTGAAAGCCACATTTTTGTTAGATGAAGTATCATCTTTGCTGTCAGATTTCTTAGTTTTCTTATCAATCACAAACTCATATGCTTTCAACTCAGAGAAAACCTGTTGATATGGCATGGAAGCAATATCTTTGATGTTCTCAATCACCACAGCATGAATATCCCATTTCTTAGACAGTCCTCTAAGAATTTTCAGAGCAATCTCTCTTTTGGGATATCTTTTCCTAAGAGCACTCAGATCATTCATAATGCTAGTGAATCTGACCTCAAGTCTTTCAATAGATTCACCATCTTCCATTTCAAAACCATCAAATTTGGCAATAGCCACATATAGTTTGTTTTCTTTGATATGATCAGTGCCTTGACACATTATAGCAAGTGTGTCCCAAATTTCCTTGGCAGTTTCACAGTGAGAAATCATTCCCATAACACCATCATCAATAGTGCTATACAGTGTATCTTTAGCAATATAATCCAAGTTAACCAACTTCCTCTCTTCAGGAGTAAGCTGATCATCAGATTTGGGAAATTCATCCCTTGGATCATCTTTTTCAACATCAGTAGATCTAGGATTACCAACCTTATACTCAAAAGGTCCTTGAGACACAACTCTCCACATTCTCTCATGTTTAGAGTACAAGTGCGCCTGCATTCTCAATCTCCATAGATCATAATTCGCAACTGAGAACATAGGTAGTTTCTTAGAATGCATGATGAAATTGCCTTGTAAGATATCAACAATAAGATCTATTCAGTAGACCACCAAAGTCTCTCAGTAAACAAGACTATGGCTACCGAAGCAAGTGTCAGTTAGAACCACTGCTCCGATACCACTTGTTGGTCCCGGTGTAAACGAGTCTCACACGTGTATGGGGGGGGAATACACGTGTATAGTGAATTTTCAAACTTTTAAATTTAACTGAAATCAGAGAGTAAGGTTGTCCTGAATTTCAGTCCTGAGAAGCACAAATTACCCTGAGTCAAAGTCTACTGAGACAATAACACTGAGCGGCTTCCAGAGACTTCAGATTAGCTCAACTGATTTTTAGTTTCTACAACAGAGTCCAAATAAGCTTGGAGTAGATAATAATCTTACTGACTACTCAGGAGAGTTTTATCAGTTTGATAACAATCTATACTAGCTTATCTAGAGTGCGGAAATGTGTAGGCCCTAAGTTTATACTCGTTTTAGTTTGCTGAAAATCTTTCTTAAATAAAACAGTGGTTAAGGCTGTGATCAGGTTAATGCAGTTTCAATGGATTGTTTCCAACTAAACATCAGAATGCTTTCAGTGAAAATATGCAACAGGTAATAATGCAGAACAGAAAGCAAACAACACAGCAATTTATAGTGGTTCAGAGGCTCAAGCTCCTACGTCCACTCTCTCTGATCCTCAGAGAAATTCCTTAACACACTACTTCGACTACCTCAAGCTTTCAGTCTGACTCAGCAGCTTACTAACTTTCTACCACGAGTTTTCAGACTGAACTACTGCAGCTTACTAACTCAACACACACACAAGCGTTCCGACTGAACAATCAGCTTACTAACTTCTTCTCTAGAGTTTTCAGACTGAACACAACAACTTACTTACTCTTTACAACTCTCACTTCTCCAACAGCTACACACACAAACTACCTAATCAAAGGGTTTGGGTTTTGGTTGGTTTACAACTAGGGTGAGATATCCTTTTACAATAAAACACAAGTAAAAAGCTAGGATATCTCTAACTAAGCTTTGGATATATCTTAAATCTATGCTTAGTAAATGATCTCTCTTCAAAGATGAAATACTTGGGAAATTCTTAGGGTTTCGAGTGCTTCACAAGATTGCTTGAATGCGAATGAGCTCTGGAGATGCTTTGATTTCCTGTAACCTTGAAATGTCCAAGGCCTCTTGTATTTATAGGCAACTCTCCAGAAGTCTACCTTTGAAAATTTATTCGTTGGAGAGATAGCATCTAGGGTTTCTTCTTTGGGTATATGATGAACGACTATATTAGGGTTTGAACAAACCTTTGCTTGTTTTAGGAAATATCCAGACAAGCAGCCAATCACCAATTTCTGTGAACAAGAAAAATATCAATACTGACATTCTTCAGGGAAATGTCGCTTTCAGTGTCAGTATAGTACGCTGTTGTCGCTTCCTTATTGGTCGAAATCTTCCTTTGAACAGAGACACCAAAAGCGGCTCTTTTAGTCAACCACACTGATCTGATATTTTTCTTAGTGTTCAAGAACGTATAATATTATCTTTGTATGTACTGAGAATGAACAAACATTATTTAACTTGAAGTGATTTGTTCAGAGTCTTTTGGTTCAGTACACAAGAGTCTGCAGGTTCTTCTTGGTCTTCAGGATCTTCAAGTCTTCAGGCTTTACTGATCTCTTAGTAAGGTTTGGGTCTTCAGTATTGTTTAGTCTTCAGGGATCTTCTGAGATCTTCAGACAAATTTGCTGAAACCTATCCTAACCTGAACTATATCTGCTGACTATACATGATGCAGATAATCCTGAAACTTAATAACAATTTGAAACCTGATCCTATACTATCAAGATTGTCCTGAAACATGTCATACTCAGGGGTTTTGAGATCTAATCAAAATCTTTATTAAATTCATCTCCCAACAGCAACTATGTTTGAATATATTCATCATAAATAATAAAAAACAAAGTTACAATATACAAAAATGTCCAATTTTAAGTGTTCATTGTCTTTTTTGTCTAAAATCTAAAAAATGTTATTTTATGCGCTTCGTGGACTATTCTACCCTTATATCACAATCTTTATTTTAATTCTTCTTTCCACACCCACTGTTTCAATTTCTAACCTCTCATATCATTTGTTTATTTTTTGTTTTAGATAAGGGATTTAAAGATCGAATTCTTCCTCTGTTCAAAACCGCCACCCCCTCCCCTCGGTAGTTGCGGTGCCGCCTTTGTCGATTCCAACTAATTTCCAACTATTTATACATTTTTTTTTAACTATCCCAACAGTTTTTCAACTTCGTTTCCAATCAAATTTCAACTCTGCTAAAATCTCGAAAGACGGTTTTGGGAGGAAGGAGTTGGTGAGAGAATGAGAATTAAGAGGAGGGGTTGGTAGGAAGGAATGAAATAGAGAATAGTAGTTAGGGGGAGAGATGAGAATGAGTGAGTAATGGTACGTAGAATGGTTCTAAACACCACAAAAAATAATTTTCAGAAATTTGTCAAAAATGACATTGGACACATGAAATTGGCTAAAGATACCTTTTCCCAATAAGTTTTTAATATTATATTTTAAGAGTTACAACGGAAACCTGACTCTGATACCACGAGAAGATTAATAGTATCATCGTATGATTGGTGATTAAAACTAAGCTTCATTGGTTCATTTAGAAAAAAACTCATAAACAAACTCAATTTTTTTCTATCGGACCAAATGTTGGATGATCGAGAAGCTTGATTAGTTTATATTTCTATTTTAAAAGATACCTATGAAAAAAATTAAGTGAGAGATAATAAAAAAATTGTGAAAAATTGGAAAGTATATATATATATGAAGTTCCTCCCATTTCTCAACTTGTGGTTGATGGGAAACTTCAGTTTACACGTGACATCTCTGCTTTGGAAACAGAGGATTCCAACAAGATCTTATTTTGGCGAGGCCATTTGACCAATATTTCTATGTAATGAATTTCAGTGGTTTAAAAAAATAATAAATATATGGTCAATTTATGATGACATATTATTTGGAGAAAGAGATGTGTTCTTTTTTTTTTTTCCAACCTCTTTAATGCATCTAGGTGATTTGTACTTATTCAGCCAAAAAAAGAAGGTTTATTTGTACTTACGAGTACATTGGTAGTAGTACTTATACAATTTGAATTATGTCCACATCGTCACGAGCTAATCTAACCAATAAGGAAAATCAACCTCAACCCAAATTTGGGGTGAGAAGAAGAAAAATAGAAACGTGCAAGCTTGTCCGCCACTCGGTTAGAGCGCGAAAGGAACATGTTGGATGTCTCTAAAATTGTTGGAAAGCCACATTCGGTCGTTACTAATATCTATTGCTGCATCAACATCTAGTCTCAATTGTTCTGCTGGGGGCTTAGCCCAACTGCATCTACCTGCATGCTTGACAAATTCACAGCAGGATGCCAAGTCAATGTTGATTTCACTTGTTGAAAACCAGAAATGAAATTTTCCACCTAGGAGAAAGAAGGTAAAACCTAAGTAGAATTTTCCCCGTATTTGAACTTCTCTACTGCGCTCCATATCACCCAACAACATACAAAAAAAAGTTCAAAATCAGCCTTATCAAAATAATGCTTCATCCCCATACAAGTATATATCAATAAAATTAGTAAATAGTCCCTTGTGCAATTGGCCCCAAAAAGGTGTGGACTTCCAGAATGATCTCAACTCCCTATATAAGAACAGACAATGCACATCAGTCCCGTCTGCAGCACCGCATCGATAGCAAGAGGTGTCACACGGTACATGCCTTCATTTCAAATTTTCTGAAACAACAATAGCTCCGCTCAATGCCTGCCATGCAAACACCCGTATTTTAGGTGGTATGTTCAAGCCCCAGATGAACTTCCACCAAGCTTCATTTTTCCAAGTTGATGAACTGGGATGCGTGTTGAAGAAGCCTATTTCTAAGCGATATGCAGATTTCACCGAGAACACCCCCTATCTCCAAATCTCCAATACCGTGAATCCTTGCCTGCAAAGCTACTCAATTGAATTTTCAGGATAGCATCAACCTCACACGTAAGGAAATAATCACGCAGTAGACGTTCATTCCATTGTATGTCTCGAGTAATAAATGTACTAACTAGAGTTGAGGTAGATAGTCTCGACATAACACGTCCCGAATTTAAACCAGGTATCCAAGCATCACGTAATGAACCAATATCTTCCCCGTCCCCCACCCTCCAAATCAATCCTTTATCAATCAGGTCCCTACTCCATAAGAGAGATCTCCAAACATATGAAGGATTCGACCCCAAGTTAGCCCCTAACACATCGCAGTGACGAAAGTTTCTACCTTTAAAGAAATGAGCAACAAAAGAAGAAGGACCGATCACAAACCTCCATAGCTGCTTTGCCAACAATGCTTTATTGAACACAACTAATTTGCGAAATCCCATCCCACCTCTGCATTTTGGTTGACAAAGTTTGTCCCAAGCTATCCATGAGAAACCATCCCGATTATTGGTTTTGCCCCACCAAAAATTTGCACAATTTCTCTCAATGTCTTCACAAATGGAGGACGGAATTCTAAAGCACGACATGACATATGTCGGGAGTGCTTGAAGAACCGATTTAATCAAAATTTTCGTTCCCGCTTGGACTCTCACCCATCTAACTTCTTCAAGACCCGATCTCTCAAAAAACCAAAATGTAACCTTTATAATTTCAAAGAGAAAGTTGGAAGCCCCAAATAAAGTTCATGTCCTCTGACCACAGAAATCTGCAACAAATTTTTAATTTCCTCCACTGAAGTATCTGAGACCGCTGGACTAAAAGTTAGTGTTTATTTCTCATAAATAACTAACTGGCCCGATGCTTTCTCATACTTCTACAAGAAACATCTTAACTACGATGCGTCCCACCTAGGGGCACGGAAGAATAGAAGACTGTCATCCGTGAAAAAAAGATGAGAGACCACGAGACAAGTATTCGCCACCTTCAACGCTTTGAACTTTTTACTTGTGATGGCTTCCAAAAGCAAGGAAGAGAAACACTGTGAAACTAGAGTAAATAAATACGGTGACAGAGGATCCCCTTGTCGAATTCCATGTGACGATACCACTGTGCCCACTACCGAACCATTAACTAAGAAAGAGTAATAAACTGACTGCACACACCTCATAATCAGCGAGATAACTGTATTAGCAAAACCCAGCTTCTCTAAGATGGCCTTCAAAAAAGGCCATTCCACTATATCATAAGCTTTGCTCATATCTAACTTCAAGGCCCCATATCCGTACTTCGTGTTCTTTTTATTCTGAAGCCAGTGCATACACTCGAAACCCACCAACACATTATCAGTAATTAATCTACCAAGAATAAACACACTTTATTGTTGATCTATAAAATGCCCCATGTAGGTCTCGAACGAGTTTCGTGAGGTGGAAGTCTAGAGGGGGGGATAAATAGACTTCCAAAACTTTTGCATGATCAGTTGTGATGGCAAGTTAACTGATGTAGAGTGCGTGTGATAATCAGTACGATCCGATATCCAACTTACTGATAACTGTGAAGCAAACCAGTTCAGTGTCTATCAGGTCAACTGATGTGCGGAAGCATGTTTTAACCCATGTAGAAAAACTAGTTTTGATAAATCAGATCCTAAGTATTCTGAATCAAATTAGATGACAACAGGTCAAACTGATCAGATCAGCTGCTTGGTGTAGAACTGGTCTATACTTATAAAATGCGTCTTTGCTTAAATATCAGGTGTGTGTGTATAGTGTAAAACAGATGAACATCACAAGATTTATAGTCGTTCGGACAACTGGTCCTACGTCCACTCTACCCTACCAGTAGGGGCACTCACTTAACCAACTGGACTTAGTTTAATGTGTTAGTCCAACACAGTACAAACAGATGTTTATGGATTTCTCACTCAACTATCCCAGAAATCAAGACTAGAAATCCTAGCTTGAAATCTTGTAAAACAAACTTATCCCAACACTCGGTTTGGGGTAAGATTTGTATGGTTTCCAACTAGAAATCTATCCTAGTATTTGAGTATCCTAAAGCTAAAGGATGAGATTTCTTGCTAAGAACCTATGGGATGAACATTTAGAATATTTGCTTGATCTTGGTGTTCTTGCGGAAATTTGCTTGTAGCTTGAGCTTGTGTATAATTTTTGTAACCTTACTCTGAAGGTTGTATCCCATATATATAAGCACGAAATTAAACTTGCCGTTGGAGAGAAATTCGAATTTCGGTCTACTTAAGGTATAAGTGCAGGTCTAATTTGATGTGCTCAAAGATGGCATGGCTAAATACGTGCTAACTTGTCCTTTCTTTGGTTTATTACAAATCCACATTTAACTTTCTTTTTGTTAATTGTTGCTTATCCTCTCCCGGATTATCGATTCGAGGGTACATGTCTCGAAGTCTCTTTTGGTTGTCAATTACATTTATTCGGTGTTTGATTCACCGACTTAGGTTGATGCATGATTCTTCTTGCAATTATTATTTGATCGACTTAATTCGTCTTTGGGTAAACATTTGTATTTAAATATTCACCTATAATAGATGTTATCTCGATTGAACCTATCGGTTTATGATCGGTTCAAACTAATCGATCTCTTCGATTAAGTCTTCTAATGTAAGTTTTGCCTCGTCTTAAATCCACGATTGACTAGGATTTGTTTGATTTGATCATAACTTCAGTCTAGATCTAGACTCTTTTATTGTTCTTATGATGTCGGTCTTCATAAGGTCTTCTAGTTTTGTTATAAGTTAGCCTTCTGATCTTCAAGGCTTCTGAGTCTTCTGCTTGATGTCTCATCTGATCATCTGACTAGTCTGATCTTTTGATCTTCTTCAAGTCTTAACCTATACATATTTAGTTCCCCCTTAATATGTGACATATCTATTACATCAGTTGTCTATACATATCAGTTGGACATTCTATTATGATATTTAATTCAAATTTTATTAAAGGAATAAAATTGAATTAATTTTGACCTCCATGATTTATTTATTTGTGAATTCTTTTTTTGAAAATTCCCCCAGATAAAAAGTCGTCCGATAGGTTTCTTTTGATTACAACTTGTTTTGGAACTTCCATCAAAACTACAAATTTCCCAACAATTTTCTCCTTTTTGATGGAACCAAAAACATGTTGTAGCATGGAATAAACTACTATCCCATGGCCCCTATAGTTGCATTCCAAGAGAAATTTTTGTGATTTTTGAATTATGAGGTGGCGTCATATTTTTTTGAGATTTTTAAATATGATGAAGGAGGTCACCCTAAAAGGCTTCCATTGTTATTATACCCAATGTATGTCACAGACGGAAAATTATAAATTGTTTTCCTTTTTGTTAAAAGTTCAAGTGGATTTTGACACACAAAAATCGCAAGTGAGAAACATGGGGACTCGTCCGACCGTCTTGAGAGATGTTAATATCAAAGGTCAAAATAGATGGCCCATCTGACGATCCACTAGTGACGCCTTGAGCATTTTTGTGTCGGAGTCCGACCAACTTCTAGGCCAAGGGTAGGCAAGATAAAAGCAATAAAACTCAAAATTTGCCAAAAAAGATTAGGAATGCTTGTTGTGTAGAAAATCGGAAAGGCTTTAAATAACGGACAATCAATCGATCCAATTAAGGAAAGCATCCCGCAAGCCAAATGATCAGAGGACTTTAGTGGGAGTGAGATTGATCTAATCCGGCGGGAACTTCATCCCCGATTGTTGTATTCAATTAAAGCGATGGGAGAAGTGCACCTATCTTTTGAAGATCATTAAAGGGGGAGATCTCGAATCGGACCAAGGAAGCCGAGTGTATATCGATTTCCTATAACCACATCAGCTGGGGATCAAGGCACCTAACGGGCACTTTTTGGTTCCTTATTGTAATCTCCCCAAACACCAAGGATGTATAGTATAAATAGACCGATAATGATCAATGTCAATCACATTTGTAAAGGTTGAACATCTTAGCATTATAGGCAAATATATTATACACATATATATGGAAAAGCGTATCAAAATCTTGGTGCTTGATGCCCCTGACGTAGTCTAATTCAAAGGACAAACCGGGTCATCAATTGTCGTGTTTCCTTTACAGCTTTTGATCGTTATTAGCTATTTTTTTATTAAATTCATTGTTAAACTAGGCAAATTTTAGCTAGTTACAACAATTGGCGCCGTCTTTGGGGGAAAGCACTAATTCATTTTCTTGAAGAACTAATCCTATAGTTTCTAGAAAAAGCCCACCCTTCAAGAAATAGCAATGGCGGCCAACCAAGGAAACACTCCCTTTTAAATGAAGTGGACACACGCGATGGAGGGTTGTTAGGCTGCCAAGAGATTCATGGTGTCACAGAGGACTTGATTCGAGAATCAGAACCCGCACCCATCGAATGTTCTTATTTTCAAATGATGGAAAATGGGTTCTCGTTTCATAATAGATTGTGGGAGCTAGAACCAAAATGAGGGAGTCACCCGATTGGTGGAACAAGGTTCAAACTCGAGAGGATGCCAAGGCGGTCATTGTTGTCCTCAACAAGGATCGAAGCTATGAGAAACTTTTTTAAGGGAGGGCGAGGGGATCAACCCTTGTCCAAAAAGACCATCCACGATGCCGAACATCTAAGGGCAAAAGGCCGTTATGGTCTCGAAGGGATTCTCCGTCATCAAGCGGCACCCAAAGTTTTGATCATATTATAAAGTCTTATGGCCGCCAGCACATCGAAATGATGATTAGGCATTGGTATTCTTATGGATCGGGCATGGGAAAGACCAAACCCATACTTTTTCCGGAAAAGTTTTGTTTACCGTCGAACAATGTGTTCACCCGGTCCGAAGGTTGATATATTCATGGGGATTTAAAAAATGAAAGGGATGCTCATCAAAGATGGTCCATTTGGGAGTTCGGAAAGGATGCATGAGTAATTTTCGGACTGATTACTCGGAAGAATTCAGGGGAATATGCTTGAGAAATTGATTTGAACGTAGCTTCGAAGATGGTGATTAAAACGATACGAAGTTTTTGAAAGAACTGGGATAGAATGTTGATTCTCCGCCACGCCTAACAAGGACTGGAGCAGTTTAGATTCGAGGTTATCATGGCCCCGGGAAGTGTAGCCATCAAATGGGCCCAAGTGTGAAAGCATCAAGACTCAACCATGGGACATACCCGAAAAATGTTCCATTCGGATCTTCTTAGTGGACTTGGATCCACCAGGTCTATAGAAGACATAAGGGCAACATGATTTTGAATAAACACATTAAAGAAAAGACATCTTATTACGAGAAATGGTTAAGGAGGATATAGATGTGGCAAAATTTTTACTTTAAAAATCCAATTTCACAGCGTACGCCTCGGGAATACATTTTGTTGAGAATTGTGAGTGGAATGGGTGTCGACGATAGGCCGAATCCTCGCTTTTGGCAAGGGACAAATTATCAACAAACAAAGAGAAAGATTAAAATGAGGCGTGTTGAACCAAAACTTTGAGTATAAGGGATGGAGGATGATTTACTCACCATCCTGCATTCCCCCAAAAATGGTTTCTCGGCACCCCTACCAACCATGAATGGTTGATTTAGAAAGATCAAAATAGCGGGTTTCTGATCAATGAAGAATGATTCGAGATCGCCACAATGGGAGATCATCGATACCAAAGTCCATGTGGCCAAGTACAATTCGTACATGGGCTCCATGGGGGCATCGGACGCTACGAAGTGTAGGTTATTTTCCCTGACACTGAGCGACCAGGCCCACAAATGGTACACCTCTTTGCAAAAGGTGATTAATTATACATCCATGTTTGTTCACAATCCGCTGAGTAATTATGGGATAGGGAGCTCGCTACTACGATGTTCTCTCTTGAAAAGGTGGATCAATGTGAACATGTGTTTAAAAGAAAAATTCAAAATATGCAATACTTTGATGATGAATTTCATGCAAAATTGAGTGTTGAGATATACGTGTGCCGACATTTTGTGAAACCTTATGTGATTTGAACTTATTTAATTTTGGATATGGTCTCTGGTTTTCGAAAATGTTTTTGGCAGTCTCTTACATATCATACGATCACTAACTTGCTTTTTAGTGGGTGGTTACCTCTAGTTCCCACTCCTGATCGGTTTCTTGGTAGTTTTGTGTAATAACCTCCACTTTCTTCTCTACTTAAGTTCGATTTATTTGTGTTATCTGATACTGAAAGCTGAAAACTATTGTGTTGCACATAGGAATAGAGGTTTGTTGATTTTACTTATGTTATTACTTTATTTCGGTCACATACTATACTTTTCCCTCCGATTTTCTCATTTCATTATTTTTAATTGCCTGTACTTTAATTTGATTCGACAGAAAGGAGGTAAAATGGCTGATAAATAAAACCCTTTGGCTCCTTCTCCTGTTCATTCACACTCTCACACGAACCTCTCTCGAGAAAACCCTTATTCGCACCCTTCTTCTTCGTCGATTTCGAACCCTCTGAACTTACTTGCAAAAATGGCCACTCAAAACCCATATTATGATTCCACTAATGTTGGTGGATCATTGTCTTCATCCGTACCAAAACCCACTCTATACGAATTTTCTGAAGATACCCCTCAATATCTGATTCGGCTGATCATCGAACAGATGCTCGAGAAAAACCTTCTTGTTCTTCCTGATGTTTTTGTTGGCAAAAGACAAGTCAACATTAATAACTCTGTTGATCTTTCTGTTAAACCCTTAGCCACGAAATCCCTGATGAACCTTTTCCAAAACTTGTTGAAAACCCTACTCAAACTGCTGATGTTGAGATGGAAAAAGCTGATTCCTCTGATTTAGAAGGAATGGGAGAGAAACTAAAGAACATTCAGTTGAGAAAGAAACAATTAGCTCCCAAAAGAGGTGCTGGAAAATGGGGAAAGAGGAGAGCCTCACAAAGGAACCTTGGAAAGAAGGTGGACTACACTGGAAAACGTCCTAAGAGGACTGATGGTGGTGTTGATGATCCCATCCAGGTTGGTGATTCAGATGAAGAGATGGAGATTCCAGAAGTCCCTGCTGAGCCAAAGAATTCAGATGATGATCTGACAATGGAGGAGTTGATGGCCAAAAAGGAGAGGAGAACAAAAAGGAGAAATGATCCTCATGTTCATGCTGCTGAAGATGTTGCTGAATCATCTGATTCTGAGCAAGAAGAGGAACCTGTAGAAGATGACCCTGAGGAAGAGGAACCTGCAAAAGATGAGACTGTTGAAAATCAAATTGATGATGAGTTTGATCAACTCTTTGATGAGGTAATGGAATCTGACTCCGACCCTGATGATAAGGAAGAGCATGATAGAAAGTCTATTGTGGTTAAATATTTGCTTAAAACGAACATAATAGATGAAAGGATCATTAAAATCCCAGACTTTGAAGCTAATAACCTGATTGGTTTTCTAGAAAGTAGATCATTGTTGCATGCTCTTCAATATGCTAAACCGTATTATGTTGGTTGGGTTGTTGAGTTCTATGCAAATTTGAAAAGGAGTTGTGGTAATATGCAGTCTTCAAACTATGGAAAGATGAGATTCAGATACAATGTGGTAACAATCAATCCTAGGCTTATCAATATCTTTCTAAGGACTAGACAAACCGAGGAGGATAATGTTGAGCTAGATGTTAAGGAAGTGATGTTTGTCATCACTGGTGGAAGATATTCTGAATGGACTTTACAATTTTCTGCTGCTAAATTAACCTCCTTGTATTCTGTGATGCATAAGCTACTTGTTTCCAATTGGCTACCCTCAAAGAACTCTACTGTGTTGACTAAAGAGCAAGCCTTCTTGCTGTACAAGATTGTGCACTTGAACAGATTTAACATGGGGCAGATCATATTTGATAATATGATGACATATGTTGGTAAACACACAGAAGGAAGCATTCTTCCTTATCCAAGTTTGATCTGTCAGTTCTTGGATAAGTTAGAATTTGAGAGGCCACGAGATGAAAGGATTAGTGGATTTGTTCCAAGCTTTGGAATATCTCATGTGCTAAAAGCTGGAAACAGAATCGTGGATCTTCCTTTACCTGATCCTGAACCTCAAGCAAAAAATATTGTCCATCCTGTTGGCAACATTCTTTATACAGTAACCAAAAGAGATGGTACACCCTCTGTTCATTTTACAAATTCTTTCATTTCTGATCAGATTACTTCCATCCAGCAGAACATAAATGCTCTACTTAAACAACAAACCTTCTGGAGAAACCTGTTTTCTACTCCAACAGGGGGAGGATCACCTGATGATGGTCCTGAAGATGGTGGTGATGATGGAGCTGGTCCATCTGGCCATGCAGGTGAGAAGGATGATGCACCCGATGCTGGTTATAATGCTGAGGATGATGGTGGTGTTAATGCACAAAATGATCAGAATGATGCTGAAGATAGAGAGGTTGAGGATGCTATACAAGATGCTGTGGTGGATGCTGTGGAAGATGTACTCAATGCTGCTGCTGCTGAACAAATTATTCCTGACCCAGCACTAGTTGAAGATAGAGATACAGCTGATGATAGCACTGATGAAGATCTGAGAAAGACTCCAGACAGGGAGAATATGTCTCCTGAGAGTATTGTTATGCTTGATGAGTTGTATGGTCCTGACAATTGGTGAACAGATTCAACAAAGGGGGAGTTTTTTATGTATGGGGGAGCATATGCATATTATGGAGATGCAGCTATTCCAATGGCCTAGTCCTTCCCTATACTTCACTTTAAAATTTTCTTTCTGTATTGCAATCTTTTATTTACTGCTCTTTACATTATGAACTCCGTTAATTGACAATTAGTTGATAGGTTTATGTTTCTGTCTTTACTTTATGTTGGATACTTTGGCCTAAGTACACTGCTGATGTACTTAGTGCTTGTGTTTGTTGTCTGTTTTTAAATTATGATTTGGTTGAAAGTAGTTGTTCTTTGAATTGCTATTATTTGTTTCTTTACTGACACAAGTTCGGATGTTGGTTTTAACATTAGGTGTGTTGTAGTAGAAAGGCCAAATTGGGGGAGTTTGTTGATGTTACACGAATGTTGTTTCAGATGTTGGACAACATTCTGCACAACATCTTAATTTGCCCTTTCTCCCAACACTGACTCCGTTTTATTAGATGTGTTTTTCTATGTTTCCTACATTGCAGGTTGAAGACAAATTCGGATATTTTCAAGCAATTGCACTAATTGAGTAAGAATAGAAAGATCATGGGTGGTTACACCAAGATCATGGAGATAGTGGAGGAGATCTTCAAGACTGTCCACAGCAAGTGGATAGGACAATGCAGTTGGTCCAATTGTCTATAAATAAACTGCATGGGTCGACATTCAAGTTTGAGTTAAAGTGAAATCCTATTTACTTTACTCCAAACTTAAGAGAGTAGCATCCGAGACACAACCGTTAGTGGAGTGTGAGGGTCGATGCTATGTCTATTTGTATTGGTCGAGTGTATCCCAATATTTCCCATCAGTATTGATTTTGTCTTATTAGATAAAGTTTTAAGTTGAATAAGATCACTAGTTACTTGATTGAATAAATTGATTTTTGGTGTGTGATTTTTCACTACACCTTTTAGGGTCTTCTAAGAGATTCGTGTGTGTCTCACTACTTGTTATAGTGATGTTTTTAACCATGAGGTTTGTATAGTCTGATTATAGACTATACACAATTTTGAAAATCCTTTGCACTGCGTTTTTTTTATACTTCCGCTGTCATATGTTGTTTTATATGTTTCACAACATTTTCAACAACACTCTGAAAATACACGCACACACACTTTCAACAATGATTGATCTTCCGATGATGTTTGTGAGGAGGAGGATGACAATCCCTCACGGGTGCAAGAAGTCAATCTTAAGGATGAATCAAAAAAGTTCTGGTAACTAGAGCGGTGGTGGCAATGGATAAGTCAGTTTAAACAAATGACCCCTCGAATTCCTGTAACATCAAAATTACAACGTCACAATCAAACCCTAATTTTTTGGAACCCTAGTGTGAAAAAGTGGTGGGTCACTCAGGAAGATTCGCATGGGCAAAAGTTGGGAGAACCTAGAAAGGCATATGATAATTTCGAGTTATGCGATACACGCGGTGTTGGGGATTATTCTCAAGTGGGTCAAATTCCGAAAGTGAATATTTCTCTTGATGGCAACTCTACATTGGCCAAATCCCAATCTTGAAAAATCATCCAGTGGCCCAACTCGAAAATGAGGTCCAAGATATTGATCAGTCTAATTATTTTCTAATGGATCAAAGTTGAGGGGGTAGTATTAGTGTTAGTGTCCTAGAGACAATCTATTGTAAGGACATAATACTCGATGATATTCAGTTTGATTTAATATTGTAGTTCATTTGATATTAATGTATAGCAATACACTTGTTTGAATATTATGTTTGATTGTTTGCATTTATTCATGCAAGTGTTCCCATGAGTCATTGCTGTCATTGAGGTTGTGAGAACTCATATGAATTAAGCATGATTCTCAAATGGCCCCGATCAAGGATCATCAAGAATGGGATATTGGTGATGTTGGTCCCGGTGCAAACGAGTCTTACACGTGTATGGGGGGGGAATACACGTGTTCAGTGTTTTTAAAACTTTTCTTTACTGAGGTCAGCTTGGGTCAGGTTGTCCTGATGATTTGGTCCTGAGAAGCACAAATCGCTCTGAGTCAAAGTCTACGAGATAAAGGATCCCGAAATTTCTTTTCAGATACCTCAGATAATCCCAACTGATCCTGAGTTTTCAGAGATCCTGAGCTACTTGGATCAGATAACTAACTTACTGAACCCTCAGAAGAGTAAGTTCAGTTTGGTAACTATCTGTTCTAGCTACTCAGACGTGCGAAATGGTTGGCCCTTAGTTTATACTCGTTTTAAGCTTTTGTTGAAAACCTTCCTTTTAATGGAATAATGATCAGGTTGTGATTCAATTCAGATGCAACTTCAGTGGATTGATTCCAACTGAATATCAGTGAAAATATTCTTTCAAAACAAAGTAATGCAACAGTTAAGCAAAGCAAAACAGAAAGCAAAGAACACAACAAGTTATAGTGGTTCAGAGACTCAAGCTCCTACGTCCACTCTACCTGATCTCTTCAGAGAAATTCACTAATCACTTCCTAAGGCTTTCTGACTACCTCTGTAGTTTACTAACCTTTCTAATTTTGAACTTTCGGACTACCTCTGTAGTTTACTAACTCAAAACTCACACAAGCTTTCTGTCTATCCAAGATAGATTACTCACTTCTTCTCTAGAGCTTTCTGACTACCTCATTGTAGTTTACTAACTCTTTACAACTCCAATCTCACCAACAATCACACTCAAACTACCTTACAAAGGGTTTGGGGTTTCTTGGTTGGTTTCCAACTAGGATGAGATATCCTTTACAACAAAGAATAATGCAAAGGCTAGGATATCTCGACTAAGCTTTGGATATATCTTATCAAGCTAGGCTTAGTGGAATGAGCTCTCTTCGATATGAAGCACTTGGGAAATTCTTGGGTTTTCGAGTGCTTCAACTTGCAATAATAAGTTTGAGCTCTTGAGTTGCTTACAAATTTCCCGTAACCTTCAATGTAGATTGTTACAAGTATTTATAGGCATACACCAAGGTCACTCTTGAAAAACTATCCGTTGGAAGAGATAGCTTCGTGAGTTTCCTCTTATGGTGTGTGATGAACGACTATATTTAGGGTTTGAAACTCCCTTGCATACTTTAGGCAATAACCTTTTCTTGCATCCATTCAATACTTTTTGCAGTCTGGAACATAGTACTACTGACATGTTTTCAGTGACCTGTTATTGTCAGTGTCAGAAATGTACAGTGCTGTCTTCTTCTTTTGACTTTTGTCTCCAATTAAAGGTAGACAATCTTCAACGGCTCTTTTTGGTTACTATCTCTGAGTGATATAACCTTAACAACACTTTGTCTTAGTTCCTTTTGTCTGCATTTGAATGTCTTGGGCAATATCTATTTTTCTAAGGAATCGCGTTTTTCTCAGTATTGCATCCTTCAGATAGATATTTTCAGTGCCTCGGAACATTCAGGGTTATACTGAGCATTCAGTACATTACTGAGTCTTCAGTAATCAATATGCCTTCAGTATCCTTCAGTCTTCAGTCTTCTGTCTTCTGCGTCTTCAGAGTCTACTGAGTCTTCAGGGTCTTCTGAGTGTTCAGGGTCTTCTGAGTCTTCAGTGTCTTCTGAGTGTTCAGAGTCTTCTGAGTCTTCAGAGTCTTCAGTGTCTTCTGAGTCTTTAGAGATATACTGACTGATATACTGAGTCTTCATGCTGAGTCTCTCAGTTTCGTACTGAGTCTTCAGTTTCTCAGTTTCTTACTGAGTCTTTAGTTTCTCAGTTTCATACTGAAACTTCAGATTCTCAGTTTTATACTGAAACTTCAGAAACTTCAGTTTCATACTGAAACTTAAGTTTCCTCAGAAACTTATTGAGTCTTCAAAACTTATCCTGATCTATATCTGCTGACTATACATTTTGCAGATAACATTCTGAATACTCTAAAAAAAACTGAATCCTGACTCAACTATCAAGATTATCCTGAACATGTCATACTCAGGGGTTTTGGGATATAATCAAAATCTCTCTTTATTAAATTCATCTCCCAACAATTTCCCCCTTTTTGATGATGCCAAAACCTATCTTGTTACAAAAAAATTTAACCTATACTCAGGTTTCAGTTTTTCCTATTACAAGATTGGTTATTTCTCCCAACAATTTCCATATATAATGAGTCTCCCAACAGTTAATCTCCCAAAAAATTCTTAAACTGAGAGTCTCTCAATAAATTCATCATCAAACAATAAGTCTCTCATCAATTTTTTTCAGAGACAACATTCAGGCATATCAAAAGTAAAGACATGTAAATTAAGATAATGAGATATTATCTTTTGAGCATAAATGATAAGGTTTCATTGATGATTGGTAGACAATTACAAGTTACAATGAATCTTATCTGAAAGACAAAAACAAATAGACAAAAAGATAAAGGATTACATGAATCTTCTGAGTCTTCATCTTCGGTCTTCTTTTGCTCTTCTGCTCGGGCTCTTCAGTTCTGATCTTCTTCCACCTCATCAGCAGGCACTTCGAGGTTGAACATTCCATAATATCTTCTTTTCAGCGCATCTCTTTCTATAATGATATCAGGATTGTTCCCTGTCAGGCCCAACTGAACGGTGTACTGAGAGATTTCTTGAGCAATGGCTTTCTCATTCACACAACCATTCTCCAGCCTGGGAGGAGGGTATGAGTATGGACCAGGGGCGGTTATCTGCACCTTTCCTTCATCCGCAAGATTTATCCATCCTTGAAGGTATTTTGGATAGAAGGTCAGGAGATAGTCAATGAACGCCTCATTGGGATCTGAGCTTTCTCCCCTCCACTCTCTGAGCACATCATAGTAGAACCAGAAAGTTCTCTTGATCTCTTCCCACGCATCGTTGAACTGGATTGGCATCCATTTGTCAACATGTGGCCATTTCTGTGCTTTTGTGCTCCCACTCCTTTTGCTTGCGAACCTTTTGAAACCACTCCTTCTTTTCTGCTCTTCTTCCATCTTCTTTATGATCACGGGCACACCAGAAATAGAAGCAGCAGTTTTCTTTGCTTGTTCAATTTGGAGTGTTTTCAGAGCACTTCTGGTATTGAAGACTTTCTTCTGTGGCTCAACCTCAGATTCTTCAATATCCTGAATCAGCTTTCTCTGAACTGGCTTAGAAGCCTTTGCTCTTTTGCCCTCAGGCTCTTCCATCGCCACAGCCTTTCTTTTGATGGGCAATTCTGCTCCAGCTTGGCTTGTTCCAATTCTTCCTCTACCACTCAGTTTCTCTATAGCAACTTCTTGCATTGTTTCTCCTGAAACCTGAGTGTAGACTGGCTTCTCCACCTTCTTAAACTTCAGTTTCTCAGTGGCCTCGATTTCCTTCATGGCTTCGACAACGATTTTCTTTTCAGCTTCTTAGATCGTCTTGCCTTTTAGAGTTTGATCCAATAACTTCCTGAGATCAGCACCGGGTCTTTCCCCCTTCTTGGATCCATACTCTGGCAGAAGCCTGGAGAGTGCTGTGTCCATATGATATTGTTCTTTACTGACACTACGCACCTCCCCTGCCAACTTATCTTGCTCCTCCTCGTGCCTCCTAAGGTGGTTCTTCGCCACTGAGAATTCTTCAGACAGATGAGCAAATTGGCTAGAGAGAGCTTACTTGAACATATCTGTCATCTTGGCCATGAGCATTGAGCTCATTTCCTCAACAACATTCTTCACTAGCATCTCATTCTTCTCTGCCAATTTAGCTTCTAGAGATTTAGTTTGCTCCTGATGCTTCTGCTTCAGCTCTGCATTAAGCTCAGCTTTGACCCCCTCCATCTTTTCTTCTAATTTTCCTTCCATGGAGGTCAACTTCTCAGTCATAGAGTTCTGAAGTTGCACCAGTTCTGAAGAAGAACTCAAACTTTCAATCTTTTTATCCTGGTTGGCCAATACCTCCTCGATCTGAGCAACTTTGGTCAGGATTGGCTCAACCTTCTCCAACTTCTCCATCACAGGGGTGAGATCAATCTCAGGAGCATATCTGATCTACTGTGTCTCCTGAGCTGGCTGTTCATCCTGAGTCTTAGTCTCGAACACGAGCTTGATCTGAATCGGGCTTCACCCTTCAGCTTGGGTGTCCACTGAGCCTCGGTCCCGAGGCTAACCCGGTCACCGAGGATGTTCGACAATAGCCTTTTTCAAAGATCGGTTGAGTCTTTCTCCTTATGAGATTGACTCTCATCATCCCCTTGTTGGTCCCCATCCTGAGATTTGTCTTTGAAGCTCGGGGCACCAACTACAGTAGCCTTCCTCTCAGCAACTTTCTTCTTAACCAGCTCATCAAAGTTAGAGATTTTCATTCTAAGCTTGGTTTTCCTGAACCCTGAGAATTCAGTGAGAAAAGTTGTTTCCTCGTTCCACCAGTCTTCGCCTCTGAATGAAGCTATGTTGAGCATCTCCAGAAGAGTCTGGTTGAGGATGAAGACCGTTGACCTCAATCTGAAGAAGATGTCTTGGAGGTCTGGGAATGAGCTAAGCTTAGGGTAGCGGTCAAGGATGAACCGTTCCCCCTTGTTTCGCCATTCAGTCTCTTCATCTTCACCTTTCTTGAGCATCGGGCTCTTGTTGGGGAATGAGTTGCACAGATCTATTCGGGGTGAATATTTAAATACAAATTTAATTCATTAATTATTACTAGCATGAATTAATCCTATATTAATTCAAATAATAATTGCAACAACATATCATGCATATAAAAAGCCACGTAAAACCTACGCATGCGGAATCTACGGGTTTACGTGAGCGTACCTCTCGGGATGGCAGTGACTTCGGTCGGACGGACTAACTAAAAGGACTTCCCAAGTATTCCCTTAGCCCTTGCTCAACTATCCGGTGGAAGGACACTCGTCGAACAATTAACAAAAGGAAAAAATAAACTTTGTTGCACCACTTATGTGGATTTGCTAATATTTCCAGCACATGGAATTGTACTTGGGAATGAACTAATCATCCCCTATTTATAAGAGGGAGGGTGGTCGAAATTTTAGTGATATTTCAATGTGGGAAAAGACTTTTCTTGATCACCAAGAAATCTTAAATATATCTCATATATTCTTTTTCCCATAATTAAAATATTCCACAAAATTCCACCTCCTTTATAATATGGCATTATTTTCGAAAAATACAGTGTGCAAGAATCCAAGATTTGTATCTTCTTGAATTTATGAGATATTCTTGTATTTCAAGAAATACATATCTTCCATAATATCTTTTCAAGAAATCAAGAAAATCTTTCTTGCCCTCTATTTTCAAAAATTTCGAAATATCACTATGAATAACCAAGTGGGAGATTTCTTGAATTTAATGAGATAATCTTGTATTCCAAGAATACATATCTTCATTCCATAACAAAATTCAAAGAAAATCTTTCTCCCTCTTTTATCCATAATTTTCAAAAATTTAGAGGAAATATAAGCAACAATATTTATTTTATTTTAATCACCTTTTCAGTTATTGGACTATATGTTGGGCTACTCAGGGGGCCTTTAGGAGAATTAAGATTGGACCTTCTAATGGATCTTGAATATCTAATATTGAGCCACAATATAATTCAAGCCCATATATATTAATTAATCCCACTACATAATTAATATTGCACTATCCATCTTAACCCATATTACAGTCAATATGGCTCCCAATCATTATTTCCCGTGTTTAAGATTATCTAGCCCATTAATTAATTCAAACCACTGAAATAGCTTTCCGTTAATTAATATCTTTTGTCCTTGGTCGAGGAACGGTTCAACATTATTATCCATACCATAAACTAATTCCACTTGCAAGATTTGGTATGATAAAACTTATGAACCTCCCAAGGGGGCAAATCAAGCAAGCGTATTTGCACACGATTCTTCGTATTAAATCTTAGCAATCACATGTGACCAATAATATTGCCCAAGATAAAAAGTATTGAATCTCTCTGATTCGCTACCCATGATAAGTCAAAGCAATAGTTACCAATCCCACGTGATCCTATTTAAGGGACGAAGGTTAAGAAACAACGAACCAATCGAGGTCTAATTCTTCCTTGTTCATTAAAGAATTTATCCTCCTGTGAGGTCCTATTCAATTACATCGATCATGCACTAGTGTAATCTCTTGGTCAAGACAAACCAATCCGAGCCTTACACCTCAACCTTTCACGATGGTTGTTCATTTCCATCTAGGTCGTGAATGGCGTACTTTTTTAGTTACAAGGGACCGTTAATTTAATCTTCGTGATCCGGTATCACTAAATTAACTGATGTAACACGCATTTAATTATTGAACAGCTTATGCAAAGAAATATATATAACATTCAATCATATTTAAAGCATCGATGATAAACAATTTATTTCAAAGAATAAGTCCGAAAATTCAGTTTTAATTATACAAAGTAAAAAGCATACTTTTCAAAGATAATCCCAACAATCTCCCACTTATACTCGAGTCCGCTTTTAAGTATACTACAACACGCTCGAGTAGTCCGTGACATCTAATGTCACCTACACGAACCAAATAATTTATCCCACTTATACTCAAAGCAGTTAGCAATGTCTTGACACCCATTCCACACACATGTCTCTCGAATGTATTCAGAGGCGGGGCGCTTTTGAATGGATCTCGCTAGTCGTCCTCGGTGTATCTTTTGCCACATCTATATCTCCTCTCTTAACGATTTCTCGTATAAGATGTCTTTCCTTTAATGTGTTTGTTTGTCTCGTGGACTCTTGGTTCTCTTTTGAATTTGCAAAATCGCCTCAGCGAGATATTGCTAGACAAAATTGAGAACACCATCCAAGTCCACTAAGAAGATCTAGAGCCCAATCGGTTCTTTCACTGCTTCACAAGCAGCTACTTACCCGAGTCCCATGGTTGAGTCAGTGATGCATTTCTGCTTCACACTCGTCCATTTGATGGCTACACTTCCCAAATGGAAACACACTAATCGAGGCATATAATTTCGAATCTAAATCGATTGGAAATCCGAGTCCGGTGTGGCCAGATGGGGATTGGAGTATCTGACTGATAAATCATCATTCTATCCCGAGTTCTTTTCAGACACTTCAGAATGTTTTTAACTGTCGTCCAATGTGCTTTCCCTGGGTTACTTTGATATCTTGCTACCATGCCTACGACAAAGCAGATATCCGGTCTCGTACACAACAATGCATACATAAGGTTTCTGACAGCCGAAGCACAAGGAATACCTTTCATGTCATCTATCTCCTTTTCGTCTTAGGGAACATTTTCTTGGATAGATGGATTCCAAGTCTGAAAGGTACGAATCCTTTCTTGGAATCTTGCATGCTGAATCGTTTCAAAACCAGTGTCTATGTATGAAACTTGTGATAACCCGACCATCCTTTTCTTGTGATCTTGATCCCAAGGATGTGTCCGGCTTCCCTAAGTCTTTCATATCAAACTGTTTTGAAAACCATTCCCTTACGTCTGATCACACCTTCACATCGTTCCCGATGATCACAATGTCATCTACGTATAGTACTAAGAATACCAATGCAGTTCCGACACGCTTTTTATACATTTTATACACACAACTTCCAAACTCGTTTTGATCAAACCCATAAGACTTTACAACATGATCAAAACATTGGTTCCAAGCTCTGGATGCCTGTTTGAGTCCGTAAATGGACTTCTTGAGCTTACAAACAAGATGTTCTTGGCCTGTTTCAATGAAACCTTGGGGTTGTTGCATATAGATCTCTTCATCAAGACTTCCGTTAAGGAAAGCTATCTTGACATCCATTTGCCAGATTTCAACGTCGAAATGCGCAGCAATCGATAAGAGAATAAGGATGGATTTAAGCATGGCTACGGGCGAAAAAGTTTCCTCATAATCGATCCTTCTTTCTCGAAAGTATAACCTTTTCGCCACTAGTCTTGCTTTTAAAGGTTTCAACCTTCTCGTCCAGTCCTCTTTTCCTCTTATATACTCACTTGCATCCAATGGGTTTGACCCCATTAAGTGGTTCGACTAGCTCCCACACTCTATTATGAAACATAGAACCCATTTCGGCTTTCATTGCTGTTTGCCAAGAATCTGCATCCTTATCTTGGAGTGCCTCGTCATATGTCCATGGGTCTGATTCATCTTGTCCGGGAATCAAGTCCGAGGACTCTCCTATTCCCATGAATCTCTCGGGTCGTCTAACAACCCTCCCACTACTGACGAGGTCTCGGTTGAAAACGTATCGTTTGGTATATCATCTAGTACAGTTGGCACTGAGGTTTGCCCTCTAAGCTCATTTAAGGTAATCTCACATCTGGGTTTTCTTTGGTTCATAGTCTTCTTCCAAAAATCTAAAGTGGGTGCGGATGTCCACCTTTTGATCTCCGGAACTATAGAACATACACCCTTTTGTTCCCTCGGGGTATCCTACAAAACAGCCTTAATTCTGATCGAGGATCCAATTTACCGGTTTCCTTGTCCAACACGTAGGCCGGACACCCCAAAGTTCTCATGTGTCTCATACTAGGCTTGCGCCCGGTCCACAATTCTTTGGGGTTTTGGGAATCAATTTGGATAGCACCAATTTCAGAATGTAAGTCGCTGTTACCAAGGTATGACCCCAGAACGACTCAGGAAGATCCGCATAACTCATCATTGATCTAACCATTCCAAAAGAATTATGTTTCTTTGCTCTGCAACCCCGTTTTGGTGAGGGGTTCCGGGTGCAGCGAGCTGGGGTACAATCCCTTCATCAGATAAGCCGTTCAAAAACTTATTGTTGAGGTATTCGCCTCCACGATCAGATCGTAGAGACTTGATACATTTTTCCACATGATTCTCTGCTTGATCCTTAAATTCTTTAGAATTTCTCAAAGGTCTCAGATTCATGCTTCATAAGGAAAATGTACCTTGAGTAATCATCAATAAAATTACTCATAACCTCCTCTTGCTTTGGTTAACATTGAACTACGTGCATCTATGTGAACGATCTCTAACATTTCTTTATCCCCATTCCCCTTGGCTCCAAATGCCATCTTGGTCATATCACCCTCCAAACATGATTCGCAGGTTGGAATCGGTTCAACTTGGAGAAGCCCTAGTGAACCGTCTCTTACTAACCTTTGGATCCTCTTTGGATCCTCAAACTTAACAGGATGTTCAGCAATCCTATCAAGATACTCTTGCTCCCGTCCCAACATATACGTTGTGGGATCATCTCCTCTATCACAAAGCTCAAAAACATCGTTTAAATTCTTGGGAACAATATACAACTCTCGAACAAAATCTACAAACTTCGATGAATGTTCAAGATGCGAAACATAAATCTTGGACTCAATACAATCATCCTCATCTATTTCCATATTAGAGATGAACTCTATTACCTCGCGAGAATACTCCGCCTCCGGTCGGTTTGCGACTAGATTCGTCAGTTTTGCTAGACGAATCAAATGGAGCGCCTCTTCTTCATGCTTGGCGTTTGAAGTACTCTCCAGAGAAACCACGTACTCATACCATGGCTTATTTTTTTCGGCCAATCTGTCGAATATGGTAGGAGTCATTTTGGGAATATTTGAGTTTAGGGTTTGGAGCGATGAAGCTTTTCTGGATAAAGGGAATTTTGATTTTCAGAGGTTTTTGGGAAGACGAAGGTTCAAGGGTTTTAATAAAATGGCTTTGAATGGCTTCTAAGAGAATATAAAGATCGAATTCATGGGAAGTCGTGTGATTAATTAAAAACAACGGTTAAGATTAATCACCGACTTATCGGGTAGGCAAAAGGACGATCCTCCGAAAAGTAAGCCGCCATTTTAACCTCATTGGTGAATAAATGCAACAGGGCATTTAATGACTGTTGACCTTCCTTGGAATTTCAAAGATCCCGCTCAAAACATTCTTCAGGTGTTTTGTATTTATTACAAATGATTACTGAGTTTCACTTAAGCAATAAATGAGTCGCATGAGTCATTACTTCTTCAGACTAATTTCCCTCTATCAGTCTTACTGAGTATTGACCTTGATAAAATGTCGTTATGATATCGAAGTCTTGAATGGGTTCTCAGATGCTATTGAGTCTTGGCCTTCAAAGATACCTCGAAGTTTCCTGAGACTCAGTTCAGTATTTCCAATTTTATCCTGAGTTTCTTAGTTGAATTCTTAGAAAACTTCATGCATCTGAAAACCTTCAATTTTTCAGATTTACTCTATACACCTGGATCTAACATCCCTAATTCAACTGATAGTTCTTGAAATCTTGATTCAGCCAAAGGTTTAGTCAAGATATCAGCTCTCTGCTTATCAATATGAATTTTCTCCATCCTGATGTCCTTCTTTTCGACATGATCTCTGATGAAGTGATGTCTGATATCCACATGCTTGCATCTGGTGTGCAATATCGGATTTTGTGAAATAGCAATGACACTATTATTATCACAAAATATTGGTACTTCATTGGCTACAACTTTATAATCCCTTAATTGTTGTCTGAGCCAAAGAATCGAGCAGCAGACTTCCGCAGACCATGTATTCACCCGAAGAGTACCGGTTACTCGAGGTCCTGCTTTCTTCGAAAACCAAGATATCAACTTACTTCCAAGAAATTGACAAGTTCCTGTAGTGGACTTCCTCACAATTCTCAAAATCCATAATTAAAGATCCGAGTAACCCGGTTAATTCAAGGTTATCATCACCGATACCACAATCCTCTATTCATCGTGCCCTTAAGATACTTGAAGATCTTTTTTGGCGACCTCCATGTGACTAGCTTTTTAGGATTAGCTTGGTATCTTGCACATATCCCAACAAAGAAATGTTATATCCGCCCTACTTGCTGTGAGATAGAGCAATGATCCAATGATTCCTCTATAATCAGTATGACTTACTGATTTGCCTTCAGAATCAGGATCCATCTTGTAGTTATTATTCATGGGAATCCTAATCGCATTGCATTTGTACACCATACTGCAATCGATCTACGGTGTACTTTGCACGTTGATGAAGATTCCTTCCTTTGATTGTTTCACTTGAAGACCTAGAAAGAAATTCATCTCCCCATCATAGACATCTCAAATTTGCCTTTTTAATCGATTGTAGAAAACTTTTCACACAACCGATGATTTGGAGATCCAAAAATGATGTCATCTACATATATCTGAACTAGTAAGATATCTTCCCCATCTTCTATCCTGAACAAAGTTCTATCAACAGTTCCTTTGATAAAACCATGGTCAGTAAGAAACTGAGAAAGGGTATCATACCATGCTCTAAGTGCTTGCTTAAGACCATACAGAGCTTTTTCTCGAGCACAGAAACTTGGTCATTCAAATCAAAACCCGGAGGTTGTTCCACATAAACCTCTTCTTTAAGCACACCGCTCAGAAATGCACTTTTCACATCCATTTGATAGATGTGAACTTCATGTGGGCAAAGATATGCAAGAAACAATCCGATGGCTTCTAGTCTTGCAACAGGTGCAAAGGTTTCATCATAATCCAAGCCTTCTTCTTGGGAATAACCTTGTGCAACTAGCCTTGCCTTGTTTCTTACAATGTTGTTGTTCTCATCTCTTTTATTCTTAAATACCCACTTGGTTCCAATAACATTGTGCCTTTCAGGCCTATCCACTAGCTCCCATACTTCATTCCTTGAGAATTTATTCAGCTCTTCTTGCATAGCAGTAATCCAATGAGAATCTTGTAGAGCTTCTTCAATCTCAGTAGGCTCTTTCTCTGATAGGAAGCAGCAGAATAGTGCACTCTCACCATGGAACCTTCTTGACTTAACACCATCAGTTAGATCACCCATAATCTGACTTGTAGGATGACTATCTAACCAACTTCTTCTAGATGTTCCCCCTTCAATAATATCCTCAACATTTGAAATGTTAGGTTCAGTTAGTTCAATAAACTCAGGGAACAACAGAAAAGGAGAAAGGGAATCATATTCCTCAGGGGAAATTCCATTCAGAACATTGTCAGTGACATTTGTTCCCCTTTGGTTGATAGATTCAGAAATTGCCTCAGCTGTGACCACATCTTCATTGGCATCACATACCTGAGTCTGAACTGGTGTCTGTTCAGATTGGTCACTTTTGGTGTGTTGGCTTTCCTGAGTCTCACCATTCTGAGTCCCATCCTGAACTTCTTAGTCTGAGTCTGAGTCACTCCATTCATAGAAGGTGACTGACTTCTTCTTTTCAAGTTCAGTGGATGATTTGTCATTCTTTTTCAGGCTTAATCTGGTGATCCCCTTGGTCAGTTCACCTGCATCATGTTCCTGTTTCTTCTGAACACAGGTAGATTCATAAAAAACAACATGAGGCGTTTCCTCCACAATAAGAGTCCTACAGTTGTAAACTCTGAAGGCTTTACTGATTTCAGAATATCCTAAGAATATTCCTTCATCAGTTTTGCTATCAAATGTTTTCAACTGATCTTTACCATTATTGTGTATGAAACACTTGCAACCAAACACACGAAAGAAAGAAACAAGAGGCTTCCTTTCATTCCAAAGCTCGTATGGTGTTTTGCCTTGACTCTTGGTCAGCATGGATCTGTTTTGAGAATAGCATGCGGTGTTGATGACTTTCCATTTCAAAATCTTTTAGGAATATCGGCCAATATCATTGTCCTTGCGAAGCTTTCATTTAAAGTCATGTTCCTTCTTTCAGCAACACCATTTTGTTGAGGGGTCCTTGCAGCTGATGTCTCATGAGTAATTCTATTTGCTGCACAATAATCAGATATAATATGGTTTATAAATTCAGTTCCTTTGTCAGATCTGATTTTGACCACACTCGTGTTCTTTTCAAATATCGAGCCTTCTCGATGAGTTCAGCAAACTTTATCTCGAGTCTCTTTCTTCTTGACTAAGAATATGACCCAAGTATATCTTGAGTAGTCATCAACTACTACGAGTGTATATTACCCCGCCATTAGTGCTCACTTTGGTTATTCTTGGACCAAAAAGATCCATATGTAACAAAATCAAGTATTCTTTCAAGAGAAACATATACTTTGCTTTTTAAATGATGCTCTAATTTGTTTCCCTTTTTGTACATCATCACAAATATGTTCCTTCATCAACACTTCATTAGGCAACCCTCTCACAAGAGCTAATCTTGCAAGCTTATTCAGGGTTTTGAAATTCAGTGATTCATCCTTTTATGCCATAACCAACTCGGGTATCTGTGGAACTTTTTTTTAACCAAACATGTATCTTTAGGAGTTGAACTCCAATCGGGGAAGATACACATTTCCTTTTCTAGTACCAACAAGAATATTTTTACGTGAGATATCATCTTTCACATAACATAAGTTCTTAGAGAACTCAACATTAAATCCCTTTATCACGGAATTGGCTTATTGAAAGCAAGTTATGCTTCAATCCAGATACATATGAAACACCATGGATATGAACTCGAGTCGATTTCCAAAGTTCCATATCCTTCATCATCCCTTTGGAGTTATCTCCAAATGTGATCTGAGGGCCTTTTTGTTCAACATAGTCACCGAGTATCTGCTTAAAATCATCATATGTCTTGAGCATCCACCGTCAAGATACCATACAACAGGGGGCTTTTTTCATCTCTGCTTCATCGGTCTTTATGTGATCTTTAATCACCCGGTGCCCTTGTTTTCCTCCCGAAAAAGCAGATCAATTTAAAGGTACCCAATTTGTGTAGGGTCCTACAAGGTTAGTTGTACCTTTCGAATCCAAATCTGTCGACAACTCTAATCACTTTAGAGTGGTTGATCTCTTTCCATAAACATCTACATACACATTTACTACTCTCGGTGCCTTAGCGGTTTCACGTATGAGTGCTAGCCTTAGCATGAACATGAGCCTTATAGTTTTTCTTTTTGCACAACCTTTTGATCGGTTGCTTTGGCTTATGTATGCGGCCAATTGTCCTAATCTTTGTTGACTCGGGTTCAGTAACCTTTACCCTTAGGCAAGTGGGGTTTCGGGTTGCTCAGACTGAAATTTGGGTCTTTCAAGATCTCGAGGACTTGGTCTCTTCGATTGAGAATGTCTCTGCTGAGTGTTTCTCTTCCTCAAGATTCCTCGATGGTTCAAAGGCTGATCCTTTCGTGTTTGCATCCTTAAATTTGAGGCTTCAAGTACTTGCACGAATTTTCCCTCTTGAGTGCTCAAGTTTTCTAGCCTTCACCGAGGTTTGGGCTTTCTTACCGATCATTCGGTTTCTTTGGAACCATAGGTCCTTTTCCTTGTCTAACACCTTGGGCATTTCTTCGGTTTGAAGTGTAGGTGCCATTTGGTTTAACAAAGATTGTCTTCTTGCTACTTGATCAAAGATTCAGATGACCTTGTGAGGTTCCCCGAGGTGTATCCCAATCCAGATTTTATAGTGGCGGTCTCTCGATAACTCAATTTCATCTATCACTTTAGATGCGATTCAATAGAGTTAGCTTCTTCCCGATCACTATCCTCACATTTCGTAGAGTTTCACGCTTCTCGGAGAGGTCATTGAACTTAGTTCGATCAAATTGAATCTCTTCAAAGGATTTCTCTAGCTTTTCGATTAGGGTCATTATCAACTTCTTTTTCTCGAGAGTTGTACTTTTCGTAACATCCATTCATCAAGAGCTCCCATTAATTGAGAAGTGATTTCAAGATTGCTAGAGTCTTTCCACTTAAGATTTTCAAATTTTCGCCTTTCCTTATTCGCTCTTAAGTTTCATTTAGCGGTTCTTGTAAAAACAAAGATAGTCCTTCATCAGACTCTCAAAAGAATCCATCAGGTCAAATTGACTGTTTACAGTTGAACTTGACAACTCTTGTGCTAGTGTAGGAGCAACAACAGATAAAGAAGTGTTTACCTCCTCAATAGCCATTAGACAGAGGTCATCACTTTCACTGTCTGAGAAGATTTCATCAGATGAGCTAGATCCTTCCTCAGAATGTTCTTCTTCTGCAACCATGACCTTTTTGCTAGAGAACTTCTTGTCTCTTTTAGCTTGCCTTTCTCTTCTCTCCTTAGCACTTCGACTCGTGTCAATCAATCATAATGGAAGTGACCTTTCTTTTTTGGCAATTGTAGCATCTGTTGGCGTCATCATCCTGATCACTTTCTTCTTTGGACTTGGAGTCCTTCCTTTTGGATGAAGATCCTTAAGCTTTCAGGTCCTTCTTCTTCTCAGTTGATTTGTCCTCAACTTTCTTCTGGTACCTGTGATTCCTGTAATAGTTTTTGTATTTTCCATATCGACTATTAAGTCTTTCAAACCTCCTTGCCATCAGTGCTAGTTTATCCTCAAGCTCATCCTGATTCTTAGCAAGGGAGTTCTCAGACTCTCTAGTTTTACAGGTTTTATCCTTGGCTTTGAAAGCCACATTTTTACTAGATGATGAATCATCTTTGATGTCAGCCTTTTTAGATTTCTTATCAATTACGAACTCATAGGCCTTCAGCTCAGAGAAGACTTGTTGATATGGCATTGAATTAATGTTTTTGGTGTTTTCAATCACCACTGCATGTATATCCCATTTCTTAGAAAGACCTCTAAGAATTTTCAATGCAACTTCTCTCTGTGGATATTTCTTTCCAAGTGCATTTAGATCATTCATAATGCTAGTGAATCTTACTTCCAATTTATCTATAGATTCACCTTCTTCCATTTCAAAACTATCAAATTTTCCAATTGCAACTAAAAGTTTGTTTTCCTTGATATGATCTGTGCCTTGGCACATTACAGCTAGTGTATCCCAAATTTCTTTTGCAGTATTACAGTGAGAAATCATTCCCATCACACCATCATCAATTGTACTGTATAGTGTGTCTTTAGCAATATAGTCTAGATTGACTAACTTCCTCTCCTCAGGAGTCAGTTGGTCATCAGACTTAGGAAATTCTGTTCGGGGATCATTTCTCTCATTTTCTGTTCCTCTGGGATTCACCACAGTAAATTGGAATGGCCCTTCAGAGACCACTCTCCACATACGTTCATGTTTAGAATACAGGTGAGCCTCAATTCTCAGTCTCCATAAATCATAGTTCTCTACTAAGAACATGGGAAGTTTCTTAGAAGACATTTTATCTGAGTCTTTTAAGATTTCAGCAAATAAGATCTGTTCAAATAGACCACAAGTATTTTAGCAAAATAAGACTTTGGTCAACAAAGCAGGTGGTCAAGTTGAACCACTGCTCTAATACCACTTGTTGCTCCCGGTGCAAACGAGTCTTACACGTGTATGGGGGGGAATACACGTGTTCAGTGTTTTTAAAACTTTTCTTTACTGAGGTTAGCTTGGGTCAGGTTGTCCTGATGATTTGGTCCTGAGAAGCACAAATCGCTCTGAGTCAAAGTCTACCTGAGACAGTGATCCTGAGCTGCTTTCAGATACCTCAGATAATCCCAATTGATCCTGAGTTTTCAGAGATCCTGAGCTGCTTGGATCAGATTACTAACTTACTGAACCCTCAGAAGAGTAAGTTCAGTTTGGTAACTATCTATTCTAGCTACTCAGATGTGCGGAATGGTTGGCCGTTAGTTTATACTCGTTTTAAGCTTTTGCTGAAAACCTTCCTTTTAATGGAATAGTGATTAGGTTGTGATTCAATTCAGATGCAACTTCAGTGGATTGATTCCAACTGAATATCAGTGAAAATATGCTTTCAAAACAAAGTAAAGCAAAACAGAAAGCAAAGAACACAACAAGTTATAGTGGTTCAGAGACTCAAGCTCCTACGTCCACTCTCCCTGATCTCTTCAGAGAAATTCATTAATCACTTCCTAAGGCTTTCTGACTACCTCTGTAGTTTACTAACCTTTTTAATTTTGAGCTTTCTGACTACCTCTGTAGTTTACTAACTCAAAACTCACACAAGCTTTCTGTCTATCCAAGATAGATTACTCACTTCTTCTCTAGAGCTTTCTGACTACCTCAATGTAGTTTACTAACTCTTTACAACTCCAATCTCACCAACAATCACACTCAAACTACCTTACAAAGGGTTTGGGGTTTCTTGGTTGGTTTCCAACTAGGATGAGATATCCTTTACAATAAAGAATAATGCAAAGGCTAGGATATCTCGACTAAGCTTTGGATATATCTTATCAAGCTAGGCTTAGTGGAATGAGCTCTCTTCGATATGAAGCACTTGGGAAATTCTTGGGTTTTCGAGTGCTTCAACTTGCAATAATAAGTTTGAGCTCTTGAGTTGCTTACAAATTTCCCGTAACCTTCAATGTAGATGGTTACAAGTATTTATAGGCATACACCAAGGTCACTCTTGAAAAACTATCAGTTGGAAGAGATAACTTCGTGAGTTTCCTCTTATGGTGTGTGATGAACGGCTATATTTAGGGTTTGAAACTCCCTAGCATACTTTAGGCAATAACCTTTTCTTGCATCCATTCAATACTTTTTGCAGTCTGGAACATAGTACTACTGACATGTTTTCAGTGACCTGTTACTGTCAGTGTCAGAAATGTACAGTGCTGTCTTCTTCTTTTGACTTTTGTCTCCAGTTAAAGGTAGACAATCTTCAACGGCTCTTTTTGGTTACTATCTCTGAGTGATATAACCTTAACAACACTTTGTCTTAGTTCCTTTTGTCTGCATTTTAATGTCTTGGGCAATATCTATTTTCTAAGGAATCGCATTTTTCTCAGTATTGCATCATTCAGATAGATATTTTCAGTGCCTCGGAACATTCAGGGTTATACTGAGCATTCAGTACATTACTGAGTCTTCAGTAATCATTGTGCCTTCAGTATCCTTCAGTCTTCAGTCTTCTGTCTTCTGCGTCTTCAGAGTCTTCTGAGTCTTCAGGATCTTCTGAGTCTTCAAGGTCTTCTGAGTCTTTAGTGTCTTCTGAGTCTTCAGAGTCTTCAGTGTCTTCTGAGTCTTCAGAGATATACTGACTGATATACTGAGTCTTCATGCTGAGTCTCTCAGTTTCATACTGAGTCTTCAGTTTCTCAGTTTCTTACTGAGTCTTTAGTTTCTCAGTTTCATACTAAAACTTCAGATTCTCATTTTCATACTGAAACTTCAGAAACTTTAGTTTCATACTGAAACTTCAGAAACTTCAGTTTCATACTGAAACTTAAGTTTCCTCTGAAACTTACCGAGTCTTCAGAACATATCCTGATCTATATCTGCTGACTATACATTTTGCAGATAACATTCTGAATACTCTAAAAAAAACTGAATTCTGACTCAACTATCAAGATTATCCTGAACATGTCATACTCAGGGGTTTTAGGATCTAATCAAAATCTCTCTTTATTAAATTCATCTCCCAACAGGTGATGCAATTGAGATTGGTGTGCGATCTGCATCATTCTCTTAGAGAGTGTAGTAAGATCTCACTTACTACGAGATACTAGGTATCTCATGATGGATGCGCAAATGCCTTAGATGGTATTGGTATACCCATCCGAGCAACCGTTTGATGTAGTTCCACTATCTGTCTACGGGTGTCTCAGTTAGTGGGAGAGATGCGATACTCCTTTGACTTGAAGTCAATACGCACGACATGTATGGAGTGATGAACTTTGACCATGACCGACGCTTGCACCCGTCTATGGGTAGATATGGCTTGGATTGGGTTCATCACGAAGTGCATGTGCGTGATAGTTGAGCCAAGAAAATGATTCATTCCTTAAAGTGGATTTAGAGAGAGAATACTCACCTTCTCATCATAGTTGGATTAAAGTCATTGGCCAATGCACGTCAACTTGGACTTTGTGGCCAAGTGTGACATAAGTGCTCAATTAGTGATTGGAGATAAAGTCATTGGCCAATGCACTCCAACTTTGAATAGATACTTCACCATGTTCAAGACTAATCGTGTATTCGTGAATGAAAGGAGGAAATCGCAATAGCCCATGTTACAGTTACAGGTAGTTGCACGTTTCTCGCAACGTACCTCATATATTGAGAATGTATGATTTATTGTCTATGGTTCAATTAAGACCGTTAGTTTGACTAATTGCTCGATATATGATGGCCTATGGGTCACACAACAAGTAACTCCCGTGTACGGATTATAGTTGGTTGATTAAGTATTTAATTGAATTTAATATTTAATTTATGAAGAATTAATAATATATTAATTTAGAATTAATTATTATTACTATTTAATTAAATTAGATTTAAATAAATAGGAATCCCAAAATAATATTGTGGAGTATTATTGTAGGAAAATATCCGTAGAGAAAAACATATCTTTGAGATTTGTTTTGCAAATAGAGATTATCTTCCTAATAAAGATTGCTTAAGATTTAAGTCAATCTCTCTCTATATATATGACATCCCGGGATTCATTAATTAACGTTGTTTTAAGAAAACCTAGTTTATCAATAAAATCTAGAATATGAATTTTCCTAGCAAATTCCGTCTCAGATTCAACGCTGGCAGATCTGTGCAAGTCTGTCCACGGGGATTACGTGGATACCATAGTTGAGAAATCTGTTGTCCAATTGTTGTAAGATTTCTTGTTATGATTAATCGCACTTGTTTATGTAATTAACTGTTCGTTGTTGGTGAACTATTTATTCCGCTGCGCATGTATTACGTGTTTACGTGCCTATATATTCCAACAATGGTATCAGAGCTTTAGGCTCTTTAATTAATTGCATAAATTCTGTTTTATAAAAAATAATTTTTTTTTATAAACTATGCGGTGCAGTCTCGTTAGTTGACCGCACCATATGAATTTAATCGTGCAAAGGGGCACGCTCATTAGATGAGACGCACCCCTATTTGTTTTCGGCCCCCTTTCGCCTTCGTCTTCAACACACCCAAAACTAGGGTTTCTCTGGGAGAAACCCTCCCGCCTCCGCCGCTGTACTCTTCTGGTTTTCATGGGCCACGACGACGGCGCTCGAGATGGCGGCCTTGGGCCGCAACTCACGTCGGTCGCGCGGGGCCCACCTTTCCCGATTACGCGTTCGTCGTCCTCGTCGTGATTGAGATACGATTAATTCTGGTTTCGCCTCTTTTCCCGGCGATGCGCCCTCAAATTGCTTCGAATCACGGTGGTGCGCCACCGATTTGCCTCGATTTGAGACCCGCTGCTTGAATCTCTTCGAAACTTGACCCTTGTGTCCGATTTTGATTCGATTCTAGTCGGCGCGCCACCAAAATCGAGATGAATCAGTGGCGGCACGCCGCCAAATCGATTTTGTTGCCTTCTGGTTTCGAACCAGTTCGAGCGAAAAGGGGCCGCAGTTTCACACGTGGCCACCCACACGGTTACTTCGTTAGCGGCGGCGAGTAGCCAGTGCGCGAAGGGGGCGATGGCGACTCATGCCCTTGCGTCGATTGGCTTCAAATGTTCGATTTGTCCCTTGTCCAGATTCGATGTATGTGTGTTCTTGTTCTGGGTTGTTCTTCTGATGAATTTTGAATTCTGATGTGTTGCCGATTGAGATATTTGGATTGGTTTGGAACTGGTTAAATTGAAATCTGATTAAACCCTAATAATTGGAACAGTTTTGGGAATTTTTTTGAATAATTATGATAAACTGATGAATTGTTGGATGTTTGATTTGGATGACCCGATCAAAAAACGGTTTTGGAAACCGCGCGATGATGAGGGGAAGGACTGTGCCGAAATTGGATTTAGAACAGGCCCTTCCGTGCAGTTTTCGAAACTTGCACATGAGCCCTTAACAAATAAAACAATTAAAATTTGATTTAAAATTAAAAAGATTAATTTTAAGTCCTGAAATAAAATTGGATTTTATTTTATAATTAATTTGATTTATTAATTTTAATAACCGTAAATAGAATTTAAAATTGGATTTTAAAAGTCAGAATTTAAAAGTGGTTATTAAATTCCACTCGTTAACTTGCTTATTAAATTTGTTTGCATTTTTGTCCGCATTATTATTGCTTGGGTAGGCGGCGCCTAAATATCTGTCGGACCGTATTAAATGCTTGGGTAGACGGCGTTCAAAATACTTATCAGTCCGCTTATGCATGTTTAGGTAGGCGACGCCCAATAATTGTTCAATATGACTTAGATATCATGATGGAACTCGATTAAGCAATTAATACCCCGCCTTAAAACATTCCTCACTAAAATATGGTTTTTCATTAAACTGAAACGATGTCTTCCATCAAAATTAAAAGTAAACATGGGATTTCGTTCCAATGGGTGTTTAAGACCAAATTCTTTTGCTCGGATCTACATTCAACGGGACTTTTATAGGGACACGTGGTGTCGCCGCTTGATGGTTGTAAACCAACTTAACTTTGTTTCACCAGCCAAAGCAGGGAAACAAAAGTTAAGGGACATCCAATTAAACTGGGTTTAATCAACTAGGAATTGCAAATTTTGCAATTGGTTTGGAGACCTACCAGTTATGCTATGGTGATATTCAGCTAAAGCAGGGATCATGGTAGTAGGAATGTAGATCCTAGTCCATTACAATTTATATTTGATATAAATTCGTACTCTTCCGATGAGGTCGTTGAGTATGTGAAAATAATGGAGACAAAATAAACACAAAAGAAAGACCATGTTTATTTTGATTGCTGAATATTGATCATATGAATTATGTGTTTAATTCCCGTTTTATTTTATTTCTCTTGGTTAGTTGAAATATATAACTGTTATTGAGATGTATTTTTGAAACAAACAAATTGGCTAGGCCAAATTTTCTGGACTGGCACCTAAATGTGTATTTGGTGCTAAGGCAAGAAAAGATTGAGTACGTGTTGGACACGCCAATCCCTGTAACCCCTGCAGCTGGTTTCTTGAGACAGATACGTTTGACGTAGTAGCTCAGAAGAAGCATCAGAAGGATGCTTCCCAGACGCGGTGTGTGATGTTGCTTGGCATGACTCCCGAATTACTTAAGGCAACATGAGAAAAATGGGTCCTTTCGAGATGCTCAAGCATCTGAAGGATCTCTTTGATTTTGAATCTCGTTATGAGATTTGTGAAATGATGAGAGATCTGTTCAGATGACGGTTAGCTGAAGAAGGGAATGTTTCACCTGATGTGCTTAAAATGGTAGGCCTAATTGAGAAACTCGGTAATTTAGGCTTTGAGCTAAAAGACCGACGTTTTCATTTATTCTATCCTCTAGTCGCTCTCGGATTCATATTTCAGCTTCATTGTCAACTACAATATGAATAAGACAGATGTGACCATGCCTAAACTTCACAACATGATCAAGACTTTTGAGTTCACTATCACTAAGATAGTGTTCAAAAAAAGGAGCGGGTAGATAAGGATGTGTGCCTCTACTATAAGAAGAAGAGTGCATTGGAAGAAGGACTATTAGGTTCTGGTTGCGAAAAGGAAGGCACTGGGTGCTTCTGGCACTAGAACATGCATGTTTGTTATTAAGATAAACATATCCACAAATAGCGCTAACTGCTAGGTATTGGATACCGATGTGGCTCACACATTTGTACGAATGTGAAGGGGCTCATGTGTCTTAGGACAGTTAGGCCGGGTGAAGTCTTCTTACACGTGGAAACGGAGCAAGAGTTGCTACTGAACGTGTGGGGACTTATGTGTTAGACTTACCCTTTGGTTTTGAATTAGAACTTAATGATTGTCATCTAGTTCTTTCTATTACTCGCAACATGTATTTGTTGCATTATGGATATGATGTTCTTAATATACAAAATAAAAGACTCAAACTTCGTAATCATAAAAATCCGACTTACTTATGGCACTATAGAACTTGATCAAGTAAACGAGAAAAGAATTACAAGGTTAAGAAAGTTAGACTACTTAACCCCATTCGACTGTGAGTCTTGTGGAGATTGTGAATCTTATCTTATGGGCAAGATGATAAATGAACTCTTTTCTGGCAAAGGGGTGCATGCCAAAGAAGTTCTAGAGTTGATCTACAACGATGTTTGTGGACCATTGTCCACTCTAGCTAGGGGTCACTTTGGATACTTCATCACTTTCATTGATGATTTTTCAAGATATGGATAAGTGTATCTTATGAAACACAAGTCCAAATGTTTTGAGAAATTCAAAGAGTTTAAAGCTGAAGTAGAGAAGCAACTTGGTAAGTGTATCAAGACTCTACGATCAGATCGAGGAGGTGAGTACCTTAGCCATGAATCCATTGATTACTTGAAGTTACATGGAATCCAGTCACAATGGACTCCTCCCGGAACACCTCAGATGAACGGTGTATCCGAGAGGAGAAATCGAACCCTGTTAGATATGGTGAGGTCCATGATGAGCTTTTCCAGTCTTCCAACATTCTTATGGGATACGTGTTACAAACCTCAATTTACATTCTGAATAGGATTTCATCTAAATCGGTTGAGCATACACTATATGGACCATGGTGTAGCAAGAAGCCAACTTTTACACATATCAAACATGGGGTTGCCCCGTGATTGTGAAAAGGATGCTTACCAATAAGTTGGAATCCAAAGGTGAAAAAGGTTACTTTGTGGGATATCCTAAGGAAACTAAAGGATATTACTTCTATCTACCGGAGAAACAGTCAGTGATTGTTTCTAGGCAGGCCAGATTCCTCGAGGAAGACTACATCTTCAAGGAACAAGGGCGTAAGATGATAGAACTTGAAGAAATTCAAGAACCACAAAATAATAATGAGACCGATGTCTTGTCAAAGCAAAATGACAAAGAATCAGTGGGAGCATTTAGCAACTCACATGGTGGAAGTCTTTCACTAGGTGATCGTCTTTCAGCCAGTGGGAGCGTAATTGCAGTATGCTTGCCAGTGCAAGAACCTCCAAGTGGGCTGAATGAGAACAACATAGTTCAAACTCCCGCTCAAGAGGCATCTGAAAGTGTAGCTCTTGAGGACTCTCCGGACATTGATGAAATCGATGCACCACAAAATTTTCACGATTAGAATGTATAACCTGCACAACCACATCTCCGTAAGTCAATTAGGAATCCTAATCTGCCATTTAGACACGGTTACCTCGTGGAGGAACTCGATAATATGGACATACCGAATAAGGATGATCCTAATAATTATTCTGAAGCAATATCAGATATTGATTCAGGGAAGTGGCATGAAGCCATGATATCTGAGATGGACTCGATGTACACCAATCAAGTTAGGGACTTGGTTGAGTTGCCTAAAGGGGTTAGACCCATACGTTGTGATTGAGTCTTCAAGCGTAAAACTGATGTAAATGGCAAAGTACAAACCTACAAAGCTAGGTTGGTAACAAAGGGTTATAGTAAATGCGAAAGGACTGACTATTACGAGACCTTCTCACCAGTTGCAAAGATCAAGTTCATTCAAATTTTACTTGCGATAGTTACACACTATGATTATGAGGTTTGGCAGATGGATGTTAAAACAACTTTCCTCAATGTAAACATTGATAAGGAAGTGTTTATGACTCAACTGGAAGGTTTTATATCTAGCCAAATTCTAATCTAGTACGCTAGCTTAAACGATCCATTTATGGATTGAAGCAAGCTTCTAGGAGTTGGAATATCCAATTTGATGAAGCTATCAAGTTTTTTGACTTCATCAGAAACTTGGAAGATCCTTGCATTTATCGCAAATGCAGCGGGAAGACTATTTTTCATAATCGTGTATGTAAATGACATATTGATTTTGGGAAACAATATCCCGTTAATGCAGTCCGTTAAAGATTTATTATTAAAGACCTTCATGATGAAGGGTCTTGGTGAAGCCTGCTAAATCCTAGGGATCAAGATCCACAAGGATAGATCCAGAAGGATATTGGGGCTGTCACAGTCCACCTATGTAGACAAGGTGTTGAAGTGTTTTGCGATGGAGATCTCTAAGAGAGGATCTCTATCGGCAAATCATGGGATAAAGCTATCAAAGAAGGATAGTTCTTCTGTTGAAGCTGATATCAAGCACATGAAAGATGTCCCATATGCATATGCAATTGGGTCAATCATGTACGTCATGACTTGCACTAGGCCGAACGTGGCCTACGCTATCAACATCACTGGTAGATACCAACAGAATCCGGGTGAGTCTCACTGGATTGCTGTCAAGATCATTCTGAAGTATCTTAGATGAACTAAAGAATGTTTCCTTATCTATGGTGGACAGTCAGAACAAATAGTGACTAGTTAAGCTGACACAAGTTTCCAATCGGACTATGATGATTATAAATCACAATCAGGTTACGTTTCACTCTCAATAATGAGGCAGTCAGTTGGAATAGTTCCAAGTAAAACGACCGCAGATTCAACAACCGAAGTTGAGTACATTGCTGTATCAGAAGCCTCAAGGAGGCTGTCTGGATTTTATAGTTCTTAAGAGAACTAGGGGTAGTTCCGAGTGCCAGTTGTCTAATAAAGTTGTATTAAGACAACGTTAGTGCAAATGCGCAAGCAAAGGAACCGAGATCATCAAATAGAAACAAGCTTGTACCTAGACTTATCATTTGATCCGAGAGATCATAAGGATGGGAGAAATGGAATTAAAATGTATTCCCACATATTTAATTTGGAAAATCATTTCACCAAAACACTGAGTGTTCATGTATACACTATATATTTGATGGTCTAGGGGTTAGACATGTAAGTGATTGACTCTAGTCCAAGTGGGAGATTGTTAGTGTTAGTGTCCTAGAGACAATCTATTGTAAGGACATAATACTCGATGATATTCAGTTTGATTTAATATTGTAGTTCATTTGATATTAATGTATGGCAATACACAATTCATAAATATTATGTTTGATTGTTTGCATTTATTCATGAAAGTGTTCCCATGAGTCATTGCTGTCATTGAGGTTGTGAGGACTCAGATGACTTAAGCATGATTCTCAAATGGCCCCGATCAAGGATCATCAAGAATGGAATATTGGTGATGCAATTGAGATTAGTGTGCGATCTGCATCGTACTCTTAGAGAGTGTAGTAAGATATCACTTACTACGAGATACTAGGTATCTCATGATGGATGGACAAATACCTTAGAGGGTATTGGTATACCCATCCGAGCAACCGTTTGATATAGTTCCACTATATGTGTCTAAGGGTGTCTCGGTTAGTGAGAGCGATGTGATACTCCTTTGACTTGAGGTCAATACGCACGACATGTATGGAGTGATGAACTTTGACCATGACCGATGCTTGCACCCGTCTATGGGTAGATATGGCTTGGATTGGGTTCATCACGAAATGCATGTGCATGGTAGTTATGCCAAGAAAATGATTCATTCCTCAAAGTGGATATAGAGAGAATACTCACCTTCTCATCATAGTTGGATCAAAGTCATTGGCCAATGTACGTTAACTTGAACTTTGTGGTCAAGTGTGACATAAGTGATCAATTAGTGATTGGAGATAAAGTGGAATCCTAATCCACACATTAGATACAGTTACCTCTTGGAGGAACTTGATAATATGGACATACCGGATAAGGACATTCCTAATACTTATTCTGAAGCAATATCAGATATTGATTCAGGGAAGTGGCATGAAGCCATGATATCTGAGATGGACTCGATGTACACCAATCAAGTTAGGGACTTGGTTGAGTTGCCTAAAGGGGTTAGACCCATACGTTGTGATTGAGTCTTCAAGCGTAAAACTGATGTAAATGGCAAAGTACAAACCTACAAAGCTAGGTTGGTAACAAAGGGTTATAGTAAATGCGAAAGGACTGACTATTACGAGACCTTCTCACCAGTTGCAAAGATCAAGTCCATTCAAATTTTACTTGCGATAGTTACACACTATGATTATGAGGTTTGGCAGATGGATGTTAAAACAACTTTCCTCAATGTAAACATTGATAAGGAAGTGTTTATGACTCAACTGGAAGGTTTTATATCTAGCCAAATTCTAATCTAGTACGCTAGCTTAAACGATCCATTTATGGATTGAAGCAAGCTTCTAGGAGTTGGAATATCCAATTTGATGAAGCTATCAAGTTTTTTGACTTCATCAGAAACTTGGAAGATCCTTGCATTTATCGCAAATGCAGCGGGAAGACTATTTTTCATAATCGTGTATGTAAATGACATATTGATTTTGGGAAACAATATCCCGTTAATGCAGTCCGTTAAAGATTTATTATTAAAGACCTTCATGATGAAGGGTCTTGGTGAAGCCTGCTAAATCCTAGGGATCAAGATCCACAAGGATAGATCCAGAAGGATATTGGGGCTGTCACAGTCCACCTATGTAGACAAGGTGTTGAAGTGTTTTGCGATGGAGATCTCTAAGAGAGGATCTCTATCGGCAAATCATGGGATAAAGCTATCAAAGAAGGATAGTTCTTATGTTGAAGCTGATATCAAGCACATGAAAGATGTCCCATATGCATATGCAATTGGGTCAATCATGTACGTCATGACTTGCACTAGGCCGAACGTGGCCTACGCTATCAACATCACTGGTAGATACCAACAGAATCCGGGTGAGTCTCACTGGATTGCTGTCAAGATCATTCTGAAGTATCTTAGACGAACTAAAGAATGTTTCCTTATCTATGGTGGACAGTCAGAACAAATAGTGACTAGTTAAGCTGACACAAGTTTCCAATCGGACTATGATGATTATAAATCACAATCAGGTTACGTTTCACTCTCAATAATGAGGCAGTCAGTTGGAATAGTTCCAAGTAAAACGACCGCAGATTCAACAACCGAAGTTGAGTACATTGCTGTATCAGAAGCCTCAAGGAGGCTGTCTGGATTTTATAGTTCTTAAGAGAACTAGGGGTAGTTCCGAGTACCAGTTGTCTAATAAAGTTGTATTAAGACAACGTTAGTGCAAATGCGCAAGCAAAGGAACCGAGATCATCAAATAGAAACAAGCTTGTACCTAGACTTATCATTTGATCCGAGAGATCATAAGGATGGGAGAAATGGAATTAAAATGTATTCCCACATATTTAATTTGGAAAATCATTTCACCAAAACACTGAGTGTTCATGTATACACTATATATTTGATGGTCTAGGGGTTAGACATGTAAGTGATTGACTCTAGTCCAAGTGGGAGATTGTTAGTGTTAGTGTCCTAGAGACAATCTATTGTAAGGACATAATACTCGATGATATTCAGTTTGATTTAATATTGTAGTTCATTTGATATTAATGTATGGCAATACACAATTCATAAATATTATGTTTGATTGTTTGCATTTATTCATGAAAGTGTTCCCATGAGTCATTGCTGTCATTGAGGTTGTGAGGACTCAGATGACTTAAGCATGATTCTCAAATGGCCCCGATCAAGGATCATCAAGAATGGAATATTGGTGATGCAATTGAGATTAGTGTGCGATCTGCATCGTACTCTTAGAGAGTGTAGTAAGATATCACTTACTACGAGATACTAGGTATCTCATGATGGATGGACAAATACCTTAGAGGGTATTGGTATACCCATCCGAGCAACCGTTTGATATAGTTCCACTATATGTGTCTAAGGGTGTCTCGGTTAGTGAGAGCGATGTGATACTCCTTTGACTTGAGGTCAATACGCACGACATGTATGGAGTGATGAACTTTGACCATGACCGATGCTTGCACCCGTCTATGGGTAGATATGGCTTGGATTGGGTTCATCACGAAATGCATGTGCATGGTAGTTATGCCAAGAAAATGATTCATTCCTCAAAGTGGATATAGAGAGAATACTCACCTTCTCATCATAGTTGGATCAAAGTCATTGGCCAATGTACGTTAACTTGAACTTTGTGGTCAAGTGTGACATAAGTGATCAATTAGTGATTGGAGATAAAGTGGAATCCTAATCCACACATTAGATACAGTTACCTCTTGGAGGAACTTGATAATATGGACATACCGGATAAGGACATTCCTAATACTTATTCTGAAGCAATATCAGATATTGATTCAGGGAAGTGGCATGAAGTCATGAAGTCCGAGATGGACTCGATGTACACCAATCAAGTCTAGGACTTGGTTGAGTTGCCTAAAGGGGTTAGACCCATATATTGCAATTGGGTCTTCAAGCGTAAGACTGATGCAAATGACAAAGTACAAACCTACAAAGCTAGGTTGGTAACGAAGGGTTATAGTCAATGCAAAAGTACTGACTGTGACGAGACCTTCTCACCAGTTACAAGGATCAAGTCCATTCGAATTTTACTTGCGATAGCAGCACACTTTGATTATGAAATTTGACAGATGGATGTCAAAACAACTTTCCTCAATGGAAACATTGATAAGGAAGTGTTTATGACTCAACCGGAAGATTTTACATCTAAGTCAAATTATAATCTAGTATGCAACCTAAAGATATCCATTTATGGATTGAAGCAAGCTTCTAGGAGTTATAATATCCGATTTGATGAAGCTATCAAGTCCTTTTCACTTCATCGAAAATTCGAAAGATCCTTGCGTTTATTGTAAACACAGCGGGAAGAATATTATTTTTATAATCGTATATGTCCGACGACATATTGATTTTGAGAACCAATATCCCGTTAATGCAGTCCCTTAAAGATTGGTTGTCAAAGACCTTCCTGATGAAGGATCTTTGTGAAGTCTGCTACATCCTAGGGATCAAGATCTACAGGGATAGATCCAAGAGGATGTTGAGACTGTCACAGTCCACCCATATAGACAAGGTGTTGAACCGTTTTGTGATGGAGAACTCTAAGAGAGGGTCACCACCGGCAAGTCATGGGATAAAGCTGTCAAAGAAGGATTGTCCCTCTAGTGAAGCTGATATCAAGCACATGAAAGTGTCCCATATGCACCTGCAATTGGATCAATCATGTACGTCATGACTTGCACTAGGCCCAATGTGGTCTACGATGTCAGCGTCATTGGTAGATACCAATAGAATCCGGGTGAATCTCACTGGATTGTTGTCAAAATTATTCTGAAGTATCTTAGACGAACTAAAGAATGTTTCTTTGTCTATAGTGGACAGTCAGGACTAGTAATGACCGTTAAGTCGATGAAAGTTTCAACTCATTTGAAATCACAACAAAGTTACGTTAACTCTCAATGATAAGGCGGTTAGTTGGAATAGTTCCAAGCATGTCGACCGCAGATTCTACAGCCGAAGTTAAGTACATTGCTTTATCATAAGCCTCAAGAAGGTTGTCTGGATAATAAAGTTGTCTAGTAAAGTTGTATTAAGACAACGTTGGTGCGAATGCGCAAGCAAAGGAACCGAGATCAGCAAACAGAAACAAGCATGTACCTATACTTATCATTTGATCAGTGAGATCATAAGGATAGGAGAAATGAAATTAAAATGTATTCCCACATATTTAATTTGGAAGATCATTTCACCAAAACACTGAGTGTTCATGTACACACTAGACATTACATTTGATGGTCTAGGGGTTAAACATGTAGGTGATTAACTCTAGTCCAAGTGGGAGATTGTTTGTGTTATTGTCCTAGAGACAATCTATTGTGAGGACATAATACTAGATGATATTCAGTTTGATTTAATATTACAGTTTATTTAATATTAATGTATGACAATACACTTGTTTGAATATTATGTTTGATTGTTTGTATTTATTCATTCAAGTGTTCCCATGAGTCATTGTTGTCATTGAGGTTGTGAGAACTCAGATGACTTAAGCATGATTCTCAAATGGCCCCGATCAAGGATCATCAAGAATTGAATATTGATGATGCAATTGAGATTGGTGTGCGATATGCATCATACTCTTAGAGAGTGTAGTAAGATCTCACTTACTACGAGATACTAGGTATCTCATGATGGATGCAAAAATACCTAGAGGGTATTGGTATACCCATCCGAGAAACCATTTGATGTAGTTCCACTATATGTGTCTACGGGTTTCCCGGTTAGTTGGAGCGATGTGATACTCCTTTGACTTGAGGTCAATATGCACGACATGTGTGGAGTGATGAACTTTAACCATGACCGACGCTTGCACCCTTCCATGGGTAGATATGGCTTGGATTGAGTTCATCACGAAATGCATGTGTGTGGTAGTTGAGCCAAGAATAGGATTCATTCCTCAAAGTGGATTTAGAGAGAATACTCATCTTCTCATCATAATTGGATCTAAGTCATCGATTGATGCACGTCAACTTAGACTTTGTGGCTAAGCGTGACATACATGATCAATATGTGATTAGATATAATATGATTAAGTTATTTGAATAGACACTTCATCATATTTAAGACTTAATCAAGTATTCGTGAATGAAAGGAGAAAATTTTAATAGCCCATATTTCAGTTACAGGTAGTTGCACATTTCTCGCAACGTACCTCATATATTAAGAATGTCTGATTTATTGTCTAGGGTTCAATTAAGACCGTCAGTTTGACTAATCGCTCGATATATGAGGGTCTATGGGTCACACAACAAGTAGTTCCGTTTAACGGATTATAGTTGGTTGATTCAATGTTAAATTGGATTTATTATTTTATTTATGGAGAATTAATTAAAAATAGATTAAATTAGAATTAATTATTATTAATGTTTAATTAAATTGAATTTAATTAAATAAGATTCCCAATAATAATATATGGAATATTATTATAGGATTTAATATATATGGAATCAAATCCGTAGGGATTTGATACGCATGGGAATTAAATCCATAAAGATTTTATATATGGGAAATAAATCTAAGAGATTTATTTTATAAGATTAGGGATTTTATTTCCTAATCAGGTTAGCTTGAGATTTAAGCTGGGCCTCTCCTATATATATGAGCTCTTGAGAATTCATAAAAAAAAAAGTGTTCATATTTTCTCCATAAAATCTAGAGTTAGAATCTTCCTAGCAAATTCGTCTCGGGATTCAATGCTGACAAATCTGTGCAAGTCCGTGATTGGGGATTACGTGGATACCATAGTTGAGAAATCTGCTCTCGAGTTATTGTAAGATTTCTTGTTATGATTATTGTAATCTTTTATGCAATCATATGTTCGTTGTTGGTGAACTGTTTAATTTATTTGCGCATGAATTACGTGTTTACGTGCCTCTAAATTCCAATAGTAGGGATTTATATATATTGTAAAATTACTATTCGATTTTTTGATTTCTGGAAAAATTTACCCTTAAACCGAAACTGAAACCGAAATTGAAAAACAAAGCCGAATCAAATTTATATTTTGGTTCGGCTCGACTTAGTTTTTCTATTTTTATCGGATTTTGCTCACCTCTAACTTTACTTTATCATAATATCATTTTCTTGTGCATTTTTGTGTACATGGACATTTTTTGTTCAGATGTGCATTTTTTTCACTTTTTTTCTTCATGAATAGCAAGTTCGACACAATCGACAAATAAATTTTAATTTTCAACAAATTAAACATAGCTTTTGAACATATTTAATTTTGTTTTCATTATTTTTTTATTAACTAATTATTATCATTATTATCATTGTTTAGGGCATTTTTTTACGTCAATAACTGACGTTAAACACAAGGGAAAGAAGTGAAGATCGACGAAGGAAACAGGTACCGACCAACGGCACTGCCGACGTCACTGAAATCAGTTAGACAAAGTAGAAGAACGTGAACAAATCTAAATCGAATTAGTTCTGATCTTCACGCGGACATTTGAAAAGCATTTGATATCATCCATGTTGATGTTGCATGGATATTGTTCCAGATGTTGGACAACATTCTGCACAACATCATAAATTTGTCCTTTCTCCTAACACTGACTCACGTTTTATTAGATGTATTTTTCTATGTTTCCTACATTGCAGGTTGAAGACAAATTCGGATATTGTCAAGCGATTGCACTGTGGTGGAGTGAGAATAGAAAGATAATGGGTGGTTACACCAAGATCATGGAGATAGTGGAGGAGTTGTTCAAGGCTATTCAAGCCTAGTGGATAGGACAATGCAGTTGATCTGAAAGCCTATAAATACCTTGCATTGGTCGACATTCAAGTTTGAGGAAAAGTGAAATACCATTTGCTCTACTCCAAACTTTAGAGATTAACATCCGAGACACAACCGAAAGTATAACCTAGAGTGTTTGTATCCAATAGGAGTGTGAGGGTTGTTGTTATTCTATTTTTACTGGTTGAGGGAATACAATCTCTCCCATCTGTATTTTGTTTATCTTATTAGATCAAGTTTTAGGTTGAATAAGATCACTAGTTACTTGATTGAATATATTGATTTTTGGTGTGTGGTTTTTCACTACCCCTTTTAGGATCTTGTAAGAGGTTCTTGTGTATCTCACTACTTGTTATAATGATATTTTTAACCATGAGGTTCGTATAGTCGATTACAAACTATACACAATTTTGAAATCCTTTGCACTGCGTTGTTTCATATGTTGCAGAACATTTTCAACAACACTCTGAAAATACACGCACACACACTTTCAGTTGGTATCAGAGTCATAAACTTGATACACTATGTTAAAGGTCCTATGTTTTAAAGTGTGTTTTTGCAATGAATTATCCACTAACTCCTTCTTTAAAACCTCCATTTTTGGATGGATCAAATTATCCTTACCAGAAATCTAAAATGCACATGTACATTAAGTATACAAATGAGAGAGCATGACGTAGTATGTTATCTGGTTGGAATCCACCAAAGACAATTGATGATAAAGATGGAGAATCGCAAGTCAAAAAGGAGATTGATTGGTACAATGATGAATGCACATCGGCCAATTTCAATTCTAAAGCTCTTAATGCGATTTTTACTGCTACTGATGTTTCTATGTTTAAACTGATATCTAACTTTGTTTCTTCTAAGGATGCATGGGAAATATTGTAGGAACATTGTGAAGGATCAGAAAGTATTAGAAGGACTAGACTCAGAATGTTGGGAACCAAGTTTGAAAACTTGAAGATGAAAGATGATGAGAACATTTCATCATACAATGAAAGGATAAGTGAGATTACTAATGAGTCACACTTACTTGGTGATCCAATTTCCAACACTCGGTTAGTTAATAAGATACTTAGAAATGTTCCTAAACGATTTGATGCCAAAATATGTGTAATAGAAGAGGCCAAGAACACTGATTTATTGAGTCAAAATGAGTTGATTAGTATTTTGAAAACTTATGAGATTAACTCAAATATGTTAGATGATGATAAACATGAGAAAGATAAAGACAAGAAAGTACTTTCTTTTAGAGGTGAAACTTCTAATAATGTTGGTAAACATCCTTATGTAACTGAAGTTGATTCTGATGATGATGTTTTTGACTTATGTGATGAAAATGTTTCTAAACAATTTGCTCTTATAACTAAGCAATTTAAATCTTTTCTTAAAGGAAAGTTCAGAAGACCAAATGGTAATTTTCAACCAAAAGATAAGTTTAATCAGAATTCATCTCCTTCTGATAAAAAGCTTGTTCCAAGTCAGTCTTCCAGTTTCAATCAACCTAAACAATTCAATAAGGATAACAAGTTCAAATATGATCCTGAGTAAAAAAAAAAGTTAAATGTGATGCATGCTCTGGATATGGTCATTATGCTAATGAATGTACTAATACTATGCTTAGGAAGAAGATGAACTTTAATGCTACCTGATGATTTTGATGATGAAACCGATGCTGGTAAATGTGAACTAAGTGCTATGTCTACTAGAATAGTCTATGATGATACATTTGATGATGATCTCGATGATTATTGGTCTGAAGCAGATTCAGATGTTAACACAATATCTGAAACAACATTCAGTAAATATGATTCCGAGATTAATTGTTTTGCTGGAACTATTCTGAATGCTGAAATTTCGAATTCTGTTGAATGTAACTCTGAATATCTTAAGTTTAAATCTGATTTAGAAACTCAAAAACAGGTATTGAGTTCCTTATCTTTAGAAAATTCAGATTTGAAAGAGAATTTTGTATAGCTTGAAGTTCTTTTAACTAGAAAAGATGTGAAAATTTCTGCTTTGAAAGATGAACTTAAAAGCACTACTCTAAGTTTTAAAAAAAATTATGCTAGCACTACTGAATTGAATGATGCTTTAATGATTGGTAGATCTAGTAATGCTAGACTTAGTTTTGAGAAAACTTCTGACGATACTCCAATTTCCTGTAAACCTATTTCTTTTGTGAAAGCTGGAACTTCCTTGACAAAACCTTTGAATCTTAAACAAAAGAAATTTGGTCGTTTATTTGAAGAGTGTCTGTTTTTATTGTGCTAGAATAGGTCATATTCGTCCATACTGTTCTAAGTTAAGAAGAGACTTAAAAGATGGAATTATTTTACCTGACAAAATTGAACACCCTATAAAGCAGATTAACAACACTAAAAAGTGGATTCATAAGAACATGTTGTGTAATGTTGTTTATACATCTTTGAAAGCATGTGTTCCTGGATCTTGGTACTTTGATAGTACATGTTCTAGACACATAACTGGTCAAATCAACCATCTGACTAATTATACATCTTGTGATGGTGGTCATGTTACCTATGGTGGTGGTTCAAAAGGTAAAGCGGTTGGTAAAGGAACTTTGAATGTTCCTGGATTTTCAAAGCTGAGAAATGTGTTACATGTAAAAGGTTTACTTGCTAATCTGATTAATATTAGTCAATTATGTGATGATGATTTACATGTGAAGTTTGACAAAAATTCATGCTATGTATTTGATAAGAATGATGAATGCTTAATGACTGGCAATAGACCAACTGATAATTGTTATTTGATTGGTTCAAACCATACTTGTAAAAGTGTTAAAGCAGATGATATTATTTTGTGGCATCAAAAACTTGGTCATGCTAATTACAGAAGCATTCAGAAATTGCATAGACTAGGTGCTGCTGTTGGTTTACCTGAGCTTAACTTTGAAAAAGAAAAAAAATGTGGACCATGCCAGAAAGGTAAGCAAGTAAGGACAACACATCAAATATTGTCAGCATGTACAACAAACAGGTGTTGTGAGTTAATTCATATGGATCTAATGGGTCCTATGGAAATAGAAAGTTTAGGTGGAAAGAGGTATTCCTATGTTCTTGTAGATGATTTTTCTAGATATACTTGGGTTATTTTTCTAAAAGAAAAATCCGATACCTTTTATGAGTTCAAAATTCTTTACAAAAGGTTTAAAATTATTTTATGTTTAAAGATCAGTAGGATAAGGTCTCATCATGGAAGAGAATTTGAAAACAGTTTGTCTACTAATTTTTGTAAAAAGAAAGGTATTTTGCAAGAGTTTTCTTCACCTAAAACTCCTCAACAAAATGCGATTGCTGAAAGAAAGAATAGAACTTTGCAAGAAATGGCAAGAGTTATGCTAACCTCAAAAAGTTTGTGTTGGTCCCGAATTTCTGTGGATAAAACCCAATATGCGCGTGCGGAAGATACCATGTCATGTGATGCATATAAAACAGGGGTGAGGGAATGGTGATTCCAATTTTTGCTTTTAAGAACAATGTGTGCTGTGTTGCTTGTAATCGAATTCATATGGTAAGTAAGAACATAAAGCAGAAAGAACACACGATTTTATAGTGGTTCAGACGAAACCTATCCTACGTCCACTCTTCCCTTAACACAGGGGCACCTACTTAACCGACTTAACCAATGGGACTTATCACCCTCACGGGATCGCCTATAGATATTTTCCGAGTTCACACTCAAACGGGACTTATCACCCTCACGGGATCACCTATAGATGTTTACCGAGTTCACACTCAAACGGAACTTATCACCCTCACGGGATCGCCTATAGATGTTTATCGAGTTCACACTCAAACGGGACTTATCACCCTCACGGGATTGCCTATAGGTGTTTACCGAGTTCACACTCACCTACAAACTTAACCTATCAAACTGATTTGGGTAAAGGTTTGTTTGGTTTCCAACTAGGTTGAGATTTTCCCTTACATTTGTTTAGCCTCGATGCTAAGGATGGGAAAATCTCTCTAAGCTTAGGATATTACATTTGTGCTTAGATCTAGGGTAGAACACTCTTTGAATATATTTGTATATCTACAAACTTGTGTTCTATGGTGAAAATGCTGGATGATTTGGCTCTGTAGCTTCAATGGTGTTTTCACGCATTTCACACACATCCACGCTTTAGAATGAAGGAAGAACTTGTATTCATAGTGTGGATTTGAATGTTACCGTTGGAGAGAATCACATTCAAATCCATACCATTCTGTTGCTTTTTGCAGCTTTTTCAGGCTTGTTGTCTTCCTCTCATTGGTCCACGTCAGCTGAATCTAACGGATATATCTTCAGTTTCTTCTGAGCCTCAGGATCTTCAGTTTCATTTGAGCCTTCAGGTTATCTGAGCCTTCAGGTTATCTGAGTCTCAGGTTACTCAGGGTTCTTGATTCAGCAGACTTCTCTTGGCGGACCTGTCTGATCGGGCATCTTGACACTCGGGACTTCAACGAGTTCAAATTCTTCCGAATTCGGACATCCCGACCCTCAGTCGGGCTTGACTCGAACTATCGATTTCTTCTTATCGATCCGATCACTCGACCGATCGATCAACATATCTTCGAGGATCATCTCGGGATAGCATCGGTCATCCGTGATCGTTAGCATATCAGATTATCATATCTGATCTCGATCACGTCTTATCTATATCAGTCTCATCTACTCCTCTTCATATCTGATCTCGATCACGTCTGATCTTGATCAGTCTCATCTGCTCATCTTCTGATCTGCAACCTTTTCTTCTGATTTGCTGGCTTTAGCTTTTCTTCACATCTGATTTTCACAGCTCATCAGTTGACCCTGGAACTCATCTAACTCATCTGATCTCGATCAGTCTCGTCTGTAGCCTCGTCTGAACTCGGTCATCTTCTTCTGATTTCATGAGTTCCCCCTCAATTTGTTCTCTCGTTCCCCCTTAACTTGTTATCTGTAAATTAGCTTGAATAACACAAGTTAATAATGTTTTGGCATAGATTATCAAAACTAAAATATCCCAACAGTTTGTCTAAGAAATTCTGGGCAGAAGCTTTGAATACTGCTTGTCACATTGTGAATAGAGTCTATATTCGTTCTGGTAGTAATTGTACTCCCTATGAGATTCTAAATAACAAGAAACCAAATTTGAAATACTTTCATGTGTTTGGTTGTGTTCGTTACATTTTAAATGATAGAGATCAGTTGCACAAGTTTGATTCTAAGAGTGATAAATGATTCTTCTTAGGTTATTCTAAGAATAGCAAGGCATATAGAATCTATAACTTGAGAACTGATACAATGCAAGAATCTGTTAATGTGGTATTTGATGAACTTGCAAGTCTTGCAGGTAAAAGTGTTGAAGATAATGTATCAGATTTGATAGAAGTATCCAGAAATACTGATGACACTGAAGATAGTAAGGATGTTGATCAGAATGTTACTTCAACATCTGATATAACATTACCCAAAAGTTCAGATACTGAAAATCTGTCACAAGAATCACAGTATATCCAAAACATTTGGTTCCCTCAACAAAGATAATGAAAAGTCATTGTTGGTCCCGGTGCAAACGAGTCTTACACGTGTATGGGGGGGAATACACGTGTTCAGTGTTTTTAAAACTTTTCTTTTACTGGGGTCAGCTTGGGTCAGGTTGTCCTGATGATTTGGTCCTGAGAAGCACAGATCGCTCTGAGTCAAAGTCTACTGAGACAGTGATCCTGAGCTGCTTTCAGAAACCTCAGATAATCCCAACTGAGTCCTGAGTTTCAGAGATCCTGAGTTGCTTGGATCAGATAACTAACTTACTGAACCCTCAGAAGAGTAAGTTCAGTTTGGTAACTATCTGTTCTAGCTACTCAGATGTGCGGAATGGTTGGCCCTTAGTTTATACTCGTTTTAAGCTTTTGCTGAAAACCTTCTTTTAATGAAATAGTGATTAGGCTGTGATTCAATTATATGCAACCTTCAGTGGATTGATTCCAACTGAAATGTCAGTGAAAATATGCTTTCAAAATATATGCAACAGTTAAGAAAAGCAAAAACAGAAAGCAAAGAACACAACAATTTATAGTGGTTCAGAGACTCAAGCTCCTATGTCCACTCTCTCTGATCTCTTCAGAGAAATTCAATAATCACTTCTTTGAGCTTTCTGACTACCTCTGTAGTTTACTTACTCAACTCGGCCCTGAGTTTTCTGACTACCTCTGTAGTTTACTTACTCAACCCGACCTTGAGCTTTCTGACTACCTCTGTAGTTTACTTACTCAACTCACATAAGCTTTCAGACTACCACAAGTAGCTTACTAACTTCTCCTCTAGAGCTTTCTGACTACCTCTGTAGTTTACTCACTCTTTACAACTCCAATATCACCAACAATCACACTCAAACTACCTTCTAAAGGGTTTGGGGTTTCTTGGTTGGTTTCCAACTAGAATGAGATATCCTTTACAATGAAGTACAAAGCAAAGGCTAGGATATCTCGACTAAGCTTTTGGATACATCTTATCAAGCTAGGCTTAGTTTAATGAGCTCTCTGCAATATAAAGCACTTGGGAAAATTCTGGGTTTTTCGAGTGCTTCAACTTTGCGATAATAAGTTTGAGCTCTTGAGTTGCTTACAAATTTCCCCGTAACCTTACAATGTAGAGGGTCACAAGTATTTATAGGCATACACCAAGGTTACTCTTAAAAACTATCCGTTGGAGAGATAGCTTCGTGAGTTTCCTCTTATGGTGTGTGAAGAACGACTATATTTAGGGTTTGAGACTCCCTAACACGTTTTAGGCAATAGCCTTTCATGTAGCCGGTTTTCACTTTTTGTAGTCTGGAACTTTGTACTTCTGACATCTTTTTTCAAATGACACATCCTTTGTCGCGTTAGTCGATGATGGTACAGTGATGTCTTCCTCTTTTTGACTTTTGTCTCCAGTTAAAGGTAGACAACGCAACGGCTCTTTTGGTTACAATCTCTGAGTGATATAACCTTAACAACACTTTGTCTTAGTTCCTTTTGTCTGCATTTGAATGTCTTGGCAAATATCTATTTTTCTAAGGAATCGCGATCTTCTCAGTATTGCATCCTTCAGATAGATATGTTCAAAGGTCTCGGAACATTGAGTTTATCTTGAGCATTCATGCATTCTTGACTCTTCAAATGAGTTCTTGGCCTTGATATTCTTGATCTTCGATTCTTGATCTTACATCTTACGAGTCTTGAGTCTTACGAGTCTTGAGGTCTTCCCGAGTCTTGGCGTCTTACGAGTCTTGGCGTCTTCTTAGTCTTCTGAGATGTCTTGGTGATATCTTGAGTCTTCATCTTTGAGTCATCCGATTTCCTCGATTTCATCTTGAGTCTTGATATCTCGATTTCTCACTTGAGACTTGATTTCTTCGTTTCATCATAAACTTGAAACTTCGGTTCATCTTTGAAACTTCGGTTTCTTCAAAACTTCTTGAGTTCTTGAATCTTGAATCTAACCCATCTATATCTGCGACTATACATTTTGCGGATAACATCCCGAATACTCTAAAACTGAATCCTGACTCAACTATCAAGATTATTCTGAACATGTCATACTCAGGGTTTTGGGATCTAATCAAAATCATATATTTATTAAATTCATCTCCCAACAATTTCCCCCTTTTTGATGATGCCAAAACCTATCTTGTTACAAACATATAACCTAAACTCAGGTTTCAGTTTATCCTATTACAAGATTGGTTATAACTCCCAACAATTTCCTGAACAGAGAATCTCCCAACAATTTCCTAAGTAGAGAATCTCCTAACAATTAGTCTCCCAACAATTTCTTCAGTAATGAATTTCTTAAATGATTCATCACCAAATACTTAATTTTCAAAACAATTTCCCTCTTAAACAATTAATTCAGAGATAATAATTCAGGCATATCAAAAGTAAAAGACATGTAAATAAGATAATCAGATATTATCTTTTGAGCACAAATGATAAGTTTTCATTGATGATAGGTAGACTATTACAGGTTACAATGAATCTTATCTGAACAAAATCAAAAAGACAAAAAATATAAGAGATTACGTGAATCTTCTGAGTCTTCATTTTGTTCTTCAGTTCAGCTCTTCATTTCGGTTCTTCAGCTCTGCTCTTCCACCTCATCAGCAGGGACTTCTAGGTCGAACATTCCGTAATATCTCTTCTTCAGTGCGTCTCTTTCTTTGATGATATCCGGATTGTTTCCTGTCAGACCTAACTGAGTGGCGTACTGAGATATTTCCTGAGAAATGGCTTTCTCATTTACACAGCCATTCTCCAGCCTGGGAGGAGGGTACACATATGGACCAGGGGCGGTTATCTGCACCTTTCCTTCATCCGCTAGATTTATCCATCCTTGGAGATATTTTGGATAGAAGGTCAGGAAATAATCGATGAAAGCCTCATTCGGATCTGAGCTCTCCCCTCTCCATTCTCTGAGCACATCATAGTAGAACCAGAAGGTTCTCTTGATTTCTTCCCACGCATCGTTGAGCTGGATAGGCATCCACTTGTCAACGTGCGGCCATTTCTGTGCTTTTGTGTTCCCTCTCCTCTTGCTTGCAAACCTTTTGAACCTACTCCTTCTATTCTGCTCTTCTTCAGCCTTCTTTCTGATCACTGGTACACCAGAAACAGAAGCAGCAGTTTTCTTCGCTTGTTCAATCTGGAGTGTTTTCAGAGTGCTTCTAGTGTTGAAGACTTTCTTCTTGAGCTCAGATTCAGTTTCTTCAATATCCAGCATCAGCTTTCTCTGGATTGGCTTAGAAGCCTTTGCTCTTTTGCCCTCAGGCTCTTCCATCACCACGGCCTTCCTCTTGATGGGCAATTCAGCACCGGCCTGGCTTGTCCCAATCCTTCCTCTACCACTCAGTTTCTCAATAGCCACTTCCTGCATTGTTTCCTCAGAAACCTGAGTGTAGATTGGCTTCTCCACCTTCTTGAATTTAAGCTTCTCAGTGGCTTCAATCTCCTTCATGGATTTGGCAAGTATCTTCTTTTCAGCATTTTTAACAAACTTACCCTTCAGAGTATGTTCCAAGAATTCCCTGAGATCAGCTCCAGGTCTTTCCCCCTTCTTGGAACCATACTCTGGCAGAAGCCTGGAGAGTGCAGTGTCCATGTGATATTGCTCTTTGTTGACACTCCTCACCTCCCCTGCCATCTGATCTTGCTCCTCCTCGAGCCACCTAAGGTGGTTCTTCGCCACAGAGAACTCTTTAGACAGATGAGCAAATTGGTTTGAGAGAGCTTCCTTGAACATATCTGTCATCTTGGTCATGAGCATTGAACTCATTTCCTCAACAGCGTTCTTTCCCAGTATCTCATTTCTCTCAACCAATTTTGCTTCAAGAATTTGTGTCTGCTCCTGATGCCTTTGCTTCAGCTCTTCATTAAGCTCAGCCTTGACCCCCTCCATCTTGTTTTCTAGCTTTGCTTCCATGGAGGTCAGCTTTTCTGTCATAGAGCTCAAGCAAAGACACCGCTTCAAGAAGAACTCAAGTTCTCAATCTTCTGAGATTGGTTGGCCAAAACTTCCTCCATCTGAGCAATTTTGTTCAGTATTGGCTCAACCTTCTCCAATTTCTCCATCACCGGGTGAGATCAATCTCGCGAGCATTCTTGATCCGATGTGCCTCCCGAGTTGGTTTTTTCATCCCGAGTCTCGGTCGAACACGAGCTTCAGTTTGAACCGAGGTTTCACCGAGCTTGGGTGTCCACTGAGCCTCGGTCCAGATATCGGACATTACAGATTTAAAGGTAGGAACTTCAAGAACTGGCATAATTATTAATTGTGCCAAAAGTTACTCAAGGCTAACTTCACCGAGGATGTTCAACAATGACTGATCAAGATCGGTTGAGTCTTTCTCCTTCCGAGATTGACTCTCATCATCCCCTTGTTGGTCCCCATCCCGAGATTTGTCAATGGAGCTCGGGGCACCAACTTCAAAGAGCTTCTCTCGGCCACCTTCCTCTTCACAAGCTCATCAAAATCTGAGATTTTCATCCGAGCTTGGTTTTTTTACGAACCCCGAAATTCAAAGGAGAAAAGCTATCTCCTCGCTCCACTAGTCTTCCCCTCCGAATGAAGCAATATTAAGCATCTCTCGAAGAATCTGGTTGAGGATGTTATTTATTGACCTCAATCAAGAAGATGTCTTGGAGGTCGTGGAATGAGCTCAACTCAGGGGGTAGCGGTCAAGAATGAACCGCTCCCCTTGCTTCTCCATTCGGTCTCTTCAAATTTTCTCCTTTCCCGAGCATCGGCTCTCGTGTTCAATGGAAGGGTCAATCAACAGCTCACTCAGAGCTCTTCAAAGTTCATCGGCTCGAGGCTCAAAGCAGCTTTCGAGGTTTGGGCAGCAGCCCTCGGCCGATATGATTTGGTTCTCGAGGTCCGAGCCGCCTCGCCGATCAGGAATATCTGCTTGCTCGAGAACTGAAAGGGAACTTCCTTAGCGAGGATCTGAACTTTCTCTCGAGGTCTCGAGGTCCTTGGAAAATTTCCTGAGAAAATTTGTTCGAAAGCACGTGAAGTCTCAAGAACCTCGAGAAGACTTGCTCCTCCGGTTTGATCCTGCTCCTTTGAGATAGCTTTGAACCAATACATGTAATGGCGATTTACGGCGCCAGGCTCTCAGTCAATCTCCTCGATCTCACTTTCCTCATCTTCATCAAGAGAACCACCATCCTTTTGCTTTTTTTTGGAGCAAGGGTTTTTCGCTTCTTCAATTTCTCACCCCGCCCTTCTTGGCTTCCAACAACACCTTCCCCCTGGCTTGTTGGGTTTCCTTTTCAGCAGCCGACAACCGGTGATTCCATTTTCTTCTCTTTCTTTCCCTTAATAACCCTCTTCACAGCAATGGGCTTGAACATCACTTTGGACTTAGGGAATGGAGTAGAGTTGACAAAGATATCCTCCTCCTCTCGGCACATCTCCAGAATGAATGCAATTTTGGTGGCGTGGAGGATTCTGCCTTTGATAGATATTGCCCCATCATCCTCCCTTTTTATGACCTTGGCTTGCTCAGTCACCACCTTGATCATATATTTCAGCCAGTTGAAATCCTTGGTGGGTGAGTCCTCAATCGCCGCCATCAGTCGGAGTTTGGGAGTGCTAATCTGCTCGAAGCTTCCAGATCGACTGATTATGCACTTTCCCACAATATCCATCAATACTCTATATTTCAGCTGTAGATGTCGTTTGTGCAGAGTTGCCTCAAACTTAACAGGTTTCTCGGCAACCTTGTCAAGATACTCCTGTTCCCGTCCCATCATATACAATGAGGGATCATCTCCCCTATCTCAAAACTCCAATACGTCGTTCAAATGCTTAGGGACTATATAGAGCTCTCGAACAAAATCTACATATTTCATCGATTGTTTGAGATGCAAAATGGAAATTTTAGATTCTATACAATCTTCCTCATCGATTTCCATATTTGCAAAAAACTCTATTACCTCATGGGTATACTCCGCCTCCGGTCGATTTGCGACGAGGTTCGTCAATTTCGCCAATCTGATTAAGTGGAGCGCTTCTTCTTCGTGCTTGGCATTTGACGTGCTCTCCAGAGACACCACGTATCCGTACCATGCCTTATTTGTCTCGGCTAATTTTTCGAACATGGTAGGAGCCATTTTAGATATGAAGATTTGAATATTTAGGGTTTGGGTTTTCTGGGCAAAGGGATTTATTTGCAGAGGATTTTGGGAACGAAGGGTTTGATAAAGTTTGGCTTGAATGGCTTCTTGAGGAATATATAGTTTTGAAGATCGTGGGAATTCGCGTTGGTTAGGTGAAAAGCAACGGTTGAGATTAATCGACGATTAATCGGGTATGCGATCAGACGATCTCCGAAAAGTAAGCCGCCAATTTATCCTTATTGGTTATTAAATGTAACAGAGCATTTCATGACTATTGACCTTCTTCGGAATTTCAAAGATCCCGCCCAAAAACATTCCTCAGGTGTTTTGTATTTATTGCGAATGATTACTGAGTTTCACTTAAGCAATAAATGAGTCGCATGAGTCATTACTTCTTCAGACTAATTTCCCTCTATCAGTCTTACTGAGTATTGACCTTGATAAAATGTCAAGATAATAATCGAGTAATCGAATGGGTTCAAGATGCTACTAGGTAATCGACCTTCAAGAATCTGAGTTTCGAGACTCGATTCAAGATTTCCATTTTATCCTGAGCTTCTCAGTAGAATTCTGAGAAACCTTCATGCATATGAAAATCTTCAATTTTTTTCGATTTTTACTCTATACACCGATCCAACATCCCTAATTCAATCGATAGTTCCTCAAATCTTGATTCCCAAAAGGTTTAGTCAAGATATCGACTCTCTGCTTATCAAGATGAATTTTCTCCATTCTCGATGTCCTTTTTTCTCGACATGATCTTTGATGAAGTGATGTCTGATATCCACATGCTTGCATCTGGTGTGCAATACCGGATTTTGTGAAATAGCAATGGCACTATTATTGTCACAAAATATTGGTACTTCATTGGTTACAACTTTATAATCCCTTAATTGTTGTCTGAGCCAAAGAATTGCAGGCACGCAGCCTTCCTCGCAGCCCATGTATTCAAACCAAGAAGATCGGTTGCTACTCGAGGTCCTGCTTTTGAAAACCAAGATATCGCCTTACTTCCAAGAAATTGACAAGTTCCCTGTAGTGGACTTCCCGTCAATCCTCAAGAACCTCCATAATCAAGATCTCGAGTAACCAAGCTTAATTCAAGGTTATCATCACCGATACCATAATCCTCTATTCATCGTGCCCTTAAGATACTTCAAGATCTTTTGGCGACCTCCATGTGACTAAATTTTTAGGATTAGCTTGGTATCTTGCACATATCCCAACAAAGAAATGTTTTATCCGGCCTACTTGTTGTGAGATAGAGAAATGATCCAATGATTCCTCTATAATCGCAGATGACTTCATCGATTTGCCTTCGTAATCAGATCCATCTTGTAGTTAGTATTCATGGGAATCCTAATCGCATTGCAATCAGACACCATATTTGGGAATCGGATCTACGTGTACTTTGCTCGTTGATGAAGATTCCTTCCGTTGATTGTTTCACTTGAAGACCTAGAAAGAAATTCATTTCTCCCATCATTGACATCTCAAACTTGTCTTTTCATCGTTGTTGAAAACTTTTCACACAAAATGATGGTTTGAGATCCAAAAATGATGTCATCAACATATATCCGAACCAGTAAGATATCTTCCCCATCTTCTATCCTGAACAGAGTTCTATCAACAGTTCCTTTGACAAAACCATGGTCAGTAAGAAACTAAGAAAGAGTATCATACCATGCTCTGGGTGCTTGTTTAAGACCATACAAAGTTTTTCTGAGCCTGTAAACTTGGTCATTCTGTTTGAAACCAGGAGGTTGTTCTACATAAACCTCTTCTTTAAGCACACCGTTCATAAATGCACTTTTTACATCCATTTGATAGACTGTGAACTTCATGTGGGCAGCATATGCAAGAAACAATCGGATGACTTCTAGTCTTGCAACAGGTGCAAAGGTTTCATCATAATCCAAGCCTAGGAATAACCTTGTGCAACTAGCCTTGTCTTGTTTCTTACAATGTTGTTGTTTTCATCTCTTTTATTCTTGAAAACCCACTTGGTTACAATGACATTGTGCCTTTTAGGTCTATCCACTAGCTCCCATACTTCATTCCTTGAGAATTGATTCAGCTCATCTTGCATAGCAGTAATCCAATGAGAATCTTGTAGAGCTTCACCAATCTCAGTAGGCTCTTTCTCTGATAGGAAGCAGCAGAATAGTGCACTCTCACCATGGAACCTTCTTGTTTTGACACCTTCAGTTAGATCACCCACAATCTGACTTGTAGGATGACTATCTAACCATCTTCTTCTAGATGTTCCCCCTTCAACACTATCCTCAACATTTGACATGTTTGGTTCAGTTAATTCAGTAAACTCAGGGAACAACAGAAAAGGAGAAAGGGAATCATCTTCCTCAGGGGAAATTCTATTCAGAACATTGTCAGAGACATTTGTTCCCCTTTGGTTGATAGATTCAGAATTTACCTCAGCTGTGACCACATCTTCATTGGCATCACATACCTGAGTCTGAACTGGTGTCTGTTCAGATTGGTCACCTTTGGTGTGTTGGCTTTCCTGAGTCTCACCATCCTGAGTTCCATCCTCGAACTTCTTTATCCGAGTCCGAGTCACCCAATTATAGAATGTGACCGACTTCTTCTTTCGTTTCAATGGATGATTTGTCATTCTTTTTTCAGCTTAACTGGTGATCCTCTTGGTCGGTTCTTACGCATCATGTTCCTATTTCTTCTGAACACAAGTAGATTCATCAAAAACAACATGAGGTGTTTCCTCCACAATAAGAGTCCTACAGTTGTAAACTCTGAAAACTTTACTGACTTCAGAATACCCTAAGAATATTCCTTCATCATCTTTGCTATCAAATGTTTTCAACTGATCTTTACCATTATTGTGTATGAAACACTTGCAACCAAAACACACGAAAAGAAAGAAAACAAGAGGCTTCCTTTCATTCCAAAGCTCATAGGGTGTTTTGCCTTAACTCTTGGTCAAAGATGGATCTGTTTACGTGAATAGCATGCAAAGTTGATGACAAATTTCAAAAATCTTTTAGGAATATCGGCTTTCAATATCATTGTCCTTGCGAACTTTTTTAAGAGTCTTGTTCCTTCTTTCAAAGAACACCATTTTTTGTTGAGGGGTCCTTGCGGTGATGTTTCATGAGAAATTCCATTTGTCTTTGCATAATAATCGATATGATATGATTTATAAATTCAGTTCCTTTGTCAGATCTGATTTTGACCACACTCAAATTTTTCTCAATACTGAGCCTTTTCAGTAATTCAGGCAGCTTTATCTGAGTCTCTTTCTTACTGGGTAAGAATATGACCCAAGTATATCTTGAGTAGTCATCAACTACTACTAGTGTGTATTTCCGCCATTGGTGCTCATTTGGTGTTATTGGACCAAAAGATCCATATGCAACAACCAAGTATTCTTTCAAGAGAAACATCTACTTTGCTTTTAAATAATGCTCTAATTTGTTTTCCTTTTTGGCACGCATCACAAATATGTTCCTTACTGAACACTTCATTAGGCAACCCTCTCACAAGAGCTAATCTTGCAAGCTTATTCAGGGTTTTGAAATTCAGTGATTCATCCTTTTATGCCATAACCAACTCGGTATCTCGTGGAACTTTTGCAACCAAACATGTATCTTTAGGAGTTGAACTCCAATCAGCAAGATACACATTTCCTTTTCTAGTACCAGTCAGTAATACTTTCTGTGAGATATCATCTTTCACATAACATAAGTTCTTAGAGAACTCAACATTAAAACCTTTATCACAGACCGGCTTATTGAAAGCAAGTTATGCTTCAATCCGTATACCTATGAAACACCATGGATATGAACTGAGTCAATTTCTAAAGTTCCATATCCTTCAGTCTGTCCCTTGGAGTTATCTCCAAAAGTGATCTGAGGGCCTCTTTGTTCAACATAGTCACTGAGTATCTTCTTGAATCATATCATATGTCTTGAGCATCCACTATCAAGATACCATACATCAGGGGCTTTTTCATCTCTGCTCATCAGTGTTATGTGATCTTTAATCATTTCGGGCCTTTGTTTTTCCTCCCAAAAACAGATCAATTTTTAGGTACCCAATTTGTGTAGGGTCCTACAAGGTTAGTTGTACCTTTCGGAATCAAAATGTGCCTGACAACTCTAATCACTTTAGAGTGGCTGATCTGTCTTCCATAAACATCTACATACACATTTACTACTCTGGGTGCCTTAGCAGTTTCCTGTGTATGAGTGCTAGCCTTAGCATGAACATGGGCTTTTGAATTTTTCTTTGGTTCAGGCCTTTTGTTCATTTGCTTTAGCTTTTGGGCAGCTGGTCTGAATCTTTGTTGACTCGGGTTCAGGTAACCTTTACCCTTAGGCAAGTGGGGTTCAGTTTGCTCAGACTCGAAATTTGGGTCTTTCAAGATATCTTGAGGACTTGGTCTCTTCAACAGAATGTCTCTCACGAGTGTTTCTCTTCCTCAAGATTCCTCCGATGGTTCAAAGGCAGATCCTTTCGTGTTTGCATTCTTAGCCCCGAGGCTTTGAAGTACTTGCTCGAATTTTTCCAATCGAGTGCTCGTGTTTTCTAGCCTTCATCCGAGGTTTGGGCTTTCCTACCGATCATTCGGTTTTTTATCAAACCATGGGTCATTTTCCTTGTCTACAACCTTGGGCATTTCTTCATTTTGAAGTGTGGGTGCCAATCGGTTTTACAAAGATTGTCTTCTTGCTACTTGATGCAGCATTCAGATGACCTTGTGAGGTTCCCCCTGGAATGTATCCCAATCCAGATTTTATAGTGGCAGATCTCTAGTAACTCTAAATTTTATCTATTACTTTAGATGCAATATTCAATAGAGTTAGCTTCTTCTGCGCACTATCCTCACAGTTCTGTAGAGTTTCATGCTTCTCAGAGAGGTCATTGAACATAGTTCTGATCAGCTGAATTTCTTCAGTGGATTTCTCTAGCTTTTCAGTTAGGGTCACTATCAACTTCTCTTTCTCTGAGAGTTGTACTTTCAAAACATCCAGTTCATCAGTAGCTCCCATTAATTGAGAAGTGATTTCAGTATTGCTAGAGTCTTTCCATTTTAGATTTTCAGCTTTCAATTCTTTATTCTGCTCTTGAGTTTTATTTAGCAGTTCTTGTAAAACAGCATAGTCCTTCATCAGATTCTCAAATGAATCCATCAGGTCAAAATGACTGTTTTCAGTGGAACTTGATAACTCTTGTGCTAGTGTAGGAGCAACAACAGAGAAAGAAGAGTTTACCTCCTCAATGGCCATCAGACATATGTCATCACTTTCACTGTCTGAGAATATTTCATCTGAAGAGCTAGATCCCTCCTCAGAATGTTCTTCTTCTGCAACCATGGCCTTTTTGCTAGAGAACTTCTTGTCTCTTTTAGCTTGCCTTTCTCTTCTCTCCTTAGCACTCAGATCTGGACAATCATACTGGAAGTGACCTTTCTTTTGGCAATTGTAGCATCTGTTGGCATCATCATCCTGATCACTTTCTTCTTTGGACTTGGAGTCCTTCCTTCTGGATGAAGACCCTTCAACTTTCAGGTCCTTCTTCTTCTCAGTTGATTTGTCCTCAAGTTTCTTCTGGTACCTGTGGTTCCTATAATAGTTTTTGTATTTTCCATATCAACTATTAAGTCTTTCAAACCTCCTTGCCATCAGTGCTAGCTTATCCTCAAGCTCATCCTGATTTTTAGCAAGGGAGTTCTCAGACTCTCTAGTTTTACAGGTTTTATCTTTGGCTTTAAAGGCCACATTCTTACTAGATGATGAATCATCTTTGCTGTCAGCCTTTTAAGATTTCTTATCAATTACAAACTTATAGGCCTTCAGCTCAGAGAAGACTTGTTGATATGGCATTGAATTAATATTTTTGGTGTTTTCAATCACCACTGCATGTATATCCCATTTCTTAGAAAGACCTCTAAGAATTTTCAATGCAACTTCTCTCTGTGGATATTTCTTACCAAGTGCATTTAGATCATTCATAATGCTAGTGAATCTGACTTCCAATTTGTCTATAGATTCACCTTCATCCATTTCAAAACTATCAAACTTTCCAATTGCAACTGAAAGTTTGTTTTCCTTGATATGATATGTGTCTTGGCACATTACAACTAGTGTATCCCAAATTTCTTTTGCAGTATTACAGTGAGAGATCATTCCCATCACACCATCATCAATTGTATCTTTGATATAGTGTGTTTAGCAATATAGTCTAGATTGACTAACTTCCTCTCCTCGAGTCACCGGTCATCGACTTAGGAAATTTCGCTTCTAGGATCGTTTCTCTCATTTTCGCTTCCTCCGGGATTCACCACAAAGAAATAGGAATGGCCCTTCAGAGACCACTCTCCACATTCGTTCATGTTTAGAATACAGGTGTGCCTGCATTCTCAATCTCCATAAATCATAGTTCTCCACTGAGAACATGGGAAGTTTCTTAGAAGACATTTTATCTGAGTCTTTTAAGAATTCAACAAATAAGATCGATTCGATAGACCACAAGTATTTTAGCAAATAAAACTTAGGTCAACAAAGCGGGGTCAAGTTGAACCATCGCTTCCGATACCACTTGTTGGTCTCGGTGCAAACAAAGTCTTACACATGTATGGGGGGGGAATACACGTGTTCAGTGTTTTTAAAACTTTTCTTTTACTGGGGTCAGCTTGGGTCAAGTTGTCCTGATGATTTGGTCCTGAGAAGCACCGATCACTCTGAGTCAAAGTCTCATCGAGACAAATGATCTCGGTCGCTTTCGAAACCTCGATAATCCCAACCGAGTCCTCGAAGTTTTCAGAGATCCCGAGTTGCTTGGATCGATAACTAACTTATCGAACCCTCAAAAGAGTAAGTTCAGGTTTAGTAACTATCTCTGTTCTAGCTACTTTCGGATGTGCGTAATGGTTGGCCCTTAGTTTATACTCGTTTTAAGTTTTTGCTGAAAACCTTCCTTTAATGAAATAGTGATTAGGCTGTGATTCAATTATATGCAACCTTCAGTGGATTGATTCCAACTTAAATGTCAGTGAAAATATGCTTTCAAAATATATGCAATGTTTAAAAGCAAAAAAAAAGCAAAGCAAAGAACACAACAATTTATAGTGGTTCGAGACTCAAGCTCCCACGCCCACTCTCTCTGATCTCTTCAGAGAAATTCACTAATCACTTCTTTGAGCTTTCTGACTACCTCTGTAGTTTACTTACTCAACTCGGCCCTGAGTTTTCTGACTACCTCTGTAGTTTACTTACTCAACCCGACCTTGAGCTTTCTGACTACCTCTGTAGTTTACTTACTCAACTCACACAAGCTTTCAGACTACCACAAGTAGCTTACTAACTTCTCTTCTAGAGCTTTCTGACTACCTCTGTAGTTTACTCACTCTTTACAACTCCAATCTCACCAACAATCACACTCAAACTACCTTCTAAAGGGTTTGGGGTTTCTTGGTTGGTTTCCAACTAGAATGAGATATCCTTTACAATGAAGTACAAAGCAAAGGCTAGGATATCTCGACTAAGCTTTTGGATATATCTTATTAAGCTAGGCTTAGTTTAATGAGCTCTCTTCAATATAAAGCACTTGGGAAATTCTTGGTTTTTCGAGTGCTTCAACTTTGCGATAATAAGTTTGAGCTCTTGAGTTGCTTACAAATTTCCCGTAACCTTACAATGTAGAGGGTCACAAGTATTTATAGGCATACACCAAGGTTACTCTTAAAAACTATCCGTTGGAGAGATAGCTTCGTGAGTTTCCTCTTACGGTGTGTGAAGAACGGCTATATTTAGGGTTTGAGACTCCCTAACACGTTTTAGGCAATAACCTTTCATGTAGCCGGTTTTCACTTTTTGCAGTCTGGAACTTTGTACTTCTGACATCTTTTTTCAAATGACCGTCATCGCTGTCGATTGTCGATGGTACGTGTTGTCTTCCTCTTTTTGAATTTTGTCTCCAGTTAAAGGTAGACTACGCAACGACTCTTTTGGTTACAATCTCTGAGTGATATAACCTTAACAACACTTTGTCTTAGTTCCTTTTGTCTGCATTTGAATGTCTTGGCAAATATCTATTTTTCTAAGGAATCGCGATCTTCTCAGTATTGCATCCTTCAGATAGATATGTTCAGTGCCTCGGAACATTCGGGTTTATCTTGAGCATTCATTACATTCTTGACTCTTCATGAATTCTTGTGCCTTGATATTCTTGATCTTCAATTCTTGATCTTACATGTTACGAGTCTTGAGTCTTACGAGTCTTGAGGTCTTACGAGTCTTGAGTCTTACGAGTCTTGGCGTCTTACGAGTCTTCTGGGATGTCTTGGACCGATAACTTTGAGTCTTCATCTTTGAGTCTTGATTCCTCGATTTCATCTTGAGTCTTGATATCTCGATTTCTCACTTTGAGACTTGATTTCTTCGTTTCATCTTTGAAACTTGAAACTTCGATTTCATCACTTGAAACTTCGGTTTCTTCATAAACTTACTGAGTTCTTCAGAATCTTCAGATCCTAACCTGATCTATATCTGCTAACTATACATTTTGCAGATAACATCCTGAATACTCTAAAACTGAATCCTGACTCAACTATCAAGATTATTCTGAACATGTCATACTCAGGGTTTTGAGATCTAATCAAAATCATATCTTTATTAAATTCATCTCCCAACAGTCATCCATCATATCAGATCATTGGAGAAGTTACCACTTGTGTACAAACTAGAATAAGAATGGGTATTCACATCAATAACTTTGTAAGATAAGTTTGCATGTCATCCATATGCAATCAGGTAACTTTTGAGTGTTATCATTCTTCAATTGAGCCTAAGAATATGAAAGAAGCTCTTATTAATGAAAACTGGATAAATGCTATGCATGAAGAGCTTTTTTAATTTTTAAAGAAATGATGTTTGGACACTTGTACCTAGACCTAATTCTGATATTAATGTCATAGGAACAAAGTGGATTTTCAAGAATAAAACTGATGAATCTGGTAATATTGTGAGAAGTAAGGCTAGATTGGTTACTCAAGGTTATACTCAAATTGAAGGAATAGATTTTGATGAAACATTTGCTCCTGTTGCTAGAATATAATCTATTAGATTACTTCTTGCTATTGCATGTTTCATTAACATTAACTTGCATCAAATGGGTGTTAAAGCTGCTTTCTTAAATGGTATTCTGGATGATGAAGCTTATGTTGAATAACCTAAAGGTTTTGAAATCTAGAATTTTCTAATCATGCTTACAAGTTGAAGAAAGCTTTGTAAGATCTTAAACAAGCACCTAGAGCTTGGTATGGTAGACTTACTGATTTCGTACTTGAATTTGGAATTTTTAGAGGTGAAGCTGATAGAACCTTGTGCATTAAAAATTCTAAGAATGATATCATAGTTGCTCAAATATATATTTATGATATTGTATTTGGTTCAACTTGTAATGATATGCTTGAAAGTTTTGTTAAAGAAATGACCTGTACTTTTGAAATGTCCATGGTTGGAGAACTGAATTTCTTTTTAGATCTTCACATCAAACAAATGAAAGATGATATTTTCTTTTCTCAAAACAAATATGCTAAGAATTTGGTGAAAATGTTTGGTCTTGAAAGTGTTAAAACAATGAAAACCCCTATGTGTTCAACTCAAAAGTTGAGTAAAGACTTGATTGGAAAAGATGTTGATCCTACTTTGTATAGATCAATGATTGGTAGTCTTTTGTACTTAACTTCAAGTAGGCCTGATATTATGTATAGTGTCTGTCTTTGTGCTAGATATCAAGCTAATCCTAAGGAATCACATCTTAATTCTGTGAAAAGAATTATAAGATATGTGGCTGGAACATGTGATCTAGGTATTTGGTACTCAAAGGATACCAATTGCTCTTTAGTTGGCTATAGTGATGCAGATTGGGCAGGTGATTGTGATAACAGAAAAAGTACTAGAGGATGATGTTTCTACATGGGAAACAACATTATCTCCTGGCATAGTAATAAACAAAACTGTGTTTCACACTCAACATCTGAGTCTGAATATGTTGCTGCACTCAACTGTTATGGCTTAAAAAGATGTTTGATGATTATGAGCTGGAAAGTGGTATTTTGACTGTTTATTGTGATAATACTAGTATTATCAATATTTCCAAGAATCATGTGCAAGATTATTTGACTAAGCATATAAGTATAAGACATCACTTTATAAGAGATCTTGTAGAGAAAGAAGTTGTGAAGTTAGAATACATTTCTACTAAAAAAACAACTTGCTGATACTTTCACTAAAGCTTTTGATAATGAGAGGTTTTCTTCACTTAGAAAATCTGAAACGCCCCAAATTTCAAAATAACATACAAATTAGCCTAGGCGTTCCCAAATTGGCATGATAACTTAATTAAAGAAAATATAATTAATTAGATGAGAATATTACAAGAAAAATTATTTGAAATTACAGTGCAAGACTCGTATCTTAAAAATATTACTACATTCATCATAAATTACTTGCGCCCGCCTTCTCGCCATGCCTTGCCTGAGCTTCTTTACCCTGTAAATATCAAACTGTGGTGGGATGAGTGTCTGAAATACACTCAGTAAGGGAATCATCAATGATTGCGTTGTTAAAAGACATATGTAAATAATATACAACATAACACATGCAACATCAGGGAGAGATACTAGCACTCACTGGTAACTCAGCGGCCCGCGTCGACCTCGACCCAATGACACACAATGGGGAGAGACACTAACACTCACTGGTCACTCAGTGGCCCGTGTCGACCTCGACCTAATGTACTGGCCATTACCCCGCTTGCATAAAGTACGGGTCATTACCTGGCTTGCACATTGTACAAGCCATTACCCGGCTTGCATATTGTACGGGCCATTACCCGGCTTGCATATAGTGTTGGTCGTTGCCCGTCTTAACATATATCACTCACATATACTATTTCAACATAACAATCATAACATGGATTTAACTCAGTGAAGAGTGTAGTTTGCCCTTACCTTAAAAGTAGAAGCTGCAATAAATGATGCAATGCAATACCCCTTAGTGATTCCTAGTTCCTGATACCTTGATGCTCTGCACCCTATAAATTATCAAGTCTCTCCTCATACCCTACAAGAAATACCTCATTTTATAACCTCAATAGATCTTAAATGTAATATATATATCTCAGGTTGTCCATCTTCATACTATTTATTACTAAATATACTTCTAATTCTATAATATATATTACATAGTTTCAAGTAAATAAATGTATATAATTAAAGTAAATAATTACTATCTAAATTGTACTTTTACAAAATTAATACATACAGACTTTGGTCAAAATCTTATTAATCTTTAAACATTAATTAATAATAAATAATAAGAACATAATTGCTAATTAACATTACCTAGTAGCCATAATATAAATAACCTGTTATACCAATAATAATATACATGATTAAACTCTTACACATCTACATATACACAGCCACATACTCATACTAATAATTTTAATTATAATAATAATAATAATAATAATCACAATTAACCCCCAAAACACCAAATTATAAACACACACACACACATCATCAACACAACAATTGAACGCCCCTTATGTAAAAAGCTAACGACAACATTAAAGCATGATCTTACAGAGGGATGTAGGGATAGGACGGTGGTTCGGCTGAAGTTTCGCTCTTTCCTCCCTTTTATTTATTTTCTATTTTGCGAATTTGATTTCATTCAGAATAGTAACATAAGAAGTGTATATGTGTATGGTAAGCCTCATCATCTCTTCTAACCGTCTCTTATTCTTATCCTTGAAGTTTCCTTTATATTCTTATTGTTATAATAATTACTATTATTACATAACAATCATATATGGTATATATCAATTAACGTGGATAGCTAATGACCACAAGGTCAAACTTATCACCCTATATTAGTACATGCTATATAATATAATATATTATATTAATGATCCTTGGTCTTAATAGGAGTAGGATACATGGCAACATTCCCTAATATACATAATCTACAGGTGTATATACAATTGCACTTAGTTTAATTTATAAATTTGGTTATCATATTATGATCTTTAATTCAAACAACACCATTAATTACTAAACTATTTATATTACTAAAACATCAATACGTAACTGTCGATTCTTTTTTTTTTCTAATAAATCTAAACTAATTATAACGGAGTTTTCACACTAATAGTTATATGTAAATATTAATAATATGTTTTGGCTTTTGGGGTGTTACAAAATCTCTTGGTCTTTGCTATATCTTAAAATAAAACTAGATTTAGTGACAAATGTTTCCAACATTTGAAGCAACATTGTGGTTCTGATGATGAGTTTGTCCACTGTATTTTCTTATTTTGAACCTTAAATGATAGTGTTTTGATCTTATTGTTTGAATCATGGTTTAGATACAGAGTCTGGGCATATATCTCTTAAATGCATTAAAAATAAAGCACAACTTAGATGTGTAATCACTGAGTAACTATGAGACACGGAGCTCGCTACTACGATGTTCTCTTTTCAAAAGGTGATTAAATATACATCCATGTTTATTCACAATCCATTGAGTAACTATGGGGCACGGAGCTCGCTACTACGTTGCACTCTCTTGAAAAGTATGGATCAATGTGAACGTGTGTTTAAAAGAAAAATTCAAAATATGCAACACTTTGATGATGAATTTCATGCAAAATTGAGTGTTGAGATATATGTGTGCCGACATTTTTGAAATCTTAAGTGATTCGAACTTTATCTATCATACATGATTTATTTAATGTTCTTGGTAAGTCGATTTTGTGGATTAAATAAGTTGTTTGAACTTAATTTGTGTCTATTTAGTTTTGGATATTGTTCCTGTTTTTTAAAAATATTTTTGGCTGCTTCTTACACATCAAACGATCACAACTTGCAACATAGTGGGTGGTTACTTTGTTCCACTTCTTGTCGGTTTTGTGGGTGTGTATAATAACCTTCTATCTTTAATTTCTACTTAAGGTCGAATTGTTTGTGTTGTTTAATACTGAAAGCTGAAAACATTGTTGTTGCGCATAGGATTCAAGGTTTGTTTGATTTACACTTGTGTTATTTCATTTTTTCGATCATATGCTTTACTTTTCCCTCCTATATTTCATATAACATTATTTTAATGCATGTGTATTATTTGATTGGACAGAAAGTCGGTGAAATGGCTAAAAAACAAAACTCATCAGTCACTCATGATCATTCACAAACTCACGCAAACCCTTCTCACTCGAAACCCTCATCTCCGGCGAACTCGAACCCTTTGAACCTTCTTGCAAAAATTGCCACACAAAACCCAGATTATGATTCCACAAATGTTGGTGGATCATCGTCTTCATCCATTCCTAAACCTGCTGCACTACATATTCCTGAATCTTCTCCTAAATCCCTTGTTGATCTTCTTGTTAAACAGGTTGTCGAACAAAACCCTATTGTTTTGCCCGATATTTATGTTGGTTCCAGACTGATCAATGTGTCTGATTATGTTGATCTCTCTGCAAAACCCTTAGCCACTGAAATTCCTGATGAACCTACTCCTAAACCCGCTGAAGATACCACTCAACCCGTCGATACTAAGATGCATGATGCTGATTCCTCTGATTCAGAAGGAATGTGGGAGAAATTGAAGAATATTCTAATTTCCCAACATATTCGACTGAGGAAGAAACAGTTAGCCCCTAGAAGAGGTGGAAAATAGGGAAAAAGGAGAGTCTCACAGAGGAACCTTGGAAAGAAGGTGGACTACACTGGGAAATGTCCTAAGAGGACAGATGGTGGTGCTGATGATCCTATCACTGTAGAGGATTCAGATGAAGAGATGGCAGTTCCTAAAGTCCCTGTTGCTGAACCAAAAGATTTAGATGATGACTTAACAATGGAGGAATTGATGGCAAAGAAAGAGAAATGAACCAAAAGGAGAAATGAACCATTTGTGAATGTTGCTCCTGATGCTGGAGAATCATCTAAGGATGTTGAGAAAGATGATTCTGAGAAAGAGGACTCTGAGGAAGAGGATTTTGAAGTAGAGGATCCTGAGGAAGAAGAGGATCCTGAAGAAGATGATTTTGAACCAGAAGAGCCTTAGAAAGATAATGATGAAGCTGATTCTCGAGATGATTCTTATGATTCTGATGAGGTACTTATGTTTGACTCTGACCCTGATGATAAGGTTGAGCATGATAGAAAGTATGTTGTTGTTAAGACCATGCTTAAGAGATTTATAGTGGATGAAAGGATAATCAAAATGCCTAATTTTGGAGCTCAAAATCTGATAGGTTTTCTTGATAGTAGATCTTTGTTGCATGCTCTACAATATGCCAAACCTTATTATGTTGCTTGGGTGGCTGAATTTTATGCTAATTTGAAGAAGAGTTGTGGGAATAGACAGTCTTCAAATTATGGAAAAGTAAGGTTTAGAACAATGTTGTTACCATTACCCCCAGGATTATAAACATCTTTCTGAAGACTAGACAAATGGAGGATCCTGTAGAATTGGAAATAGGAGAAGTGATGTATGTCATCACTGGTGGTAGACATTCTGTAGGGACTTTACAAATTTTTGCTGCTAAACTGACATCTTTATACTCTTTGATGCACAAGTTGCTAGTCTCTAATTGGTTGTCTTCCAAGAACTCTAATGTGTTAACCAAGGAACAGACATTCTTGATGTACAAAATTGTACATCTGAATAAGTTCAACATCGGTCAAATCATATTTGACAACATCGTTTCATATGCTGGTAAACACCCTGAAGGAACCATTCTTCCATATCCAAGCTTAATATGTCAACTGTTAGATAGACTGGAATTTGAGAGACCAAGAAATGAAAGAATTAGTGGGTATGTTCCATGTTTTGGAATTTCCCATGTGCTAAAGTTTGGACACCGCACTGTTGATCTACCCTTGGAAGATCGTGCACAGCAAACATAAAATGTTGCCCATTCTGTTGGAAACATTCCTTACACAGTCATCAGAAGAAATGGTATCCCCTCTGTCACTTTTACAAATTCTTTCATTACTGATAAGATAACTTCCATTCAGCGGAACATAGATGCTCTAATTGTACAACAGACCTTCTGGAGAAGTCTGCTTTCTACTCCAACAGGGGGAGGATCACCTGATGTTGGTGGTGATGACCCTGCTGATGGTGGACATGATGGAGCTGGTCCTTTTGGACATGCAGGAGAAAAGCCAGATGCTGCTGAGGATGATGATGGTGCTGCTGCACATGATGATCAGATTGATGCTGAAGAGAGAGAAGTTGATGATGTTGTTCAAGATGTGGTTGAAGAAACTGTGAATGAGAGTGTGGAAGAAGCACTCAATGCTGCTGCTGCTGAACAAATGGTACCCGATGAAGCTGAAGCAGTTGAAGATGATAGCCCTGATGACACTGATGATGAACTGAAGAAGACTCCTAACAGGGAGAGTATGTCCCCACAGAGTGTTGCTATCATTGATCAGCTATATGGAGTTGATAGCTGGTGAACAAATTCAAGACAGTGAGAGTTTTTGAAGTATGGGGGAGCATTTGCAAATTATGGAGATGCAGTCATTCCAATGGCCCAGTCCTTCTCTATATTTCACTATAAAAATTCATTTATGTGTTGTAATCTTTTATTTACTGCTCCTTATTTTATAAACTCTGTTAATGGACAACTAGATGATATGTTTATATTTCTTTCATTTACTTTATGTTGGATACTTTGTTGGCCTAAGTATACTGCTGATGTACTTAGTGCTTGTGTTTGTTGTTTGTTTTTTAAATTATGATTTGGTTGAATAGTAGTTGTTCTCTGAATGGCTATTATTTGTTTCTTTCCTGACACAAGTTCAGATGTTATTTTTAACATCAGGTGTGTTGTAGTAGAAATGACAAATTGGGGGAGTTTATTGATGTTGCACGGATGTTGTTCCAGATGTTGGACAACATTCTGCGCAACATCATAAATTTGTCCTTTCTCCTAACACTGACTCCGTTTTATTAGATGTGTTTTCTATGTTTCCTACATTGCAGGTTGAAGACAAATTCGGATATTGTCAAGCGGTTGCACTGTGGTGAGTGAGAATAGAAAGATCATGGGTGGTTACACCAAGATCATGGAGATAATGGAGGAGATGTTCAAGGCTATCCAAGCCTAGTGGATAGGACAATGCAGTTTATCTGGAAGCCTATAAATACCCTGCATTGGTAGACATTCAAGTTTGAGGAAAAGTGAAATACCATGTGCTCTACTCCAAACTTTAGAGAGGATCATCCAAGACACAACCGAAAGTACAACCTAGAGTGTTTGTATCCAATAGGAGTGTGAGGGTCGTTGTTATTCTATTTGTACTGGTCGAGGGAATACAATCTCTCCCATCAGTATTGTGTTTATCTTATTAGATCAAGTTTTAGGTTGAATAAGATCACTAGTTACTTGATTGGATAGATTGATTTTTGGTGTGTGGTTTTTCACTACACCTTTTAGGATCTTGTAAGAGGTTCTTGTGTATCTCACTACTTGCTATAGTGATGTTTTTAACCATGAGGTTCGTATAGTCTGGATTACAGACTATACACAATTTTGAAATCCTTTGCACTGTGTTTTTATACTTCCGCTGTCATATATTATTTTATATGTTGCACAACATTTTCAACAACACTCTAAAAATATACGCGCACACACTTTCAATCCACGCAAGATTAAACTTGGTGAGAAAGTTGCAAGACCGAGTCCACACTGGCTGAAGACTTAATCACCTTGAATTCCTTCAACAAATCAATGGCACACTTAACGACATCAAACTTTATATACGAAAAGATATGAAAGAAGCTTTTAGTATACCATAACCCTAACAATCATCAGTCCTCACACACTTATCGATCTTCTTTCTTCTATTTTTACGAATAAGGTAATTTTATAAAGGGTTTAATAAAAAGAAATGGGACAAAGAGAGAGTTGGGTCCAAAAGTAACCCAAAAATAGAAAACATGCCATTGGCCCGAAAGTGACCAAGCGACCAAAATAGTCAACATGGCTAAATCAGACTTACCAAACAAGCCTATCTAATGATGTACATAAAGTGCAACTTATCTGGTATCTATATGAGTTCGTGACTCAATGCCTAGTCAACCAAAGTCTATGTTTTGTGTCACTTTTTGTATCTCAGTGGACACGTTTGTAGATGTTGCTTCCACACTAGTATGTTGACCTTTGGTAAGCTTCTGATTCTTTGACAACGTGTTTTAGATGATCGTCCTTACCTGCTTCTTCTTGGTCATTATCGCTTTACTCACCAGATCCTTTGGAGATCTCTTTTTACCCCATGACTCATATGCCATATATCATTGTAATTTTGTGTTTCGCTCATATAACATAGGTTCGTTCACGTAGCCCAACATATCATCATCTCCCTCCTCATTTAGTGTCCACCCACTTTGATGAGCTAGCGTTGTTCGGGGAGGTGCTCGAAATATTCTTGTAGGCTCATTGTCAAACCTACCTTGTTGTGCCCGTGTTCTCTTTATCAAGAATATCAAATTAATTAGAGGTGTTTACATGTTCCCTTAAGACCATCTCGTGAGAAATTAGTTTCGGGAAGCTAGCAGGCGCCTTTTTACCCACTGTTTACCAACCTGAATCATCCTTCACACCATCGGTTGATGTTGCCCAATCTTATTTTCAATCCGCTGCTTCTGAATATGAACCACATTTTCGTGCTGCTTTTGATTCCACCTGCATTCTGCAGACCTTGGAGAATTTTGGCAGATGTTCAAAACGATCCACAACAAAAGAACAGGGCCTAAGTCTCTCTACTATAAATTTCTCCCTATCATGGGCAAGATCAATCTTTACTAATACTCATGCAAATAGTCTCATAGTTTTATTTGGAGTGTGTTCATCCATCAAGATTGGAGTGCCTAGAACTGAAGCTAGAGCCCACAAAATCTTAGGTTGACAGTACTCCATTGGTAGTTTAAATAAAATGTACCCAAATCTGAATTATTGAAGATGAGAACATATTTGGATTAAAATCTGGTACCCAACGCTGAAGTTGGAGGGTGTCAGGATTCACAATCCAAGAACGTTGCTTAAAAATCCTTTCTTGATTCTCTAAGCTCCTGAATTTAATATCAAAGTATTCTCGCCCTAGAGGAACCATTGAACTCAAACAACCATCACAAATCTCATCAAGTTTTTGTTGGGGCAACTTCGTCCCCCATTCATACCAAGGGAAAAAAAAGGAGAAATAAATGAAGAAACAAAACCACAATCAACAACGTAAGAATTTACGTGGAAAACTCCAAAATCGGAGAGAAAACACGGACCACGAAAGAAACATCACTATATGATAAATTTCTACAATCATACACATTTTTTCTCTCTCGCTCGACACCCCTACACTAATACAAGTCTATATGACTCTCACCTTCTCACAAATATGAGAAGAAATTTAATTAGAATCAAGCATTAGACTAAAGTGTATTGACCGGTGCACTTGTAACAAAGACACAAAGACTCCTTATATAGGATTTGGAAATCCCCTTTCTTTGTTCTCTTCCGATGTGGGACAAAAACTCTTTTTTTTTTTAACACAAATCTCAACAATCTCCGCCTTGGTAAAATAAAAGAAAACTCCACTGTCTTAGCCCACAATCCAATGTCTTCACCAACAACAATCATGATTATTAAACCAAAGAACCATCATTCTCAAAACAGAGAATAACCTACTCCACCGTATGAGTAGAACACTTAGAATAAACGGGCCTCGAAAGGAGGTAGCTCCAACTTAAACATCGTTTCGAAGGAAGCTTCAAACGCGGCTATGGTCATGAATATAGCAGCTACTAGAGAATACAAAAGGTTGGATTCGATGAAACTCTTTTTTTTTTTAACAAAAATCCCAACAGTTTCTGCTCTAAGGAAAAAAGAGATAAAGGAGACTCACCCTTTATGTAAACAGTTCTCGCAATCAAGGTGTCACTTAATTCTTGAACCGTAGATTCATACAAAGACTCGTCAACGAAAACAAAGAAAATTTTACCTTTATTCACGGGCCTAATCGGATCATCAAAGTAGTTTGTGTCATTCAGCCTCTGAGGAAGACTTGACTGTCGACTCCTTCCTTAGCTTGGGATCCGAATCCTCACAGTGCGCTGTAGAATTTTCCACGACTGGTTTCCCTGTGACATCTAACAGTTTATATCCGGCTTCAATTAAAGAATTGTATAAATGTGAACCTGCAGTGTTTCCCTTGTTCATAAGGGTTTTCTGAATCATCACCTTGAGTTTTCAATTTAATTTACTGCATATTTATCGATTTATTCATCATTTACTTGTTATTCTGCTCAATTGACATCAATTAGCATCACCAAATATTTATCCCATTGTTTGTCATCGACTTGAATTATTAGAATTGATATGCCTTTAAACATCTTTACGTCGCATACATCTCTTGTTTATTTTCCATCATCGAGACTTATATTGTGAATTAATTATTTTCATCAACGGGTTGCGTATCGTCATCTATATCGACGTCCTGACATCATGATCATCATACATTTTGTTTGTCATCAATTCATCTCTAGTCGTTGAAGTTTCAAGCCTTAGACCGCCACTTGAGAGCAATTTTTGGCATAAACAATCAATATTTAAATTAAAATAATTACTGAAAGTAAAGGAAGAAAGGATCTGAAATTAATTTTCAGCACATGATTTAGAAATTATTTAAGAATTTTCAGAGCATATTTTTTTTTAAGATAATAAGAATTTTAGATATTAATTAAGAATTATTATTATTTCAGTTAAAATTAATTTTCACCCCATGATCTAAAAATGTTTAAAATTATTATTATTATTCTCAAAAAAATTTGAACGAAAAAGATAGAGGAAGAAAAAATATTTTTATGTCAGAAAAATGGAATAATATGGGAGTTGGGAAATTACCTTTTCGGTGTGCAACCCAAATTGGGGCAAAATAGACAAACAAGATCATTTTATAATGGGATAAAAAACTTTTTGGACATGTATTTATAAGCAAGTTTTAATCTCAAATGTACCTATCAATGAGTCATCCTTTTTTTTTATGTGGATAATAAATTCAAAATTAAAGAGTTTTTTTTTTAAAAAATATTCAACTTGAACAATAATGAGAATCACTAAATAATGAAATATAATGAAAACAATTGTTACATTATTAGAATTTTACTCTAATTTTAGAATAAGAGGGATTAAAATGTTTGTTTGTTAAAAAATATATAATAAAATGATTGAGAAGAAATGATTATAGAATGAATAATAGTTAATCAAAGTAAGATAATGAAACTTATTTTGTTTCCCTAATTTCCTTATACTGACTCGTGTTATCATTCCAACTGAAGAATTTTGAACTATAATCAATTTTACTTTTAAAGTGCACTCATGTACTTACTAGTAAAAAAAGGGATATATACTCTAATTATAAATTAAATAAAATTTATAATAAATATTATTTAAGTTATCAAATCAAACATTCAAAGTAACTTATATTGATCAAATTCAATTAGGATTGAGCTTCAAGTCTTTTAATTGAGTAGGTAAATCAAGCCAAAATTGATTCTTTACTCAACTAATACCACATGTAATGAATCGCAATCCGTAAGTCGCACAAAATACTTTAAATACCGACATGCTTATTATATTGGATATATAAGATAGACGGTAAGTAGGGAGTAAATAGGGTGCGAAATCCACGTGAATAGCATTAATGTGGGGGCAGCATATATATATGGTTAAGTCTTATATTATATGCACAGTGCACTCATATTGCATTTTAAAATCATACAACTTATTTACACTGAATTATATAATTATTAATATGAAAAAAAATAGTTACACAATTCAGTGTAAACAAGTTGCATCTTTCAGTATAACAAATTGCACGATTCTAAAATACACTATGAGTGCACGATATGAAACCCACTCTAGATACATACATATATTGAGGAAGAAAAGCGAGAGGGAGCTTTAAATAATACCTTGCAGAAATTAATTAGTAATCAAAAAGAGTTATGTTAAGTAACGAATATGGTGAAACTATTCAAGGTTTACTAGCTATGTTAAAACACAAACAAGGCAAGGCATATATTGATAAAGAAAAAACAAAATGGGGAGTTGGTTTGATCATCATTCTAAAGAGTGTTGTTGGAAATAACCTCTCCGAATCGTACGAACCATTGAGCATCGGAGGAGTTGTTGTCCGGGCGTACAAATTTAGTGTAGTCGAGGTCGAGAGTTTTAGGAGGAGGGAGGGAGCAGGGCTTAGGGGGTGGCGGTAGCAATGAGATGAGAACTCGGGAGACCTCGTGCATAGTTGGCCTTTCCGAAGGGTGATGTTTCGTGCAAAGGAGCGCCAGCTGGAACGCTTTCCTTACGTGACTTAAATCCATGCACGTAATCGACACCTCTGCATCCACGGCCTCCTCCATTAACGTGTTGTCGTCTGCTTTAGACAGCACCTGCAAATGCAGAATCAAAAGAATGAAAGAAATACCAAAGAGAATATGAATATTCAAGAATGTATGAATGCTAAATATTTATACCAGCTGATGCAAGTTCAAGTCATTGTCCACAGCTTTCTTGCCTGTCAATAGCTCGAGAAGCACGATGCCAAAGCTATAAACATCCGATTTAAAAGTGAGTCGAGATGTGCGGGCATACTCAGGGTCGATGTAGCCTATCGTCCCCAAAACATAGGTGGATGCATGAGTTTTTGCCGTGGCTAAACATTTTGCAATTCCAAAATCGGAAAGATGGGCTTCGAAATTTTCATCAACCAGAATGTTTGAAGATTTCACGTCCCTATGAATGATTCTTGGGTTGCAGTCGTGGTGGAGGTAAGCGAGCCCTTGTGCAGCTCCAACCGCAACTTTCAGACGCCTTTCCCAGTCTAGTTTCACCTTTTTCGACTCACCTAACAATCATTCTCATTCATTAAACTCAAGTCAATAAGCTCTGGAACACAAAAACACACTACTTTAGGAGTAATTATACTATACTGACCATGAAGAAGATCCCAAAGAGAACCATTTTGCATGTAATCGTAGAAGAGAAGATTTCCGTGTGGAGAAAGGGAGTAACCGTGCAACGTGACAAGGTTCCTATGCCTGATACTGCCAACTGTCTCTAACTCGGTCTCAAATTCACGAGAATCGTGAGGATGCTGCTGAGTGTAGAGTCGCTTAATTGCAATGGGTCGGGAATTTTTCAACACACATTTATACACTGTGCTCGAAGCTCCATATCCGATTATGTATTTCTCACTCAAATTCTCCGTCAGCCTCATTATATCCTCGTAAGTATGAATAGCCATGTCCATATGAAGAACGACCAATTTTGATGTTGAACCTGAAATTTAAACCTGCTGCATCAGTACTAGCATGTACCACTAAGTGTCTGTTTGCAAGCACTAGTTCCACTAAAAAAGTGCTATTAAGTAGTTTTTGTAGCAAAATTGAAAATGAGGAGTGTTTTAAAATAAAGGGATTTTAAGAAGTGAATAAAAAGGAATGTGTTTGCAAAAGAATCACTTAATTTACAAAAGTAGCATTTGAAAAGGAATGTGTTTTGCCTAAGGGTGTGTGAGAAGTGCTTAAGGAGAAGCTAGAAGTAGGAAATTACTGCTTGACCAAATTAGATTTTAAGCACTTAAAAAAGTGATTGCAAACAGGTTTTAAGTGATTTTCTTTTAAAGTGCTTTTGGTTTTACCATAGTGCTTGCAAACAGGCACTAAGTTTGAGGAGGACGAACGAATAAACAGTCATAACCTTGCAATGTACTCTTGTTAGAGCCCTTTACTACCAAATGATTAGGCTGGTTGGACTTGTATAATGCAACTAGTATCATTGCTAACAATGTAATAAATCCCAATATGATGCACACAACTGCTGCTCTTGAAAACATAGCTGTAACAAAAAGATCTCAAAAAGGTTAGTAGAATCAAAATGAAAACAATATGCCATCTTTGTTTCAAACCAAACAGTACCTTTAGCTTTTGGTGGGTATGGATCACAAATTGAGCCTAACCAGTGACCACACAATAACGGATTCCCGATGAAGCTGACAACATTACAACAGGAAATTAGGATCTAGAATTTATGCATAAGATGATACAACTGGCAACAAGTTTTAAACTACTAACCTTTCGGGTGAAAACCGAGAGAAGTTTCTGCCAACAGGAACCAACCCACTAAAGTTGTTGTACGAAACATTCCTGAAAAAAGATGGATTAGTTAGTGAGACTAACATCTTCAGGATTCAGGTTTAAATGAAACTTGTCAAGCTGTAAAACTCACAGCTTCTCGAGGCTTAAGCAATTACTTAGTTGTTCAGGAATTCTTCCACTGAAATTGTTGTTGTTCAATATGCTGCAGCACAAATCGACCATAATCATGCACACAATAAACCGAGCAAAGGAGATAAATGCTGACAATAGAGAGCAGCATGAAAATATCTGTTAAACGTACAGAAGGGCTACATTCTGTAGTTGACCCAACTCTCCAGGGATGTTGCCTGACATCCTGTTGAAAGACATATCCCTACAAAATAAAAGGAATCATTCATTAGTAATTCGATCATTTCCAAAAGTCGATTATCCTGTAGGATAAGGAAATTATGGCACATATTATCTTAAAAATTCTCACATTGTCTGCACACTCTTTAAGTTACAGAATTCTGCAGGAATGGGTCCATTGAGACGATTGTGACTTAAGTTCCTATAAATAAAGGGGCATATATCATACATATATATATGAACAAGTTCAGATGGATACTTCAAATAAATACAAATCTTACAGAGTAAGAAGATGCTCCAGGTTACCAACAGAGGCAGGAACAGATCCTGAGAAATTATTACTTGAAAGATCCCTAAGGAGAAAAAAACATAAGCCACACAGAGAACAGAAACCCGTCTAAAGAATGAAGAATTGATTCTTTTAGCTCACAATGTATCGAGATTGATTATGTGCCCCAGCTCAACTGGAATGCTGCCCCTGAATTGGTTGGAGGAAAGATTTCTGTGGAACAAGATAAAACATATCCTTTTCACTTGTGCGAAAAATTAAAAAATTAAAACAACAATTGATATTAGAAAGAAATATACAGATATGTGAGGCTCTCCAGAAGTTTTAAGCCAGAAGGAATGGACCCATTCAATCGGTTACCATGCACGTTACTGAGAAGAAAGGGAAACAATCAAACATTTTACAAATCAGGCATACAAAAGACAGTTTATATAACTATTTATCAGAGATTCTTACAACTTATTCAGCGCCGTGCAGGAGCTGATGTTTTCAGGAATGTGCCCTTCAAGGTTGTTGTTGGCCAGGTTCCTGTCGAACAAGCAATCTACATTCAATATACATAACGATTAAGAGAAAACCTAAATGAAGTAGATACTCACAATTCAAAAAGTTGTTCCAATTTCCCAAGTTCAGCGGGGATAACTCCAGTGAATTTGTTGTCATTTAATTGCCTTCAAAAGTAGCTGTATTAGTAGTAGAAAACACAAATTGAGATAACAAGTTATTTTGTTATGAGCTTACAAATAGCTTAGCTTCGTCATGTTTCCCAGCTCGGAGGGGATAGGACCAGCAAGTTTGTTGCCATGAAGATACCTGAAAATAAGATATCCAAGATATTAATCAAAGTAAACAGAGAATGCTGCTTCTAAGACTCAAGATGCCAGACTCACAGTTTTCCAGTGTACGAGAGGTTGCCTAAAATCCGTGGAATTGGTCCAACTAAATTATTTTCGCTTAAATCCCTAAAAAAAGAACCACCTTATCAGGCAAACTTTTCCAGTAAAGTAATCATATATATATGCTAATAATATTGTCGTAGGAAAAAAATTATATAACAAGAACGTGCAGGCTTACAGGACAGCAAGGGCTTGCATTAGACCTATCACCTCTGGAATCTTGCCCGTCAACATATTCCCCTGTAGAGACCTGTCCAAATCAAGCATTAATCCAACATGATAATGTCATTTTTAATTGTGTTCCGTTTATGCCCTTTTGCTTACTAATAGCATAATTGGGCTTATATCTTTCAAGCCTTTGGGCTATTCCTATTCACCTACTTTGGTGTTTCCTTGGACGCATTTGATTTTTGTGTTCTCCCATTTGTAATCCTTGGCCGGGACACGGCCCCCATTTTTTTTATCTTTTAATAATAGCAATTAATTAAGTAATGTCCCTTTGAAGTGTGTAAATATACATCAAACTCTGTTATGATCCCTAACATTGAAGTTCATGACTTAGTTCACCAGATACATCATAAAGTAAACTTACAGAGTAGCAACTTGTAGAAATCCAATATTATACGGAATCTCTCCAGAGATCTGATTGTAAGAAATGTCACTGAAATAAAAAAAAAAAAAAAAACGGTAAATCTTCAGAGCTGAATAGCAAGGGTCCAAAAAAAGTCACACCATGGAAAGAAACTTACAGTATCTCAAAGCTTGTACAGTTACCAATATTGTCTGGTATTGTTCCACTGAGGTTATTGCCCCTAACATCACTAAAACAATAGAGCATATAAGTTTGAAAAGGAATAATGTACAAGTGAGAGCTATAAAGAAGGGGGTGTGACTACTTACAAATACCAAAGGCCAGTCAGTTGGCACATATCAGGGGACAATGTTCCGGTTAACATGTTTCCTCGTAAACCACTGTACCAAAATAGTAATAATGGACCAAGAAGGCATGCAGACATCTTGCTAAATATAGATATCATTATTTCACAATATATCGACAGTTATTGAATCCAAAGGCGTCTCTTACAGATATTGTAGTACTTCGTTCCAGTAAATTAATCTCGGTATCTCTCCCATGAGCTGGTTTTCAGCAAGATCACTTGAAGACAAAAGAGCACAATCAGTAAAATACTTGCCAAAAACTACTATTCTTTTATAGATAAATCATTAGTAATATATGAAGGCAGAAGCGAACTTACAGTGTTTTCAGGTTAGGGATCTGTGTTAGAGTCGAAGGAATCGAACCAGTTAGCTGATTGCTCTTCAAGTTCCTGATACAAAGCATTATTCGCTTACCATCCTCAAGTGCATCAAAATCTTAATCGTTATAATACTATACCACCAAAATGACTTACAAGAGTTCAAGCTGCTTAAGCTTAGAGATGGAGAAGGGAATGTCTCCCTCAAGCAGATTTTCAGACAAGTCACTGAAATATTAGATAATAAATACTTACTTTAAGGAAATATCATGACTACAAGCTTCAAACATCTGAACCTTAAACTACACAAGGATATCATGGGGCTTACAGAAGTACGAGGGAGACGCAATTTCCGATCTCATCTGGGATCTGGCCAGTTAAATTGTTTCCTTGAAGGTCTCTGCAACAAAAGGATCACAGTATAATAAGCATTTGGGAACTAAATGGCCACAAATAACAATAATAATAATGCTACAAAAGAAGGTTCTTACAAAGACTGAAGATTCTTCAGGTCTCCAATGGCTGGTGAAATTTCTCCACCGAGATTCAAACTTGACAGATTACTTCATCCAAGAGGCCATTATATCAGTTAAGAATCAAATATCTAAAATTGAACTAGTGGGAAGTTAAAGAAAAACATACAGAGCAACAATGAAGATGCTGACATTCCCACAAGAAACACCCCTCCATGAACACAAGTCATCATTGTGGACTTCATCCCAATCCAGTAACACATTAGCCACGTTGCTAAATGAAGCCTTAATCGACATCAACGCTTTGCCTATCCACATTATCAACATTCATATTAATACTACACTTCTAAAATGCAACTGAAATAATCCAAATCTACTCTAAAAAGTATCAGGAAACTCTTTTTTCTTAAATAAAAAATGCTAAAAAAGAGAAGAATAAAAAATAATTAAACAATGAGTAAACGCCTTTCCAAGACCTTTTCCGAATATAATATTCAAATTCTCGTTAGAATCTGCGACGGACATTCGACGCGAAAATCAATTTCAGATGAACAGAGAAATTCCAACCAATAATTATTGGAATCTTGAGCACACAGACCCATGAACAATGAAATCATTTGGCAAACTCTAGTATTTTCTTTTCGTGTTAACCACGAATTTCTGGTTTAGAACTAATTTTCTCGAAATAATTGGAACACTCCTGGAAATTCAAAATGGAACATAAACAACGTTTTCCATTTTCTCAGGAAAAAAAAAAGAAAAAGGGAAATGAAAAAACTCAAGAATAAAGCTCCATTCACCCAGAAGAAAACAGTAAGCACCCTTTTTGAGCTTCGAATTAAAGAACCCCACCTTTCTAAAACTGGCAAATAAAAATCCCAAATAAAAACAAACAATTTAAATAGCAAAATGCCAAAAATCACATTCTCCACAAGGAGAATTAGAATAATAAAACCTGTGAATGCAATAGTACGGAAAAAAAATAGAGGGAAGAAGAAGAAATGCACCTTCATCGCTGAGAGGAGATGCAAGGAAGAAGAGTAGCACAAAGCAAAGCAGCCCCAGTTTCATATTTGGTCTTCCAAAAAATAAATGGAGTGTTTGGAGAAAGAAAAAGAAATCAGTCCATAGAATTGAATTGTGATATTTGTTGGTGACAGTTGAATTGTAGGAATATGTGTCGCGAGAGAGAGAAAGAGGTCAGAGCAGGCGTTTGGCGTGAAGTGTAAGGCAGAGCAATAAGGGAGGGAAGAGAGAGTTAAATGCCACTGCAAACACACAGAAACAGTACACTACTACTACGTTGCGTTATGAAGAGAGAGAAAATGATGGATAGATAGAGACAGCAATACTTAAACGGCGGTGAAGCGACGTTAAACAGTGAGTGTTGGGTGACAAGTAGTATGGATGTTGGGTTTTAGTGTGTTACTCTTACCTAGCACTCACCCGTACCGCCGTTTCCCTAAGTAGTTGCATTTTGAACAACTTATTTATTAATCACTTTTTTCAGTATCATTTTCTCCCAAACAAGCGCCATTCTCATCTCATCTAATACCTGGGGGGAAAATGTCCAAAATATCAAAAATTTGGCCGGCTTTCGCAGGTGCACCGTGCATTTTATAGTATATTTTTAAAACTTACTCTCTCCATCTAAAAGAAATTTGTTTCATGACACAAATGTTAAAAACAAAAATGTAATGAGTTGAATATTGAGGATAAATGTAGTAAATTTATAAGTGGGTGACTTAGAGGTCCAAAGTCCACCTAAAACATACTCCTAGGTCCATTTCTTTTTCAAAATTACTACTAGGTGCAAAATAGGTATAGAAAAGACTGATATACCCTTACTCTAATAAAAAAAGGAAAAATGTCAATTCAGGGTCTGAAAGATGACAAAATTATCAATTTAAGGCCTTAAAGATTTTTCCTATCGATTCAAGGCCTGAAAGATAGAAAACTATCGATCCAGGGCCTGAAAAATAAAAATTATCAATTTGAGGCTCACACATTTTAAGGTCATGTTTGACATTTATATTTCATATCCTTATTTCATGTTCTTATTTTTAAATTTTTTTAGGTTTTACGGTTCAAGGTTTACGGTTCAAGGGGTTTAGGGTTCATGGTTCAAGGTTTAGAGTTCATCGTTTAGGGTTTAGGGTTTAGTGTTCAGGGTTTAGGGTTTTAATGCCAAACATGACCTTAAAATTTATAAGCCTCGAATTGATAGTTTCTATCTTTCAGGCCCTGGATTGATAGTTTTCTATCGTTCAGGCCTTGAATCGATAGGAAAAATCTTTCAGGCCTTAAATTGATAGTTTTACTATCTTTCAGGCCCTTAATTGATAAAACTCCTAAAAAAAACATTTTTTTAACTTGCTTTAGTCTCTTTCCAGGTTTTTTTCTTCCACTATGCATTATTAGTTTTTTAATTTGCTTTAGTCTTTTCTTGCTTTTTTTCCCTTCTTATTAGCTTTCATCTTACATCACGGTTATGGTAAAATCTAAATTCTAACATTTGCAAATTGTTCATGTTTATAAATAAATAAAAAAATTAACTTGAATATTTCATATTAAAATTCAAAAAATAGCAAAAATTTACATATTTAAAATTTCAAAAATAACAAAAATTCATAAACTTATATATTTCTGTCTAAAATTTCATAATTTAGATATCTTCATCATTATTCCAACATGAACATATTTATCTCATGCATGAATATGTTCATCTAAATTGATGAACATATGCATCTTTATCTTCAACTTCACTTGAAAGGCTGCATCTTCATCCTTATGAATTACACGAACTCAGCACCAAAATGAACCCATAAATTTAAAGAAAAATCAGAATTAGACGATATCAGGACCAAACATAAATTCAAAGAAACCCAGGCAGACTCTCAATTTCATCAAATCGATTCAGATCCAAAATCAGAGCTAACAAATTTAATGAATCGCATCAGATCCAAAAACCCAACAAAAATTTCAACAAAATTTCAACATAAAAGGAGCCGCTATGCAGCAGATTCAACAAATTCAAACTGTCATCACAAAAAAATATTCAACAGATTCACTGTTCAAATCTTAATTCAAATCCAAAAAAAATCAATAGATTCAAAAAAACAAACCCAAATTCGCTGTTCTGCACCGTCGTTTCAAAAAACAAACCCAGATTTGATGTTCTTCTAAGTCATTTCAAAAAAACAAACCCATATTCTTTGTTGCAGATGGTGAATTGAGATTTGAGGGAGAGAGAGAGAGAGAGTTCGTTTTTTTTTTTTTTTTGTGATGTGAACGTGGTGAAATTTGTTTTATTAAAATCAGAATTGGAATTCCACTCTCATGTAAAGGGTATATGGGTAAAAGTCAACCCTATTTTGGACCTACTAATAATTATAAAAAAAAAAAGCATGGACCTAAGAGTATTCTTCACCCTATATATGGAGGTACCTATGGGTGATTAATTCTAAATTTATATGTATACAGTAAAAGAATTAAATAGATTGAGTGTGTGTGGGCCCAAAAAGTAATGATATTTTATGTAAATTTGTGAATATTGTGAGGATGAAGTTTAGTAAGGAGTTTTCTTTTTTGGGTGTGTAAATTTTTGTGGGACGCCCCAAAAAAGAAATTGGGCAATTTTTTCTGGGCCGGATGGAGTATAATTTGTTGCATTGAAACTTGTGATTTGTTACAGTAAAATGTGCAATTATATTTTACAAACAACATGTATTGCATGTTTCAGTGTTCCAAATTTCTAAAATCATTATAGATAGAACAGTGCACTATAGACTCACTCCAAAATTCTTGGAATGGTAGGATACACTATCGAAAATTTGGGTATAGTAACAGTTCAGCTATTCGAAAAAAAATAATATATTTATACTCAATATGGAATATAGTACGATATACTGAATTATTCGATATAAACGATATGTATCTTTAATTATACGAAAATTCTAAAAGCTTATATACTATTCTCTTTGTCTCTGATACTTTAGCGCATTTAGTGTTTGTGCAAAATCTAATAAGAGAGTTGATTATTATTATTATAAGTTGTTTTTGTGGAAGGGTAAATGGTCTTTCTACTTTATTTAATAAGGTGGTTATTAGGTTAGGGAGAGGAAAGTAATGGCATTGTATGTAATTTTTTAGATGTTTTGAGGGTAGAGTTTAAAGTGATATAGTTGTTTCATTTCTTTTTTTAGAAATATGCCAACAAATTCGGGACAGACTTTTTCGATAAATGTGCCAATGGTTCTGGAACAGAGTGTTGGGGTTATACTGAAAAGTATGTTTTTACTTTGTATAACCAAACTGGATTTTCTTATTTATTTACTGAAATAATATATTAATCACTGTTGCATTAATTATGAATGAATGTTATATATATTTATTGCAAACCAGTTCAATAAGTTAAGTATGTATTACGTTGTAGTTAATTTGGTGATACCAAATCACAGAAGATCAAATTAATAGCTCCTCATAATTAAGTACAAATTCACAACCCAGATGGAAATGAACAAACCATCATGAAAGGTTGAAGTATAAGGCTCAGATTAGCTTGTCTTGACCAAGAGATTATACTAGTGCATTTAGATGCACTGAATAAGGACCTACAGGAGGTACATAATCTCATAACTCCTAGATTCCGCATGCTTAGGATTTACGTGGATTATGTGTACACATGATTGTTTATTTGCTTATTAATTATTATGTTGAATTGATTTAGGAATAATTCATGTTAGTAATTAATTGATTAATTTAAATATGTATTTAAAATCATCTCGAATAAATCCAGACACCCATAATTTTCCCAACAACTGGTATCAGAGCTCTGCTTTCGAGCTCTGACTTTTAAATTGTTATTTAAATTATGTTGGACATTTAATTGAAAATTGGATAGTAGAATTGCTAGATCTGTTTTGCAGGTATCCAATTATCATGGTATTTAATGTGTTTAATTTTTCATGCGTATGAATGTTGGTTTTAATTCGACTCGTTCGGATTTGATTTTCTCGTGAGAAAATCCACGAGTAGATGCGGGTGAAGGCGGCCAAGGCGCACGAGCGTGCGCGGGTACGCGCAGCGCCTGTCGATGCCTGCCGAGGCTGCCGAGGTCCATGTGGGGCGACGCGCGTTGTGCCTAGGCACACGGGCGCAGTCGCTCAGCCAAGTGGCCGGCCAAATGCGGATGAGCATCCCGGCTGCGAGCTACTTGGCATGACGCTTCGAGATGATTTTTTTTTTCGAGACGAACTTGTGGGAGAAATTCAAGACGACATTTCTTCAAGATCAAGCCAAGGAAAATCAAACCATGACAGTTGGATAATTTGTGCCCAATATGTTTATTTTCTGCTTTGCTTGATTTATTGTTGTTTTTCTTATACTTTATTTAATTTGTTTAAATGTGTTTGCATGAGAATTACCCAACGAAAAATCTCAATTTCAAAAATTACTAAGTATGTTTTAATAATTAATTTGGTTTTGAATCAAATTAATTTTGACCTCCATGATTTATTTATTTGTGAAATCTTTTGGAGAAATTCCCCTACGGGACGGCCAAAAGATAGTCTTCACATGAATAAATTCTCAAAAGGAAGATTGTGAATTATTATTAGTGGCGACGATGACCCTCCCAAGATGCTCGATCAAAACGAAGTAGTAATTCTGTATTTAATCATGGTTATTACTTAGGTATAAAATTGATATGCATATACTTCACCGAAGTCCCTGTCAATTCTATATTGGTCAAGTGGGAGACGACTATTAATTTTTTTGAAATTAAAGGTTTATAATTGTTCTTGTTTGTAACCTGCTTGAATGTGATTTAAATGATGACCCCCCCAAGAGGCTCATTTAAATCTGTTTTGAGATGTTGGCGATGCATGTTCATATTTTTTTTGAGATTTTAATATGAATCATATGATCGAATTGTGTGATTTTCTTTGTGTTTATCCAGATATTGACACAAGATGTATGTTTATTTTCAGTTTCATCATGTCACAACATTTTAATCCATTGTTCAATATACTTAAAGACAATCTGCTTACTGGAGAAAACTTTGTTGATTGGTATCGAAAACTTACTATTGTCCTCACTGCACAAAGCCACAACTGGGTTCTGACTACACCCAAACCAGAGAAGCCATCTGACGAGTCAACTAAAACGGTTAAGAAAGAATATGATGACTGGGAGCGTTCTAACGAAATGGCAAAGTGTACCATCTTGGCTTCAATGTTAGATGTGTTACAACACCAACACCAAAACGTTGAGACTGCTGCAGGCATCATGATCAATGTTAAAGCGATGTTTCAACATCAGAACCGTGTGGCTCGCCAGATCACCATGAGGGACATGTTCTCAATGAAAATTGTGGAGGGAACACCCGTAAGGGAGCATGTTCTCCAGATGATGTCTCACCTTAACAAACTTGAGGTGCTTGGAGCTGAATATGATATTGAGACCCAGATCGACTTCACTCCATTCCCTGCCCAAAAGCTTTGAGCAGTTCAGGTTGAATTATCAACTGAACAATCAGAAGTTCATCTTGCCTGATCTGCTGCAAGCTCTTGTCTCGGCTGAAGGGATATTAGGAGAGAGCAAAGCCAATTGGTCCATCTTCAAGAAGAAGAAGAAAACCAAAAATGAAAGCCAAGCTAACTCAAGTGTTTCCAAGGGCAAAGGAAAGGTGAAGAAGGAGGGTGGAGTGAGGAATCCGGCTAAGGGGAAGTGCTTCAACTGCGGTGAAAAAGGACATTGGAGTTCGGCCTGTTCCAAACCCAAAAGGAATGGAAAGAAAGGTAATTCTCACTCACTAGTTGTTGAAACTTGTTTGGCGGAGTATGTTGCCCATTCGTGGGTAGTGGATACGGGATCCACTAATCATGTTTGTTTCACGTTATAGAGGTTCAAGCGGACCCGAAAATTTAGTGGAAATGAGATCCTCATCACGCTAGGCGATGCTACGAGAGTGGCAGCTGAAGCAGTGGGAGAAGTGCACTTGCCTTTTGAAGACAAGACTTTAATTTTAAGAGATGTTCTTTATGTTCCTATTTTTCGGAAAAACCTTATTTCAGTTTCTAAACTATTTGTCGGATGGATATTCTGTTCGTTTTAATAAGCATGTTACTGTTTTGCATAACGATGTGATTATCTGTCGTGGAACTTTACGGAAAAATCTCTATATTATTAACTGTGCACATCACTCACATAATGCATCGTATAACACATCTATTATTTCATGTAAAAGAAAGTGTTCGGTTGACGTCGACTTCTTTGGCACCTAAGATTAGGTCACATTAACCCAAAAATGATTCAAATGTTGGTTCAAGATGGTTCATTGGGGCCTCTCCAGATTAAACCATTTCCAACTTGTGAATCGTGCTTAGAGGGTAAAATGACCAAGAGGGCATTTGGAGCCAAGGGGCTTAGAGCTAAGGAAGTGTTAGAAATTGTTCACACCGATGTGTGTGGTCCAATGCAAATCAAAGCTAGAGGTGGCTATGAGTATTTCGTTACGTTTATCGATGATTACTCACACTACATATACATTTTTCTAATGAAGCATAAATCTGAGACCTTTGATAAATTCAAAGAATTTAAGGCTCAAGCAGAGAATCATAAGGAAAAGACTTCAAGTTTCTACGATCTGATCGTGGAGGCGAATACCTCAGCGATGAATTTTTGAACTACCTGTCGGAAGAGGGGATTACATCCCAGTTGACTGCACCCGGGACCCCTCAACAAAATGGGGTTGCAGAACGAAGAAATAGAACGCTTTTAGAAATGGTAAGTTCAATGATGAGTTATGCAGATTTACCAAAATCGTTATGGGGTTACGCTTTGGGAATAGCGGCTTATATTATAAACTTAGTGCCATCCAAATCAGTTCCTAAAACCCCGAGAGAATTGTGGACAGGGCGCAAGCCCAGTTTAGGACACATCAGGATCTGGGGGTGTCCGGCATACTTGTTGGACAAGGAAGCTGGTAAGTTGGATGCACGTTCAGAATTAAGGTTGTTCATTGGGTATCCCGAAGGAACAAAAGGATGCATGTTCTATGGTCCCGAAGATCAAAAGGTGGTAATCAGTACGCACTTTAGATTTTTGGAAGATGACTATATGAACGATAAAAAGTCTAGAAGTGAGATTACCTTAGAAGAACTTAAGGGGCCAACTCCATTGCCAACTGTACAAAATGATATTCCAATCGTCACACCTACACAACTGGAACCTTGTCGTAGTGGGAGGGTTGTCAGACAACCAGAGCAATTCTTAGGGATAGGAGAGTCCTCGGACTTGATCTCAGGAGAAGAATCAGATCCATGGTCCTACAACGAGGTGATCCAAGACAATGATGTAACATCTTGGCAAACAGCAATGGAAGCCGAGATGGGTTCAATGGATCACAATAAATTATGGGAGCTAGTCGAACCACTTAATGGGGTAAAACCCATCGGATGCAAGTGGGTATACAAGAGAAAGAGGGGACCGGACGGAAAGGTTGAAACCTTTAAAACAAGACTAGTGGCGAAAGGGTACACTCAGAAAGAAGGGATCGATTATGAGGAAACCTTTTCGCCCGTAACCATGCTCAAGTCCATATGTATTCTCTTGTCGATTGCTGCGCATTTAGACTTTGAGATTCGGCAAATGGATGTCAAGACCGCTTTCCTCAACGGAAGTCTTGACGAAGAAATCAATATGCAACAACGCGAAGGCTTCATTGAAAAAGGCCAAGAGCATATGGTTTGCAAGTTTAAGAAGTCCATTTATGGGCTAAAGCAAACATCCCATGCTTGGAATCAGTGTTTTGATCAAGTTATAAAATCCTACGGTTTTGATCAGAACAACTTTGAAAGTTATGTTTACAAAAAGCGTGACGGAACTGCCTTGGTATTTTTGGTACTATACGTAGATGACATACTGCTCATCGGAAACGATGTAAGGGTGTTATCGGACGTAAGGGCATGGATGTCAAAACAGTTTGATATGAAGGATTTAGGGGAAGCCGATCATATCCTAGGGATCAAGATCACTCGAGATCGCAGGAAAAGAATGATCGGGCTTTCGCAGGCCTCATACATAGACACTGTTTTGAAGCGATTCAACATGCAAGATTCCAAGAAAGGCTTTGTGCCCTATAGACACTGAATCCATCTATCCAAAGAGATGTGTCCCAAAACACAGAATGAGATAGATGACATGAAGGGAATCCCTTATGCTTCGGCTGTGGGAAGCTTCATGTACGCAATGCTATGTACGAGATCGGATATCTGCTTTGTCGTAGTCATGGTAGCAAGATATCAAAGCAACCCTGGGAAAGAGCATTGAACTGCAGTAAAGAACATTCTGAAGTATCTGAAGAGAACGAGGGACAAAATGTTGGTTTATAAGTCAAACAGTCTAATCCCCATCGGTTACACGGACTCGGATTTCCAATCAGACGTGGACTCCAGAAAGTCTACCTCGGGTAGTGTATTTTGCATGGGGGGGAGCCATGACATGAAGAAGCGTAAAGTAGAAATGCATCGCCGATTCTACCATGGAAGCCGAATACGTAGCTACTTGTGAAGCAGCGAAGGAAGCGGTTTGGCTCAAGAACTTCCTAGTGGACTTGGACGTTGTCCTGAATTTGCCCAGCATGATCACAGTTTATTGTGATAATGCCGGAGCAGTTGAAGATTCGAGGGAACCGAGAGCACATAAGGCCAACAAACACATTGAAAGAAAATACCATCTTATACGAGAAATCGTTAAGAGAGGAGACATTGAGGTAGCAAAGATTGCATCGGAAGACAACCTAGCAGATCCATTCACAAAGGGTCTTCCTCAGAGTACATTCGAGAGACATGTGGAAGGAATGGGTGTCAAGAACGTTGTCAATCTGCTTTGAGTATAAGTGGGAGAAATATTATTAGGTTCGTGTAGGTGACATTAGATGTTACATAGAACATGAGACATCTTGTAGTATACTTAAAAGCAGACTTCGAGTATAAGTGGGAGATTGTTGGGGTTATACTGATAAGTATGCTTTTACTTTGTATAACCAAACTGGATTTTCTTATTTATTTACTGAAATAATATATTAATCGCTGTTCCATTAAATATGAATGAATGTTATATATATTTATTTCAAACTCGTTCAATAAGTTAAGTGCGTATTACGTTGTAGATCACGGAAGATCAAATTAACAGCTCCTCGTAATTAAGTACAAATTCACAACCCAGATGGAAATGAACAAACCATCATGAAAGGTTGAAATAGATTAACTTGTCTTGACCAAGAGATTATACTAGTGCATTTAGATGCACTGAATAAGGACCTACAGGAGGATAAATTCTTCGGTACTGAATATATAAGAATTAGACCTCAGTGGTGTGTTATTTCTTAATCTCCGTCCCTTAAATAGGATCGTGTGGAATTAATAACTATTGCTTTGACTTACAATAGGAAGAGAGTCAATGTGATTCGATACCTTATATCTTGGGCAATATTATTAATTACATGACGATTGCTGACATTTAATAGGGAGAATCGTGTGCAAGTACGTCTTGCTTGATTTGTCCTTTGGTGGGCTCAAAATCTTTATCATACCAAATCTTGCAATTGGAAATTTATTTTCGGTATGGATAATAACTTTGAGATGTCTTTACTCCAAGGACAAAGATATTAATTAATATAAAGCTTGTTCAGTGGCTTAATTAATTAATGGACTAAGATAATCTTAAACACGAGAAATAATTATCGGGAGTCATACTATAGTAAAGTCGTAATATGGGTTAAGATGGATAGTTCAATATTAATTTTATAGTGGAGTAAATTAATATTAATGGACTTGAATAATATTTGGCTCAATATTATAGCTTCATAGTCCATTGGAGGTCCAATCTTAATTCTCCTAAAGACCCCTCAAATAGCCCAATTAAAGTCCAATTAATGAAAAAGAGAAGAAAATATTTTTGCCTAATATTTCTTATTATTTTCGAAAATTGTAGGAAAAAGGAAGAAATGATTTTTCTTGATTTTCTTGTAGATATTTTATGGAAAGAGATAAATATTCGTGGAATGCATAATTATCCCATAAATTCAAGAAATCAAATCTTGATTCTTTTGCCTTGTATTTTTCGAAAATATGGGATAAAAAGGGGAAGAGATTTTTATGGAAAATTTAAATAAGGAGAAAATAATATAGGAGATATATTCAAGATTTCTTGGAGACTAAGAAAAAGATTTTCTCCCTTAATTTTTTCCTCAAAAAAATCGGCCACCCCTGTCCCTATAAATAGGGGATGAATCTTTCATTCCCAAGTGCAATTTCATATGTTGGAAATATTAGAAATCCACAAAGGTGGTGGCAAAATATTTTATTTTTCTCTTTTGTTAAAATCGTTCGTGTGAATCATCCCACCGGATTACGTTCGTGGACTTGAGACATATTTAGGAAGGCTCTTTGGGTTGATCCAACGTCTCAACGGTTTTGTCTCTACAAGAGGTACGCAATCTCGTAACTCCTAGATTCCGCATGCTTAGGATTTAAGTGGATTATGTGTACGCATGATTGTTTATTTGCTTATTAATTATTATGTTGAATTGATTTAGGATCAATTCATATTAGTAATTAATTGATTAATTTAAATATATATTTAAAATCATCTCGAATAGATCCAGACACCCATAATTTTCCTAACACAGAGGGAGTATAATATTATGGGTCGGTACTTTCGGCAATAACGTATCGAACAACCGCTAAGCGTGACATTGGTAGTAACTTGGCTCACCCAAGATTAGAAATATTGATTGAACTTAATCAAAATAATTGGTACATAAGAGTAACTACAGTGACGGGGTTTTTCATAACTATTATCTCCCCTCCCCTCATTCCCACCCAAAAAATCTTGCTTACTTCCACAACTATGAGGGAATTATAGGGGTATTTGTAAAAAAAATATACTTTTTGAAGTATTGATTATAATTAGTGATTATGAGAAATTGATTAATACTATAAGTTGATAGTGTTGGTGATGCAGCGGGCATATCGAATGAACAAATAACACCTTCTAAGATACGTTGATTCAATAAATGAATACCGTAAAATAGGCAAACAGGGAAAACATTTTTCTTAATTCATCATGCAACTGAATAAAATGTGTACAACCGAGCTCTTTAAATAAGTGCGGAAAACTAATTAAAGATAAATATTAATCCATGAAAATAAATCAAAACAAATAAAAATAAAGATACTAATATTAATATTTTTAAAAATCTTGATTCTCCAAATCAGCTTATAATTATACGAGATTGCTTCACGATCCTCTTGTTAGTGTCAGTGTTCTAGAGACAATCTATTGTAAGGACATAATACTGATTGATATTCAGTTTGATTTAATATTATAGTTCATTTAATATTAATGTATGACAATACACTTGTTTGAGTATTATGTTTGATTGTTTGCATTTATTCATGCAAGTGTTCTCATAAGTCATTGATGTCATTGAGGTTGTGAGAACTCAGATAACTTAAGCATGATTCTCAAATAGCCCCGATCAAGGATCATCAAGAATTGGATATTGATGATGTAATGGATTGGTGTGCGTTCTACATCATACTCTTAGAGAGTGTAGTAAGATCTCACTTACTACGAGATACTAGGTATCTCATAATCGATGCACAAATACCTTAGAGGGTATTGGTATACCCATCCGAGAAACCGTTTGATGTAAGTTCACAATATGTGTCTATGGGTGTATCGGTTAGTGGGAGCAATGCGATACTCCTTTGACTTGAGGTCAATACGCATGACATGTGTGGAGTGATGAACTTTGATCATGACCGACGCTTGCACCCGTCTATGGGTAGATATGACTTGAATTTGGTTCATCACGAAGTGCATGTGCGTAGTAATTAAGCCAAGAATATGATTCATTCCTCAATGTGGACTTAGAGAGAATACTCATCTTCTCATCATAATTGGATCTAAGTCATCGGCCGATGCACGTCAACTTAGACTTTGTGGCTAAGTGTGACATACATAATCAATTAGTGATTAGAGATAATATGATTAAGTTATTTGAATAGACACTTCATCATGTTCAAGACTTAATCGAGTATTTGCGAATGAAAGGAGGAAATCGTAATAGCCCATGTTTTAGTTACAGGTAGTTGCACGTTTCTCGCAACGTACCTCATATATTGAGAATGTCTTATTTATTGTCTAGGGTTCAATTAAGACCGTTAGTTTAACTAATCGCTCGATATATGAGGGTCTTGGGTCACACAACAAGTAATGGTTGTTTACTAATTATAGTTGGTTGATTAAATGTTAAATTGGATTTAATATTTTATTTATGGAGAATTAATTAATAAAGGATTAATTTTGAATTAATTATTATTACTATTTAATTAAATTAGATTTAATTAAATAGAATTCCCAATAAAAATATATGGAATATTATTATTATAGGATTTAATATATATGGAATCAAATCCGTAGAGATTTGATATACATGGAATTAAATCCGTAGAGATTTTATATGTGGGAAATAAATCTAAGAGATTTATTTTATTAGGATTTTTCCTAATAAAGGTTAGCTTAAGATTTAAGCTGGACCTCTCCTATATATATGAGCTCTTGGGAATTCATAATACGTGAATTCATATTTTCTCCATAAAATCTCTAAGTTAGAATTTTCCTAGCAAATTCATCTCGGGGATTCAACACTTGCAGATCTGTGTAAATTAGTAAACGACTGTTACGTGGATACCATAGTTGAGGAATCCGTGTACGAAATGCTGTAAGAATTATTTTACGTTTACTCGTATCTAATTATGCAATTAATTGTTCGTTGTTGGTGAACTGTTTATTTCCGCTGCGCATGTATTACGTGTTTACGTGCCTCTAAATTCCAACACCTCTCACCATCATTCTCACCCTCTTTGAAACGATTCATCCTCGAATCGAAACCAATCTCGTCTCTAATGGAATAAAGTGTAGACAACAAATAGTTGAACTAAAAAATATCGGTTGTTCGAGTGTGGCCCAAAATCTTTAGGCGATAAGATGGATTTCTCATAACACTGCCAATAAAGTAACTATCATAAGCTATAATAAAATAATAGTTATGTGGTGAGACAAAACCTTTATCATCATCAAGGTAGGATTCATTTGACATCGTATCGAGACCCCAAAAATTTGTATTGTAATTATCTTCTGTATCGAAAGTTTCATACGAATCATCTTCAAGAGCGACGTTAAAAATAGGAGGCACAACATCAATTACGGGCTCCTCTTCATCATAAATAGGTGACCCATCATTGTTGTGAATCAAAATATCAAGATTAGAGTGATTCATTGTGGCTTAGTATTTAGTAACACAAATAAGTAATTAATAGAGTTGGGTGTTTCTCACAGCAGTCAGGGTGTTGTACTGACTGTCAATAGTCAGTTAATCTAAACCATAAGATCTAAAATCTAAAGGCTTAAAATTAATGATCTGCTATCTGTTGTACTAAGCGTAGTACTAACCATCGTTCTGCATCATACTAACCATCGTACAGTATCGTACTATCACACTATTATAATAAAATTAATAATTTAAAAATTATTATTATAAATTTACAAGTTTATCTTTACTTAATTTACATTTAAAAAAATTATTTAATTTGAAATTATTAAAATCATTAATTATCTAGGATTTAATTCAAAGATTTATTCTTTCCTGCAAATTATTATCGTCTTCTTTTTCCCCATTCTCCGGTGCGTCGACGTGAAATTTGACAAGAAATTCATTTGATCCAAACAACAATGAATTACAGATTAAACAGAATGCGAATCCGGCGAAAAAGAATCAAAACCATAATCCAAATTAATTGTGTTAAAACATATCTAAATCTGATTAAATTCTTATCAAGAATGAATTACAAAAGCATCAAATTTCATAAATCTGAATCAATATTCCTGAATTACAGGACCTCTAATGGTGGTTGTTGGTTTTTAATTTTTCAAATATTGAGTCTTGTAATCTTTGTAGATTCAACATTTCATTAATCTCTAATTAATTTCCATAATTTATAATATTAATTTTCACAAAAATCAACAGACATTGAAATTATAGTACAATGAAATCAATTTGGGGTGGCGAGACGTGAAGGAGATACAATATTTGGGGTGGCGAGATGTGAAGGAGATACAATGGAGAGGAAGAAGGGATATAATTTTGTTTGCTTATTAGTCTATTAATATAAAGAAAAGATTTGGAAAATATAATTGATTTCATAGTGATAATCCATAAAAAAATAGTTGATTAAATGGATGGTCGCTTGCTAGGCCAGATATATATGGGTTGATTTGGTCCCATTTGATCTGTTATATAGAGTCCAGATTTAATTTTAAAAGGGGATAAATTAGTAAATCACAAAATATAATTTAAAACATAATTTTAAAATAATATATTAGTACAACAGGTACCAAGTCAGTACGACAGAGCGCGATGACACGTGGCGCGATTTCAAATCCTGACTATCAATAGTCAGTACGACACTCTGACTGACGTAAGAAACACCCAATAGAGTTTGGTAACAATAAATTCTTATGATTCATTGTTAGAGAGAATGTTCTTCATAAATGCAAGAACAATTTCAGAGAGGTTTGGTGAGTATTCAATTCTTATATACCATGGCCTTAAATGACCTCTATGTATAATACAATTGGGGAGAGTCGATCCCAGCTGACAGTAGAAGGCGCATTTAATGCCTGCAAATCCATTAAAGCTAAAGATTACAAAATTTGGTTGACTAATGGAGCTCGACTGAGCTCGATCTACCTCGACTAGCTCGCTTGTCAACTTTCTAGGTAAATCCCCGGATTTGCACTGGATTCCTGCGGAGATTACCTAAAGTAGGTACCTAAAACTGTCAAATCGCCAATATTCTCTGAACTCGACATGGTTAAGGAAGATCTTCTGGATGAGATCTCTGACACATGTTAAATCATTATCAAAGTTCTTCGATTCGTCCAGCCAAGTTGGTCGACCTCGTTATCTCTGAGTATGCGAACTACATGGCTCACTCCAGTAGCCGAGGAGGCCTACTTAGCTGAATTCTTCTAATTCTTCTGAGATTCTCGATATAGGATTTGATGTGATAAAAGGGGGGTTGGGCTCCACCTTGTATTTTATCTCATCCAACAATTTTCCCTAGGTCACATTCCTTAGCTCGTCTGGGTGTGCGAGCTATTTATCTGACGTGTAAAAATGTTGGCGAGGTCGATTAGCTTCCTGGATACGCTCGATAACTTTCTCGATACGTGATCTTCATGAAGGTTGCTCGCCTCGACTATCGTGCTTACTAAATAGGCAATGATGGCGCAAGGGGAATACATGCTCTACTCGAAAGGTTGCAAACGGCTTGACGCGCTCTCGTCTGGCCCACACGCTAAGTAGCAAAAATCTGGTTTTGGCCCTCCTTTTCTATTTTTGAAACTCTGCAACTCCTTAGACGATTTCCGGTGAGAATTTCTGCATTTCACCGGCGAAATCTTCGTGCGTTCTTCTTGGCCCTGAATTCAGTTTGCAAAGGTACAGATTGACTTCTCTTTTCTTCTTCTCCTATTTGTTTTATTGGGAATGGCCTCGGATAGTCATAGCAAAATGGGGAACGCCGCGACGTCGGGAAATCGGAGCCACCGCCCTGGGAAGGAGACCATGGTGAAGGTGACATCGGATTCGACGCCACTTAAAGTGGGGGCATCGATTTTCACTCATAGAAGGTGGTTGTGCACCGTAATTGAGTCGCCTCCGCCCGTTGGGGATGAACGTGAGAGTGGTGACGAAGATGAACCGTCGCCCAATGTTTCAGGGTCCTTTGACAGTAATGAGTTTAAGTGGATGGAGGCTACGACCATTGCTGAGGTGTATCATGGCGAGAGGCTGATTGAATCTTATTAAGAGTACCTCATCCAAAACCCTTTCCGCATTGCTCCCAAACCGACCCTCATTCCAACCAAAATTGCATATGCGGCGAACTCAGTTGAGAGTTCGGTAATAGAGTCCGATCTGCTGGTAAATCGAACTATGTTCTGTGTTCCTAGCGATGTCTATATTAGGATGCCAAGCGAGAAGGAATGTTTTGATCAACCTCCTCCAGGATGTGTTGCGATGAACTATGACTCGATGGTCGTGGGAGTTCGTTTTCCTTTACACCCATGGATTAGCGAGCTCCTGAATTTCTGGAAAGTGGCTCCGACAAAGATTACTCCAATTGGGTGGAGTACCGTCATTGGGTTGATAACCTTGTTCGGTCGCGTCCAAAAATCGTGTTTTCCCTAGTGCGGGTGGAGTTGAATTTTCTGACATCCGTTGGCGAGGTGGGAAGCCGACATTGTGTACTATTATGTCAAAGCTCCCCCGTAGCTGAAAATTGTAGACAATATTCTGGACAAGAATTCTGGCTGGACACCGAAATTTTGGTTCGTGGGGGTTCCCGACAAAGTCCGGTTTATGTACGCAACGTGTTGGGCTACTTGACAATACCAACCTCTTATCAGAGCTATCGACATAAGTTACTTAGTTCACACAGAGCTCATGTTGTACCGATTTAACTCTTCTTTCTTTTTTCATGCACCTCGGCTGTGAAACCTGAAAAGCTATCAAAATCCTTTATGGTTAGATTGATTCAAGTTTGTCTCCTTCCGGTGGAAGAGAGGTATTTTCTCACTTTTCAAGACGAGAAGCTCTGGGAGCAAGTTGGCTTGGAGATAATTCCTTGTCACTTTCTTGACTCGAACTTGGCAAGAATATACACTTTAATTTAAAGAAAATTACCTCTTATTATTTGGCCTTTCAGGCAACCTCCGGGCTTTTACTCATTCTTAATGACCTCCTGTCTTGCAGTTGAGTTTGTCGTTCCTATTTGAATTACTGAGCAAGCCATTCTTGAGAAAATGGATAACTTTAACCCCAACGTTCTCACCGAGAAAGTTAAATTGGCCATCGAATTGAAGAAAAAGAACATGAGAAGAAAAGGAAGGAGGATCAATCGAAGAAGCGCCAGGCCTCTGGGGCTCTTAAGACCAAGACTCGGGCTTCACCTCGGTCCCGAATGGTGAAAAGGGGGGATGAGACACCTGACCCCGAGCCGTAGGCTTTCAAGAAGCTCACCCTGGTTGACTCAGAAGAGCTGAGAAACTCTCCCACCGGAAGCTCGTTATCTCGGGCTCAGCCTGTGTTCCCTCGATCAAGGTTAAAATTACCCGCCGGCAAGATTGCCTTGCAGAGGACGACACTTTATTGGGGTTGAATGACGATCTGGTCATCAGGTATTTGTTTGGAGTCTTTGTTTTGTCAATAATCTCCTCCATCTATCGATTTTTCAAACTTTTGTTGTTCGCCTTTTCGAAGATATGGGTCTGAGGATGGCATTTTCTAAAGAGCGACGACCAAGAGTTATATGTGGTCGCGCACTCCTGCCACCAATGATCCTCAACCCTCCTATCTCTGAGAAATGTATGCTGATGCTTCAAGGTCATGGACGCTATCGCTGACCGAGGAGGCAGACCAGCAGAAGTTTTACAACAACATGACTGCCTCGATGGCCCAAGCCTATCGGTCGCTGGCCTTTCTCGAAAGGAGTCAGGAGAAGTATCATAAGGCTCGAGCTCAGTACGACCGCTCCGAGTCAGCCCGCCAATCGCTCAAGAGCGATTTGGAAAGGGTCTCTAAGAAGAGGGAGGAAGTCGTCGAGAAGATGAAGAGCGCTGATAGCAAGGCTAAAGACTTGGCTCAATCCTTGGGAAATCGCGAAGCAGTACAAACATGATCTGAGACGGCGAGGAAAGAGGCTACCAAATACAAGACCCTGACCGACCAGAAGATCTCCGACCTCGAGGAACATATCCGACAATTGCAGGTTGAGAAGCAAGATTTCTAGGCCACCATTCAAGAGACTAAAACTAATTTTTCAAATTTTGCCTACGTCTTCGCTTATGGGAACGTAGTATGGGCTGCTCATCAGTCCGACCTTGATCTTCTGGTAGTGCTGGCCTCTATGCGGGAGAAACTGATTTCTTACATGAAAGTTAACCCCGCCGCGCCTGATGTTCAGCTTCCTCTAAAGGATTTGATTCCTTATGGTTGTGACTTCTCTTTCATTCCTTCCTCGGTTCCTATTTATGACGTCGTCGATTTTATGGCTGCGATGACTACTGGCGAGGTAGGGAACACCGAGGATGTCGAGGAAGTTAAAGCTAAAGAGGAGGTCTAGGGAGATGAAGATGTGGAAAAAGAAGGCACGGGTGAGTAGGCATAGGTCGATGCCGAGGTTGGAATTCAAAGTGCCCAAGATACATGCACCTTGATTGCTCCCCTCTACTGGGGATGTTTATCTCAAGGTGATCGGACCTTTAGAGCCTTCAGTTGCTTAGCTTGCTTACTAGGATTCCTCTTTTCTGAAAAAATTTGGACTATTTTAGTTCGCATTCTGGCTTCTATAATTTGCCCCTTTGGGCCTCTTGTATTTCTCCTTTCAGGCTTTATCAATGAAACTTTACTTTTACCACTTTATTTTTATGGGCTTAGAACCTTAATAATATTTCCGTTTTGAATTAACTCGTTAATCGATTTGCGAAGTAAGTTGTAACTTATAAATCCATGAGCCTAAATTATGGGAGATGACCTCAATGGAGGTCGCTCACCTATCCAAACTTTATATTCTTGAATTTATAAATTATGAATTGATTGTCTTAATTATTTGGAAGTCAGTGCCTCGGTAATCCTTAAGTTTCTACACACAAATATTGGGGTGCGACCTCCTTGGAGGTCGATTATCTACCCTTGTTCTTGAAATTTAAGGATTGCGACTTGGTCGTCTTATCTGTTTGCGACCTTAATGTCTTTGATAATTTTTAAGTTTTTGAACATAAAGTTTGGGGTGGTCCTCCTTGAAGGTCGACTACCTGCCCCTTGTTCTTGAACTTAAGAATTGTGACTTGGTCGTCTTATTTGTTTGCGACCTCAATGTCTTGGGTATTTATAGGTTTTGAACGTAAAAGTTGGGGTACGACCTCGTTAGAGGTCGACTACCTACCCCTTGTTCTTGAACCTAAAAATTGAGACTTGGTCGTCTTACTTGTTTGAGACCTTAATGTCTTGGTGATTCTTAAATTTCTGAACATGAAGTTTAGGGTGCGATCTCCTTGGAGGTCGACTACATGCCCCTTATTCTTGAATTTAAGGATCAATTGTTTGCAGGTCGTCTTATTTGTTTGCGACCTTGTTACATTAACATTTTTATTTGAGGACCATATTTTCGAAAATGATCTCTTTAGAGGTCATCAACCGGTTCCTTAAGTACATAAATATAAAAATGTAAAAATTGAAACACTGATCTAACTTGGACAATTTCATAATGAATTGCGATCAAGTGCTACAAAGTATGGATCTCTTGATTACAAACTATTACATTATTGACAATACTTCTTAAGGTAGGTCGCATTCCATGGGTATTGAGTTGGGATACCATTGGTTTCCTCGAGCTCGTAAGCTCCATTTGATAAACATTTTGAAATTTTCAACGGGCCTTCTCAGTTTGGTCCAAACACGCCTTTCTGAACTCCTGGATTTCGTCACAAATGAGGTCATCTACTTTGAATTTCCGGATCTTTATCTTCAAATTGTAGTACTCCTCCGATTGTTGCTTATAGGTCGCGTTCCTTAGGTCGGAAGTTAACCTCTTCTCTTCAAGCAGATCGAGCTCGATAGAAAGGGCTCAATCATTTTCCTCCGTGATTGTTTGCGAGGTCCTGTGGTTCTTAACCAAGATCTCGATTGGTATTATTACTTATTTTGTTCCAAAGGTAAGCGCGAAAGGTGTTTCGCCCATTGAATTTCAAAAATTGTTCGATAAGACCAGTGTATCTCGGGGAGCTTGTGAGCCCCCAATCCGTTGGCGCCGATGAGCTAGGCCTTGAGAGTGTGTGTGGTTATTTGTTACCTGCCTCCACCTGCCCATTCGACTGAGGGTGATAGGGGGTGGAGAAAAATTTGGCGATCTTCCACTTCGTTCGATCTCGAAACCGTTGAACTGCTTTCCATTATCCTAAACAATTGCCTATAGGAGCACGAAAATACATATTATATTCTTTCAGATGAACCAGATGATTTTCTCTTGGTCGGTCTTCCTTAGAGACTCTGCTTCCACCAACTTGGTGAAATAATCGACCGCAACCACTGCGTATTTCACCGTGCCCGGGGCCATTGGAAAAGGTCCAATTAGGTCGATGCACCACTTTGCAAATGTCCAGGGGCTGTAGATCGATGTCAACTCTTCAGGAGCTCGCTTGATTATTGGGGTGAAAACTTGGCATCTCTAGCAGGATTTCGTATATGCAATCGTGTCCTTTCTTAGACTCAGCCAGAAATAATCTTGTCTGATCGTCTTATAAACAAGTGATTGCCCCTGTGTGATTTCCGCAGACTCTTTCATGAACATCCTTCAAAACTCTCTTTCCTTCTTCGGGTGTGATACATTTGAGGAGAGGCAGCGATAAACTCCTCTTATATAACTGATTTGCAATCATGACGTACCTCGCCGCCCTTAGTTGTAATTGGAGAGCTAGCATGTTGTCTTCAGGTAGAATTCCAGTCTCGATGTACTTGATGATGAGAGTCATCTAAGTTTCATGCGGTACCTCAATTTGGAAAATTAGGAGATGATCACCCAATGGTCTTGTATGCCTCGTCCGTACTGTCTCATTTAAATCAATCATGGTTCGACAGCCAGATGGGGCGGTTAACTTAGTGACCGCAATTTTTCCATGCTTGAAGCTCCTTCCGAAGTGGCGAGTTGGGCCAGCGTATCCACCTATGTGTTTTCTGCCCTCGTGATCTGCTCGATGTAGATCTGCTCAAATTTCTTCAAAAGGCTCTTGGCGACCTGTTGATATTTTATCATCTACTCACCCCTAGCTTCATATTCTCTGGACATCTTACATGCGACCAGCTGTGAGTCGCAGAAAAACTTCAGTCTTCAAACTCCTATTTCCATCGTCATTTGTAAACCATTAATCAAGGTCTCGTATTCTGCCTCATTATTCTTAGCGTGTAAATCTTAGCTGATGGCCGTTGTAAAGGATTATTGATCGGGACTGAGGAGGACTATCCCTGCCCAACTCATGAACTTTTTGAAGAACCATCCACGTATAACTCCCAAGGGGTGTTGATCGAAATCTCAATCCTTTCAGGGATGGTTAGCTCAACCAAGAAATTAGCGAGTACTTGAACTTTAATAGACACCGAGGTGAGAAAGTAATGCCAAATTGGTTGATCTCGATAGACCATTTACGAAGTCGACATGTTGTATCAGGTCGATGTATAATCCGCCAAAGTGGCATAGTTGTAAGGACCTTGATCTAATGATCGAAAAAATATTGGCGAAGTTTCTACACGCTCATCACCAAAGCGTATGTGAGTTCTCTAGTAGCAGGTATCTTAGCTCGGCGTCGTTGAGTGTCTCACTGATAAAATATATCGGCAAATGAAATTGCCCCTCAGCTCGGACCAATACTGAACTAAGTGCAGACTCTGAAGCTGCTAGATATTGAAAAAGTTTTCTCCCGGGATTGATTTGATAGAATCTGGGGAGATGACAAATATTCTTTGAGTTGCTCGAAGGTGAGCTAACTCTGTGGGGTCCAAGAAAATTTGTCTTTTTTCATTGTATCATAAAAAGTCTTACACTTATCCTTCAATTAGGAGACGAATATGTTCAAGGCCACCAAGCATCCAGTTAATCTCTGCACCTCCTTCATGTTTTGAGGTGCCTTCATGTCTAGTATTTCTTTGATCTTCGATGGGTTTGCCTCATTACCATGTCCAAAAATGTATCTGAACCGACTTTGAAACTACATTTCTTCAAATTCAACTTCATGCTATATTTTCTCAAGATTTCAAAAGTTTGGGCGAGTTGGGTAAAATGATCTTATTTTCACTCGCTTTTCACAATAATGTCGTCGATGTAGACTTCCATAGTCCACCAAGAACTAATAGTCCAATCTCGTCAGCGAACATCATGTTTACCAAACACTAATAGGTCGCTCCTGTGTGTTTGAGTCCGAAAGGCATCCTCTTCCAACAATATCTTGATTAGGAAAAAAATATATTATTGGTCTTCTTTATCCATAGTGATCTGATGATATCCGACAAAAGCATCCATAAAAGACATCATTTCATGGCCGACTGTGTTGTCGATCAGATGGTTGATGTGAGGCATTGGAAAATAGTCTTTCAGGCACGCATCGTTCAGGTCGGTGAAATCAATACACAACCTTCAGGAGTTGTTCCTTTTTTTTACGAGCACCACATTCGCCACCAACCGTGGGTTGATCAGCCTGCTTGATTAGTTTATTATTGAGCAGCTTCTTTACTTCTTCTGCTAAAGCATATACTTATCGGGACCGAACTTATGCCTCTTCTACAAGACTGACTTCCTCGATGGATTGATGTTCAGCTTATGGCAGGCAACCTCGGGATCAATTCCTTACATATCTTCACGTTATCATGCGAAGACATCTAGATTTTGTTTAAGGAAATCTATCACTTGACCTTGTATGCCACCTGGAATTTTTGTCCCAGTGGTGGGCGAGCTGGATCGACTGGAATTGTTTCAAGTTCTTCTATGGGTGTGGCCCTTTGTTCGCTTTTTCTGACTCTTAGATCACAAATCGGACTTTGCTTGGTGAGGTCTTCATCCATTGACTCGAAATTGAGATGTGGTTCCAAGTAGGGAAGATCCCCTGAGGATTGACCTTCTTTCGTTGGATTTTTATCTTCATTCATCTCGATTTCGCTCGATAGATCGACATCGTCTTCCTTTAAATCATCCTTTTGTTCAACTTAGCTGTCTATTTCCATTTTATTATTTTCTTCATTTTTTTGAAATGAGGTGATTTATTTGATTATCTTGCCCCCATTTTAGATTGACGACCAAAATAAAAAGTAAAGTTTAAATCAAGACATATATAGGTCAAACACTTTCTTGTAAATATCTGGTCACCTTTCACAGTGTCGATCTTCCCATCAGATCCAAAAAACTTAATATAGTAGAAATAAGACGAGGACGCAACCCTAAATTCATGCTCAAAAGGCCTACCGAAAAAGACATTGAAAGTTGAAGGCATGTCTATGATTAAAAAATCAAGTTGTCTAGACTTGAGGCGATCTCCACAACTAGGTGTATCATTCCGTAGGGTTGCACCAACTGATTCCCAAAACCTTTGATCGCGATCTTGCATGGTTCAATGTAGTCAATAAATCCTCCAAGCAAATCTAAAATTTTCTTGAACATTATATTGCAAAATGCCCCATTGTCCACCACTATGCGATGAACAAGTGCTCCCATGATTCTTGGTGAAATGACCAAAGGGTCTCAATTGGGGTAGACAACCCCCAACCTTATCTTTCTTGGAGAAAGCAAGCATATCCGACTTTGGCATGATGGTGTTAATTGGTAGGCAGCTCAAGGATATGTTGTCGAGAGCTCGCAGCTTGGCCTTCTAACGTCGGCCTAACAGAGATGTTGCCGGGAGCAGGCTCCCGAGTGTGCCCCTCTTGGGCATATCATGTAGATTATCCGTCCTTCGGCACCTTTTGGAATCTGGGGACCTCGACGCTCCTGGTCGAGCTGCAGATGAGCTTGATTATTGTTCCTTGACTGTTGCTTGTTATGGTTCTGATTAATCCTTGGCTTGATGTACTCGCTGGGCTTCCCTTCCTCGTAGAGTTTCCACAATTGCCTCAAGAGATCCCGACATTCCCCAGTGTTGTGGTCAATGTTGTAATAGTTACAATACTTGTTCGGATTCAACTTGTCCGCCTCTTTCTGAATTTTCCTCGATTTAAGGAGTGGATGTCTCTCCCCAATTGTTGTGAACACTTGTGCCAGATTCATACTTAAAACTTTGAGGAGTTTCACCTGTTGGAATATAGAGGCACGTAAACACGTAATACATGTGCAACGGAATTAAACAGTTCACCAAAAATGAACATATAATTGTATAATTAGATACGGATAATCATAAACATAATCCTTATAGTAAATTGTACACAAATTCCTCTACTATGGTATCCACGTAATCCCCGTTAGCAGATACGCACAGATTTGCTAGCGTTGAATCCCTGAGACGAATTTGCTAGGAAAATTCTGACTAGAGATTTTATGGAGAAGTTAGGTTTTCTTGTAGTCATTTAATGAATCCTTAGGATCTCATATATATAGGGGAAGCTCAGCTTAAATCTTAAGCTATTTTTATTAGGAATATTTACTCAAAACTTTAATGTTGGATATCGTTTCTTTTAAGGACCGTTTGGTAGCTTTTAAAGAGAAGAGGGGGAGAATGGAGAAGGAAGGCCAATATCCAGAGCATTAGTGGGATTCAGAGGAGGCTAAAAAAATTTGGGAAGTGGGTTAACTTATGGGGTTATCTTCGAACGGGGATGAAATCCAGACTTTGAGGAATGTGGAATCACTAGAAGGTTCGAGTAGGATTCAAACAGAAATGGACATGGAGCTAAATGCAAGAATTAATCAATGAAGATCATGAACTACAATATCAGAGGCTTGGGGTGGAGAGCGAAATGCAAAGAGGTACATGAATTCATTAAAAAACATTGTGTAAAATTTGTGTGCATTCAAGAAACAAAAAAAGAGAGCATAGATGAATTTGTGATTAAGTCAATATGGGGTAGTTGTAATTGTGGTTGGCATATAGGGAGTCGGACGGGAGGTCAGGGGGAATTTTGTCTATATGGAATGCAGGTTGTTTTACTGCAAGGAGTTGTTGGCATTTGCAAGGGGCAATAGCGGTATCGGGGGTTTGGGGTCCAAATCGAATTGAATTTTGTGTGTTTAATGTGTATGCACCTTGTTCTTTTGCAGGAAAGACTCAAATTGTGGGATCGATTGCAGATAATGGTGGACCAGAATGCAGAAAGTTGTACGTTTGTAGTGGGGGATTTCAACTCAATTAGACATGGCAAGTCGAGGGTCTTATATAAATAGAAGTGACATTCTGGCATTTGATAATTTTATTAGAGATACTGGCCTAATCGATCTGCCTCTCCATGGAAGATTGTACACGTGGTACAGGTCGGCGGTTCATGCAAAAGCATAATTGATTGCGTGATGCACAACAATAAGTGGCTGCTTCAATGTGCCGAATTCTTTCCACAAAGCCCTCGGAAGATCCTTATCAGACCACTGCCCGATCATTATGGAAATTAAGGTGAAAGACTGGGGGCCAAAACCTTTCAGATTCGTTAATGTGTGGCACTACCATGCAAGTTTCAGAGATTATGTGATTTCCAAGCGGAGGAGCTACGAGATTGAGGGATGTGGCAGCTATATTCTCAAGGAAAAATTCATGAAACTCAAGGCAGACCTGAAAATCTGGAACGAGGAGGTGTTCGGTTCTCTAGATAAAAGGATTGAGGATAAAAGAAAGGAGATACTTCTGATCGACACACAAGATGAGGTATTTGGTCTTGATGAGCCAGAGATCTATAGGAGGAATGAAGTCCGTGTGAGGCTGTTATGTGACCTTAAATTAAAAGATTCTCTGTTAAAGCAGAAAGCAAGAGCGAAGTGGATTTGGAAGCGAGATGTCAGTACTAGTTTTTTTCATAAAATCATCAAGAGACGGAAATGCAACGAAATTGTGGGGGTTTCAATCAATATCAAGAAAGGAGCGGAAAATTTCTTTAAAAGCTATTAGTAATTTTGCCAACGTAATTCACCACTTGAATAACATAGGAAATGCATTCACATAGTAGATAACTTAACAATTTATTTAAAACATAAAATAAAGAATAACACATGCAATAGAGCTCTACTAACCACTGTAGAAAATAAAGCAATTAAAACCCCACCTTATATGAATATCGTTGATGAAATGGATACAAACGCCGTATAGCTTATTCCTCGTATATACCGTCGCCTAACATAAAATTACATTTATTCAAAAAATAAATCCTTGAATTAAAACAATATAAATCCTAATTAAAACTCTCAATTTTAACAACACCCAGCATAATTCTAAAATTTCTAATAAACAAATATTCCTCTTTAGCCCAATCTGATTTGATCTACTGTCTTAATCTTTATGAGTAAACTATCTAATAAATATTTTAGTTAATTAATCCAGAGCCTAATTCCATATACACATCAACAGTATATGCTCTACAAATCCTCAAAGCAATCTTGTAACTAATGATGCCCATAATCTGCATCTCATGTGCATGCCATTACATATATAATTCTGATTAACAGTAAGCTTATTAATCTAATAAATTTATTCATCCCACAACCTTGCGTTTATCACCAAATAATTGAAGATCAAATACCTATCAAATTAACCAATTGCATACGGACATCACTTTACATACTTATGAATGTATATATATATAAGTATAACTAGATCAAAGATAAAATAACAGATCGAAGATTAAAAAGAGAAGGGGAGAAAATACTGTTTGTCAGAAGGCTGCTCAAGAAGAAATAACCGTGAACTTGTGTGGCTGAAAAATTGTTGTTTGCGTATATGTGAGTATATGATTTTTATGATAAAACTTCATGTATATAGATGTATTAAAATTAGGTTTGGGCTTGGCTTAAAATATATAAGTGTAACTAAATTTAATTTAGGCTTTTGGGCTCAAATAAGATAAGTGCAATATGATTTAAATATTAAAAGGGTTTCAGTTTAGGTTTAAATAAATAAGGATTAAAATTTAAAAATCTCATTTATATAAATATATAAAAAGAGGCTTGAGCTTGAATGAGATAATGACTATATGATTTAACTATTAAAAGATGCTTTTGAATCCTTATCTCAAAATAATATGAATTATAATAATTTTATAAAAGAATAAGTTAAATAAATAATTAAAAGATATGTATATAAAGAGGGAAGATGAGCAATTTTTACCTGAAAAGTAAATGTGATTAAAATCATTTAAATTCACTCATTGACCATATTAATTTGGACGTTTCAAACTTGAAAGATTAAAACAAAACCTAATTTTGTGATAATTTAAAGTTAATACTTCTAAAAGAAATGTCTAAAAATTAATACTCATATTAAATTCAGAAAATGTAACTGAAAAGAGAAAGTTAGGGGAAAAACTTATGGACTACAAATTAATCTCTTTCTAAATGGATTAGGAATTTTAATATAATGAAAAAATAAAATAAACAATAAATATATATATTCTTTTAAAAAAATTGTGGATATTACAGTTATCCTTGAGGCTAAACAAAATTTTGGATTCAATAGTATCGGAGAAGTACATATTTTAGACAGTGTTGTCATCCTCAATGAGGTAATTGAGGAAGTAAATGCCAGAAAAAGTCAATGCTTGCTATACAAAATTGACTTCGCAAAGGCCTATGATTCTATTGACTGGGGGTATCTGTGTATGATTATGAACATATTTGGATTTGATGGTAAGTGGACTAAGTGGATCATGGAGTTTGTAAAGTCTGCCTACGCATCATTTCTAATTAATGGTATTCCGACGGAGGAATTTCACCTGGAAAGAGGCCTTCGACAAGGGGACCCTCTTTCCCCTTTTCTCTTCCTTATTGTTGTTGAAGGTCAAAGCATAATGCTTAATAAGGCTATTAGGAGAGGCCTTTTTGAACCAATTTTGGTGGGCAAAGATAACATTTGGGTGTCTCATCTTCAGCTTGCCGACGACACAATATTCATGGGTAAAGCAACCCCAGAAAATGTCATTTTCTTGAAACGATTCATAACCAACTTTGAGATGGTCGAAAATTAGGGCTTTATTTTTTCTATGGGAGATTTCCTTGTATCTTCTCAAAATACAATCTTGAATATATCCAATATATTCTATATCCCATAAATAAATCCCAACAAAATATCCCCTTATTTATATATATATGCAATTTTCGAAAATCCCATATAGAGAAGAAATAAGATTTTTGATTTTTCTTGAATTTATGGGATAATCTTGTATTTCAAGAATACATATCTTTTTCCATAAAATCTTTCCAAGAAAATCTTTTCTCTCTCTTCCTCATATTTTTCAAAAATATCATGAAAAATTAGGCAACAGTATTTTCTTCTATTTTAATCACATTTTTCAGTTATTGGACTTTATCTTTGGGCTACTAAAGGGGCATTTAGGAGAATTAAGATTGGACCTTCCAATGGACCTTGAATTATCAAATATTGAGCCACAATATTATTCAAGCCCATAAATATTAATTAATCTCACTACATAATTAATATTGCACTATCCATCTTAACTCATATTATTGTAATATATCCCGGTTATTATTTCTCGTGTTTAAGATTATCCAGTGCATTAATTAATTTAAGCCACTGAAAAGCTTCATATTTAATTCCTTGGATTAAGAACGACTCAACATTATTATCCATACCAAAAACTAATTCCACTTGCAAGATTTAGTATGTTAAAACTTATGAGCCTCCCAAGGGACAAATCACGCAAGACGTACTTGCACACGACTCTCCGTATTAAATCTTAGCAATCGTCATGTAACTAATAATATTGTCCAAGATATAAAGTATTGAATCTCATTGATTCTCTACCCAACGTAAGTCAAAGCAATAATTATTAATTTCACACTACCTATTTAAGGAACAGAGATTAAGAAATAACGAAACACTGAGGTTTAATTCTTCTATATTCAGTACTGAAGAATTTATCCTCTTGTAGGTCCTATTCAGCGCATCACAATGCACTAGTGTAATCTTTTGGTCAAGACAAGCCAATCTCAGCCTTACACTTCAACCTTTCACGATGGATTGTTCATTTCCTTCTAGGTTGTGAATTTGTACTTAGTTATAGGGAACTGTTAATTTGATCTTCTGTGATCTGGTATCACCAAATTAACTACAATGTGACACGTACTATTTATTGAACATATATGCAGTAAATATATATAACACTCAATCATATTTAATGCAACAGTGATAAATAATTTATTTTCAGTAAATAAATAAGAAATTCAGTTTGGTTATACAAAGTAAAAAGCATACTTTTCATTATAACCCCAACAATCTCCCACTTATACTCAAAGTCTGCTTTTAAATATACTACAACATGTCTCGTGTTCTACGTGACATCTAATATCATCTACACGAACCTAATAACACTTCTCCCACTTATACTCAAAGCAGATTGACAACGCTCTTGACACCCATTCCTTCCACATGTCTATCGAATGTATTTTGAGGCAGACTCTTTGTGAATGGATCTGCTAGGTTGTCTTTCGACGCGATCTTTGCCACCTCTATGTCTCCTCTCTTAACGATTTCTCATATAAGATAGTATTTTCTTTCTATGTGTTTGCTGGTCTTGTGGACTCTTGGTTCCCTTGAATTTGCAACTGCTCCGACATTATCACAATAGACCGTGATAGTGCTGGGCAAATTCAAAACTACGTTTAAGTCCACTAAGAAGTTCTTGAGTCAAACCGCTTCTTTCGTTGCTTCACAAGCAGCTACATATTCGGCTTCCATGGTAGAATATGCGATGCATTTCTACTTAACGCTTCTCCATGTCATGGCTCCTCCTCCCATGCAAAACACACTACCCGAGGTAGAATTTCTGGAATATAAATATGATTGGAAATCCGAGTCCGTGTAACCGACGGGAATTAGACTGTCTGATAGATAAACCAACATTCTATCCCGAGTTCTTTTCAGATACTTCAGAATGTTTTTAACTGCAGTCCAATGGTCTTTCTATGGGTTACTCTGATATCTTGCCACCATGCCTACGGCAAAGTAGATATCCAGTCTCGTACACAACATTACATACATGAGTCTTCCGACAGCCGAAGCATAAGGAATGCCCTTCATGTCATCTATCTCCTTTGTGTCTTAGGACACATCTCTTCGGATAGATGAATTCCATGTCTGAACGGTACAAAACCTTTCTTGGAATCTTGCATGTTGAATCGCTTCAAGACAGTGTCTATATATGAAGCCATAATAAACCGATCATCCTTTTCCTGCGATCTCGAGTAATATTGATCCCTAGGATATGACCGGCTTCTCCCAAGTAATTCATATCAAACTGTTTTGACAGTCATGCCCTCACGTCTGACAATACCTTTACATCGTTCCCGATGAGCAGAATATCATCTACGTATAATACTAAGAATACCAAGGCAGTTCCGACACGCTTCTTGTACACACAACTCTCGAACTCATTTTGATCAAAACCATAAGATTTTATAACCTGATCAAAACATTGATTCCAAGCACGGGATGCTTGCTTCAGTCCATAGATGGACTTCTTGAGCTTGCAAACCAGATGCTTTTGGCCTTTTTTAATGACGCCTTCGGGCTGTTGCATATAGATTTCTTCTTCAAGACTTCCATTTAGAAAAGCTGTCTTGACATCCATTTGCAGATCTCAAAATCTACATGCACAGCTATCGACAAGAGAATACGGATGGACTTAAGCATGGATACAGGAGAAAAGGTTTCCTCATAATCGATCCCTTCTTTCCGAGTGTACCCTTTTGCCACAAGTCTAGCTTTGAAGGTCTCTACCTTCCCGTCTGGTCCTCTTTTTCTCTTGTATACCCACTTGCATCCAATGAGTTTTACCCCATTAAGTGGTTCGACTAGCTCCCACACTTTGTTGTAATCAATTGAACCCATTTCGACTTTCATTGTTGTTTTTCAAGAATCTGCATCCTTGTCTTAGATCACCTCGTTATAGGACCAGGGGTTTGATTCATTATCACCGGGGACCAAGTCCGAAGACTCTTCTATCGCCATGAACCGCTCAAATCGTCTAACAACCCTCCCACTACGACGAGATTCCATTTGTGTAAGTGTTTCGCTTGGTATGTCAACTTGTACAGTTGGCATTGAGGTTGACCCTCTTAGTTCGTCTAAGGTAATCTCACTTTTAGGCTTTCTTTCGTTCATATAGTCTTCTTCCAAAAATCTAAAGTGCGTACTTATTACCACTTTCTGATCTTCGGGACCATAGAACATGCACTCCTTCGTTCCCTCGGGGTACCCTATAAACATCCTTAATTCTGAACGTGGATCCAATTTACCAGCTTCCTTGTCCAACACGTAAGCCAGACACCCTCAGATTCTATGTGTCCCAAACTGGGCTTGTGTCCAGTCCACAATTCTTTAGGGGTTTTGGGAATCGATTTGGATGGCACCAAGTTTAGAATGTAAGACGTTGTTTCCAAGGTGTGACCCCAAAACTATTTGGGTAGATCCGCATAACTCATCATTGATCTGACCATTTCTAAAAGAGTTATATTTCTTCGTTCTGCAACCCCGTTTTGTTGAGGGGTTTCGGGTGCAGTCAACTGGGATATAATCCCTTCATCTGACAGGTAGTTCAAAAAAATCATGGCTAAGGTATTCGCCTCCACGATCAGATCGTAGAAACTTGATATGTTATTCCCTATGATTCTCTGCTTGAGCCTTAAATTCCTTGAATTTTCAAAGGTCTCAGATTTATGCTTCATAAGAAAAATGTTCCCATATCTTGAGTAATTATTGATAAAAGTAACGAAATACTCATAACCTCCTCTAACTTTGATTGACATTGGACCACATATATCAGTGTGAACGATCTCTAACACTTCTTTAGCTCTATTCCCCTTGGCTCAAAATGCCCTCTTGGTCATTTTACCCTCCAAACATGATTCGCAAGTTGGAAATGGTTCAACCCGGAGAGACTCCAATGAACCATCTTGCACCAACCTTTGGATCCTCTTTGGTTTAATGTGACCTAATCTTAGATGCCAAAGAAGTGTCTCGTTCACGTCTGCTGAATGTTTTCTTTGGTACTTGAAACAGTTAATGTGTTATAGGATACATTTCGTGAGTGGTGTGAACAGTATATAGTGTAAAGATTGTTCGACAACGTTCCATGACAGATAAGCAGATCATTTTGAAAAATAGAAACACGTTTATTAAAAGAACTGAATATCCATCCAAAAATAGTTTAGAAACCGAAACAAGGTTCTTTCTAAAACTAGGAACGTAAAGAACATCTTTTAAAACTAAAAATCTATCTTCAAAAGATAGCTTCACTTCTCCCCCTGCTTCAGCTGCCACTCTCGTAGCATCACTTAGCGTGATGAGAATCTCACTCCCACTAAGTAGTCGGGTCCGCTTGAATCCCTGTAAAGTGAAACAAACATGATCAGTGGATCCCGTATCCACTACCCACGAATGGGTAGCATACACCGCTAAACAAGTTTCAACAACTAGTGCATGAGAATTACCTTTATTTCCATTCCGCTTGGGTTTGGAACAGGCCGACCTCTAATGTCATTTCTCACCGCAGTTAAAACATTTTCCCTTAGCTAATTTCTTCACGCCACCCTCTCTCTTCACCTTTCCTTTGCCCTTGGCAATGCTTGAGTTCGCTTGACTTTGGTCTTTTGCCTTCTTCTTATTCTTACTGCCTCTTGGCGTAGAATAAGAAGATGGACCACTTGCCACTAACGCTTGGCTATTTTCCCCCAACATCCCCTCTGCCGAGACTAAAGCTTGTAATGGATCAGGCAACGTGAACTTCTGATTGTTCATTTGGTAATTCAGCTTGAACTGCTAGAAACTTTTTGGCAGAGAATGGAGTATGAAATCGATCTGGGTCTCGATATCATAATCAACAACAAGGACCTCAAGCTTATTTAGGTGAGCCATCATCTAATGAGCGTGCTCCCTTACGGGCGTTCCCTACACCATTTACATTGAGAGCATGTCTCTCATGGTGATCTGACGAGCCACACGATTCTGATGTTGGAACATCGCTTTAAGATTTTTCATGATGTCTGCAGCAGTTTCAACGTTTTGGTGTTGCAACACATCTGACATAGAAGCCAAGATGGTACAATTTGCCATTTCGTTGGAACGCTCCCAGTCGGCATAATCTTTCTTATCCATTTTGTTGGACTCATCAGTTGGCTTATCAGGTTTGGATGCAGGAAGAACCCAATTATGATGTTGTGCGGTTAGGACAATAGTAAATTTTCGATACCAATCAACAAATTTTTCTCCAGTAAGCAAATTGTCTTTAAGTATATTGAACAGTGGGTTAAAAGGTTGAGACATGATGAGACTGAAAATAAGCATACATCTTGTGTCAATATCCGGATCAACGCAAAAAAATCACATAATTCGATAACATGAATCATATTTGAAATCTCAAAAAAAATATGAACATGTATCAGCCAGCATCTCAAAACAGTTTAAATAAACCACATGGGGTGGGTTATTATTTAACCACATTTGAGCAAGTTATAAATAAGAAACGGTTACAAACTTTTAATTTCAAAAATTAATAGTTGGCTCTCACTTGACCAATATAAAATTGACAGGGACTTCGGGGAATTATATGCATATCAATTTTATACATAAGTAATAACCATGATTAAATACAAAATTATTATTTCTTTTTGAACGAGCCTCGTGAGGAAGGTCATCGTCGCCACTAATAATAACCCACAATCATCCTATGGAATTCATTCATGTGAAAGCTAACTTTTTTTTGCCGTCCCGTGGGTGAAATTTCTCCAAAAGAATTCACAAAAAAAATAAATCATGGAGGTCAAAGATTAATTCAATTCTATTATCCGGAATAAAATTGTCAATTAATCATTTAAGTATACTTAGTAATTTTTTCAATTTGAGATTTTTCATTGAATAGTTCTCATGCAAACATAGTTAAATAAATTAAATAAAGCATAAGAAAATAAACAACAAACATATCACTAGGCCTTGGTCGACAGCCTCGACGGTGTCCGGCAGGGCACCGTGCGTATCCGCAAGCTCGCCCGCTCCCACCTGCCTCGCCCAATGTCGTGCGTCCCCGCGTGCGCACATGCGCGCTCCCGCACGTCTCTCATCCGCACGGCACAAAAAGGATCTAGCAATTCTATTATCTAATTTTAAAATTTAATGAACAATAATATAAATTATAATTTAAATCACAGAGCCCGAAACCGAGGCTCTGATACCAGTTGTTGGGAAATAGGGTGTCCAGATCTATTCGAGATGCAATTTAAATATAAATTTAAATTAATTTAATTATTACTAGCATGAATTAATAATATATTAATTCAAATAACAATTAAATCACAACAACATATCATGCGTACAAAATTGCCACGTAAATCCTACACATGCGAAATTTTAGGAGTTATGTAAGGCATAGCTTTTAGCGGATTCAACGGAGGAAAATCAATGCACAAACCCAAAGTCCTTCTCTAGTATTCTCACGTCCTTATTTGATATCCCAATGGAGGAATCTCCTTCAAATAATTAACAAAGGGAAAACAGAAAAATTATTGCACCACCTTTGTGGATTTCTATTTTTTCCAACACATGGAATTGTATTGGGGATGTAAAATTCATCCCCTATATATAGATGTTGTACCATGGAATAATCCTACTCAGTGAGGAGATCGGGTAGAGCGACTTCCCCAAAGATAAAGAAGGTCGCACAACGACTTAGGCTGAAGGAGGTCGCAAAGCGAACTGGGTAACCAAATCTGCGTATATTTCATATGTGTTCTTTGTTGCTTAATTGATCCCATCTAATAATATCACCTTGCCCTAGACATAAAATCTAGGTCACAACATTAGCGTCGTCTGTAGGAACTACAACCTGTCGATTTGTTGAAAAATCTGCAGAAAACCCAATCTTTGTCGATGGCGATCAATCAAGGTAACACCACTGGGAACGAGACAGACCACCGCGATGGTGTCGAGGCCTCCGAGAGCTAACAGCAATCTCACCCCATCATTCCAGAGGTCACCCCCGACTGGTGGAATCTCGTTCAGACACCAGAGGACGCGAAGGCCGTGCTGGCCGTCCTCCACAAGAAACGCCTCGTCTTTGACGATGAGGACGAACAACCGCCTGCTAAGAAAGCGGCACCCAATCCAGGAACTTCTAACTGCAAGAATGCCCTAGTTGAGAAAGGGCGCTCCACAAGCCAACTAGCGTACGATCCGGTGAAACACGCAATCATTCGGAATCACAGGCTCCTAGAAAAGCCAGCAAGATCAGGCAACGTATTCGACCGACTTGGGAGATAAGATGCCCAGAAGGCACCAATAGCCATTGAAGACGAGGCGCAATCTCAGCCCTGCCGCGTCGACCAGATGGAGCGAGATCTAGCCATAGTTGTAAACTTACATCATGATGAACCGCCGAGGGGGTTGGTAATTCGTCAGGATAATCCACGAATGACCTACCCCCCAAAGGCCATCGTGACATCAAAATCGACGCGCTGGCCAAGATGGTCCAGCGATTTCTCGAGCGAGCTGAAAACCAAGGCAGCCCGATGGGGGCAGACCATAACCTTATCATTCCAGACTCCCCCCTCAGGACCACAGTCACTTTGGCACCTACCCAGCGAAAAATCAACACGGCGGCCCTAGATCGCTACAGTGGAAGCACGGACCCAAGGGTCCACGTGGCCAAGTATAACTCCTACATGGCCTCCATGGGTGCGACGGATGCCATGAAGTGCCGTTTAGTTTCCCTAACTTTGAGCGACCAGGCCCACCAATGGTTCACCTCGTTGCTACCTTTCTCAGTGGAAACTTTAGAAACAACTCGCCAGGCTGTTTCTAACCCATTTCACGACCTTGGCCCCGCGGCCTGCGACTAGACAACGACTTATGAAAACCCAACAGGCTGACAACGAGTCTGATCGATCCTACATTGAAAGGATCGACAAGCTCATACTCGAAGGGGATCCAATCGGGGATGAGGCCAAAGTGCTCGGGGCCGTCTCTGGTCTCAAGAAGGGAACCAAGCTGTGGCGGCGGATGACCACTGAATACCCGATAAGTTACAATGACTTTTGGAGGCGAGCTAGCGACCTCATCCATGCCTCAGAGCTTCTGGAATCAAGACTTTCCGAAGGTAAGGAGGTCGCCGACTCAAAGAAAAGCTCCAAGAAAACCGGCAGTCATTACAAGGCACCCGTCAGCTTCAAACCCTTTGAAGAAAATATCCCGGTCAAGTTGATGGAAGTGCTTGGCATGACACCCGGGCACATATACAATCAGATCAGGGACAGAGAGTTGTTTCTCCCACCTCGGCAGATCAAGAATAAGGGGAAGGCAAACCCCAACAAGTACTGCCACTTCCACGATCAAACTGGGCACTATACCAGCGAGTGCAAGGATCTACTCCCCCAACTTTGGAGGCTTACGAGGATGGATTACTGGACGAGTTTGTCAAGCGATCTCAGAAGAATCAAGATCGAGCTCAGAGAGGTAGCCAACAAGCAAACCCACAGGAAGAGCTGGCTTCCGGGGGATGCCGGCCAGGGGGAATGGCCAGTACCACCCATGCCAGAAGGGGCGAGAGGTCGCGTGATACATACCTTGTCCCCACTGGGGATGGTAGGGGGATTTACATCAACCGGCTCATCCAAAAGGCGGCTGAAGGCAGAGATAAGAGAGATAGAAAACGCCACGAAGATGGTGCTACCTGTATTCACAATAGGAGAAGAGACTAGCATGATCGAGTTTGGCGAGAAGGACAAGGCCGGGGTAGTCTACCCCAACGTCGACCCACTGGTGATCAGAGCCAACATCATGGGCACTACCGTATGCCGCTTGCTAGTGGATGGAGGGTCTTTCTGCAACATACTCTTCAAGAAGACCCTGGATCAGCTTGGAGATTACGACGCATACATCACTCCATGCAACCAAGTCATGAAAGGCTTTGGGGACGCGACAGTGAAGCCGTCAGGAATGATCCGACTTACCGTAGAATTAGTCTCCACTCTGAACGAAAAAGTTAGGGACACTAGGCTTCTAGATTGTTTAATTGTCGACCTCCCGAGCTCCTATAATGGATTCCTCGGGAGGCCATTTGAACATGAATTTGAGGTCAAGTCCTCGACTTTTTATTTTCGTATGTAAAGTTTCCCACCAAGAAATATTTGGTCAAGACCATAAAAGGTGACCAAGTTGATGCAAGGGGTTGTTTGATTTATTCCTCATCTCGTTTAAATTCCACACCAATATCTAGCAAAAAAAATACTTGTAATAGATAGCGAAAAGCAGTGTGAAAATTTAAATAACAAAACGAGCAAGAAGAGAAGTCGCGACGACCTCGATCCAAGGATGGGGCCCAAACCAGAAGAATTTCTGCTTGAAGCAGAAATAGACGACCATTCAAAAAATACCCCAAGGGCCATCCCGGGGGAAGACCTCGAGAAAGTCAAAGTGGACCCAGCCCGACCAGATCTTGAAGTAATCATAGGCTCAAGAATGTCGGACGACCTGAAGGGGGAAGTCATCGACTTTCTCAAAAAGAACTTAGATATCTTCGCTTGGTCGCACAAGGATATGGTGGGGATCGACCCGGAAGTCACATGCCATAAGCTATTCATAGACCCAGCTTGAAAACCGATAGCTTAGAAGAGGCGAAAATTCGGCCCCGAAAAGTACGCAGCACTAACCGAGGAGGTAAAAAAGTTACTGGACAACGACTTGATCACGCAAGCCGATCAACCCCAGTGGGTGGCCAATGTCGTGTTAGTGAAAAAATCCATTGGACTTTGGCGGTTGTGCATCGACTTCACAGATCTCAACGACGCTTGTCCAAAAGATTTCTTTCCGATGCCCCACATCGACCACTTGATAGACAACACGGCGGGACACGAGATAATGTCCTTCATAGATGCTTTTGCAGGCTATCACCAAATAGCCATGTACGAACCTGACTAGCAGCATACCATGTTCTTGACAGCAAAGAACATCTATTGTTGGAAGAGGATGCCCTTCGGCTTGAAAAACGCAGGGGCAACATACCAGAGGCTGGTCAACCGCATGTTCACCGACCTCATTGGGAAGTCGGTGGAAGTTTATGTAGACGACTTAGTCTTCAAAAGTCTAAAGTTGGAGGACCACCTGACACAGTTGGCCCAGACTTTCGACATCCTGAGAAAGTTCAACATGCGATTGAACCCCAAGAAATGCAATTTCGGGGTTGAATCGGGAAAATTCCTGGGGCACCTAGTGAGTAAGCGGGGAATAGAGGCGAACCCCACCAAGGTCAAAGCCATATTAGACATGGGAGCACCTCGAAACGTAAAGGAAGTACAGAAACTCACGGGATGCCTAGCCGCCTTGAACCGCTTCATCTCCCGAATGGGGGACAAATGTAAGCCGCTATTCGACACCATCCGTAAAAAGTCGAAGTTCGAATGGACACATGAAAGCCAGGACGCTTTAGACAAAATCAAGGCTTACTTGGCGGATGTAAGCATTCTGTCAAAACCGGTCCCGGGGGAGAAAATTTTCCTATACCTCGCGACTTCCAAGACAGCTTTGAGTGCGGTACTCATCCGAGTGGAGGACAGGAACAAATTCCCGATCTACTTCGTCAGCTAGACATTGAATGAAACCGAACAGTGATATTCGGCCCTGGAAAAACTGGCATATGCGCTAGTCATGAGCATAAGGAAACTAAGTCCGTACTTCTTCGACCATCAAGTCGAGGTGCTTACCTCCACACCCCTGAGGAACATCTTACATCGACCAGATACGTCAGGGCGATGCCTGAAATGGGCAATCGAGGTTGGACAATATGGGGTAACTTACGCACCCCGACCTGCAATCAAAGCCTAGGCTTTAGCTGATTTCATCGTGGAACTCACCTTCCAATCAGAAGCCAGGTGTTCAAACGGTCCACCCTGGGAGTTGTTCATTGACAGATCAACGACCTCCCACAAGTCGGGGGCCAGTATAGTTTGACCAGCCCGGAAGGGACCTCGTTCCAAAATGCCATCACTTTCGACTTCCACACAACAAATAACGAGGCTGGATATGAAGCTTTCATCAGCGGCCTAGAAATGTCAACAACGATGGGTGTCAAGAGATTGTAAGTTCACACAGATTCCCAGCTCGTAGCCTGCCAGGTCTCAGGGGAATATGAGGCAAGAGACGACCGAATGGCAGCTTACCAAGAGGTGGTGACAATATTATGTCCGAAATTCGACCAAATCCATGTCAAGCTGATCCCAATGGAACAAAACTCACGAGCAGATGCATTAGCGCGACTAGCGACTTCCGAAGGATCACCAGAGATGAAAGATGTCACCATCACGACATTAACCCACCCCTCCACCGCACACTCGAAGGTCGCAAACCTAGAAGCCCCAACACCGAACTGGATGACACCCATCATCGAATATTTGACAACAGGCCTCCTGCCAACAGACAGGGTCCAAGCTCGGCAGCTACAATTGCGGGCAGCAAGATACACAATGATCCAAAACGAGCTGTACAAGCATGGTTTCAGCATCCCCCTACTTCGGTGTGTCACACTCGAGCAAGGACAAGTGATTCTGCGCGAAATACACGAAGGGTTATGTGGAAACCACACCGGGGGAGAATCGCTGGCCCACAAGACCACAAGACAAGGGTACTTTTGGCCCACATTAAGGGCCGACGCCATCATCTTCGCCCGCAAGTGCCACAAGTGCCAAATCTATGCCCCTTCCATCAAGAGCGCACCGGAAGAACTCACAAGTATCCTCAGTCCCTGGCCATTTGCAAAGTGGGGGATAGACATCATTGGCCCACTCCCAACAGCGCCAGGTTCGGTCAAATACGCCCTGGTAGCGGTAGATTACTTCACAAAATGGGCCGAAGCTGAGGCACTGGCGACCATAGATCAGAACCAAGTCATCAAGTTTATATGGCGGAATATCATATGCAGATTCGGCTTACCACAAGCAATCATATCAGACAATGGTAAACAATTCGACGACCTCAAGGTCGAAGCATTCTTCAAGAAATAGAAAATCAACAAGCTCTTCTCGACCCCATATCATCCGCAGTCAAACGGCCAGGTCGAGACCGTGAACAAGATCATTAAACACACTCTCAAAGCTAAGATTGAGGGAGCCAAGGGGAAGTGGGCTAGCGAGCTCTCGGATGTTTTGTGGGCCTATAGAACGACCTGTAGAAATTCAACAGGAGAAACCCCCTACTCACTAGCCTTCGGGACCGAAGCAGTAGTTCCCGCAGAAACCGATTTCCCCAGTCTCCGCACAAGTCAGGTCGCCTTCGACCAAAACGATGAGGCCCTAACCAGAAACCTCGATCTACTCGAGGAAAAGCGGTAGAAGCCAACATAAGAAACGCAAGGTACAAACAAAGGTCGGAGAAGTACTATAACTCCAAAGTACGACTTCGACGCTTCAGAGAAGGAGACCTGGTGCTCAAGAAGATACTCGGCGAATCGAAAGGAACCCTCGGCTAAAATTGGGAGGGCCCATTCAAGATCTCAAAAATCTTACCTAATGGAGCGTACGAGCTGGAACAACCAGATGGCACCAAGGCTCAATACCCATGGAATGCAACACACTTGAGGAAATATTATCAGTAAAATTACACTCTTGTAATCAGTTATTTAATAATTATTCATCAATAATATTGTCTTTTCCTTTATCTCAAAATTACTGTGTAAAGCCCAAAGGGATTATGTAAAGAAAACATAAATCACCCGAGGTATGACTTTCGACATACCGAGGGGAGGATCGACACCCCAGGAGGGGAGACCTCCCCAGACTTTATAAGACGACCAGAAAAATGAAGTCCAAACAATAAAGTCGCAATATGGATAAGACGACATGGACAAATAAACAACAAGTCGCATAAGGAAATAAAGTCAACACATTGTAATAAAAGAAAATGAAATTCCATTTATATTGATAGAAGTGGGGGCCAGAAGGCGCATACATTGAAGCAAGCCCGAAGGCCGATACATCAAAATGGTAAACAAAAAAGGAAAAACCGCCAGGAGCTTCCCCACTCAGGGCCCTCCCAAACCACCAACCGATCCCTCCACATTTCCCTCTGCGACCTCTCGGGGACGGGACTTGGAGCCGACCGAACTCCAAATAGGCGACCTCCAGATCGGGGGAGGCCCGCACAATCCGAGGGGGTTGGCAAAGAAGGAGAGGTCGACACCCATGCCTTCCAGGTTCTTGATCTCCAGAAGGATGGTAGGGGCAGGAGGACAGTCACGAACATAGTCCGACAACTCGGCAACAAAAGGAGTGAGGTCGCCGGTCGAATTTGCCTTATGAAAGACCCAGATGGCCCCGACGTAGGCCATCACATAAGCAAAGTTGACATTAAGCTCCTCTGTCCTCCTGAAGTCGTCCTCCTTTGCGGACAACACCCTCCCAGCCTTGGCCAGCTCGCCCTCCAGCCGGGTCACCTTCGCCCTCTCGGCCCTTTTTCCTCTACCTCGGCCCGGCCTCGCCTCGGCCGACGGAGGCACGTTTAAGCAGGTCGGAGTTGGAGGACTCCAACCTCTTCTGAGCATCTGCCGCGGCAACAAACATCTTGGCCTGGTCTTGCGACTTCTTAAGCTCCTCCAACTCGGCCTCCATTGAAAAACCGGTCTTCTCGGTAGAAACCGCTATACGAGGGGTGGGTAGGGCCGTACAGATACCCATCACCTATACGCGGAAGGCCGTTGTGGTCCGTTTGCGTCCACCCCCGGGTTAGATTCTGTAGTCCCCTCCGGAGATAGGCGGACCAGCTCTCAAGGACCCCAGCAAGGATAATGTGGCTTGACCTCAAGAAGCTTAGGGCCTCAGGGCCGAACTTGTGTGGAGTAAGCTCTGGGCTGCAAAAGAGATCCCGAGGTCGTTAATAATGAAAATAAAATGTGTGAAGGGAAGACTCATAGTCAAGAACTTACTCGTCGACACGGTCGGTGTCCTAGCCCAACCAGAGTCGCCCTCCGAGCCGACCCTCCTCGAGGAATGGAGGCGGGTTCATGGCAGAGGGATCGGATCAAGACCTCCCGCCTCTGGGTGGCCTCTTCCCTCGCCCTTTTTCGAGCGGGCTCAGGAGTGGGCTCCTTCTGTTTCCTCTTGCCCCTATCAGCGGCGGAGGTACCGGATGGAGCCGGGCTCGGAGGGGGAACTTTTGTGGCCTCGACATGCCTCATCCACCCAACACCGATTTCTTCCTTGAGGCCATGATCGCTGGCGGCGATGAGATCGGGATGTCGGGATCTGCACGCCAAAGATGTGAGATAATAAAAAAAATAGAAAAGAAGAAAGAGGTACTCACAAGGGTGTTGGGGAATAAGTTGCACAGATCTATTCGGGGTGAATATTTAAATAAAAATTTAATTCTTATAATTATTACTAGCATGTATTAATCCTATATTAATTCAAATAATAATCCAACAACATATCATGCATATAACAATTCACGAAAACCTACGATGCGAATTCTACGAAGTTAACGTGAACGCATTCTCTTGGGATGGCAGTGATCTGGCATATTAGACTAACCAAAAGAACTTCCCAAGTATTCCCTTAGCCCTCGTTCGACTATCCGGTGGAAGGATACTTGTGAACAATTTAACAAAAGGAAAATAAAATATGTTGCACCACCTTTGTGGATTTACTAATTTTTCCAGCACATGGAATTGTACTTGGGAATGAAAGAATCATCCCCTATTTATAGATCACAAGGTGGTCGAATTTTTAGTGATAAAACAATGTGGGAAAATCTTTTCTTGATCTCCAAGAAATCTTGAATATATCTCTTATATTCTTTTTCCCATAATTATAATATTCCACAAAAATCCCACCTTATCTACATTATGGAATTTTCGAAAATATGGGGTCAAGAATCCAAGATTTGGATCTTCTTGAATTTATGAGATATTCTTGTATTTCAAGAAATACATATCTTCCATAATATTTTTTCAAGAAAATCAAGAAAATCTTTCTTGCCCACAATATTTTCAAATTTTCAAAAATATCACTATAGATAACCAAGTGGGAGATTTCTTGAATTTAATGAGATAATCTTGTATTCCAAGAATACATATCTTCATTCCATAACAAAATTCAAAGAAAATCTTTCTCCCATCTTATCTATAATTTTAGAAATTCTTAGAAAAATTAAGCAACAATATTTATTTTATTTTAATCACCTTTTTCAGTTAATGGACTATATGTTGGGCTACTCAGGGGGCCTTTAGGAGAATTAAGATTGAATCTTCTAATGGACCTTGAATATCTAATATTGAGCCACAATATTATTCAAGCCCATAAATATTAATTAATCCCACTACATAATTAATATTGCACTATCCATCTTAACCCATATTACAGTCAATATGGCTCCCGGTTATTATTTCCCGTGTTTAAGATTATCTAGCCCATTAATTAATTCAAGCCACTGAAAAAGCTTTCCATTAATTAATATATTTTATCCTTGGTCAAGGAACGGTTCAACATTATTATCCATACCGCAAACTAATTCCACTTGCAAGATTTGGTATGATAAAGCTTATGAACCTCCCAAGGGCAAATCAAACAAGATACTTTCACACACGATTCTTCAGATTAAATCTTAGCAATCACATGTGACTAATAATATTGCCCAAGATAAAAAGTATTGAATCTCATTGATTCGCTACCCATGATAAGTCAAAGCAATAGTTACCAATCCCACGGATCCTATTTAAGGGACGAAAGATTAAGAAATAACGAACCACCGAGGTCTAATTCTTCCTTGTTCATTTCAAGAATTTATCCTCCTCAGAGGTCCTATTCAAAGGCATCACCATGCACTAGTGTAATCTCTTTGTCAAGACAAGCCAATCTCAGCCTTTACACTTCAACCTTTCACGATGGGTTGTTCATTTCCACCTAGGTCGTGAATGGTGTACTTTTTAGTTACAAGGGACCAAGCATTTAATCTTCGTGATCCGGTATCACTAAATTAACTACAATGTAACACGCATTTACTTATTGAAACAGTTATGCAAAGAAATATATGTAACATTCGATAATATTTAAAGCATTAGTGATAAACAATTTATTTCAAAGAAAAAATCTAAAAATTCGGGCCGATTATACAAAGTAAAAGCATACTTTCCAAAGATAATCCCAACAAAGGGATGTTCAAAGTGGCGGGATAAGTGTAAAGTCGGCTTGAAAGATCGGGCGACATCACGTAGTTTACCTCGCCAGAGCTCAAGATCCGCAGAAGCTCAAACAAACCCGTAACGGTCATCGCCGAGAGTATGTAGCTCCAACCGTCGGGTAACTGGTAAGGCTCGATTCCAAGCCGCCGCCAAGTGAAAGATCGCGTCAAGAAGAGGAAAGTGAATCCCCGCCCATCGTGGTTCGCTGATCGCTATCATGCTCGAGGTGGCCGACGACACTCTCTTCCGAGGTCGCCCCATAAAAACGCACGTCATGCAAGCACTTTTGTACAACCGGGCGGAGGGAGCGCGACGCGGGCAGACGATATATAGTCGACTTAGTAATGGCGTGCCTGAGGCCATATACTCAGATCGAACCGACTTCCTATAAAACAAGCCCGTGTCGCGATATAGGGCCTCAACTAAATAAAGCGTGGTAGTCAAAGCTTCGCCAGAGTTCCCCATAGTCCCGGGTCGCGACCGAGGTACTGGCGGGCTATTCCCGCTCGGACGCGGCCGGGCGAAACGTGCCAATGTCTAATGGAGGGAGATGGGTGATGTCCTCCAATTCTTGAAGAAACCGCTCGTCCATGCCCTCGATTATCACGACAACACACCCGGATTCTCATGACGAGACCCACCCTCACGGTCGGCGGCGGAATCGGAGTCACGGTGTTGTTGCAGTTGGGCTATCGCCACATTGTCCTCCTCCGAGGAGGAAGAGGCCGGTGGACGAGGCGCGGCGGGTGCAAAAGAACCGGAATCCATAGAAGAAAAGTGGAAAGGGGGGGGGTTTACCTAAATGAACCTCGTTGGAGTCTCGCCGGAAAGGTAGAAGCTTAGGTTTGAAATAAAACTGGAGCTGCGCGCAGAAGGAGAAATGGCAACGGGCGTGTAGCCCTAGCTCTTTTTATAGAAGTAAACGGGGGCCAAAATGCAATTAAGACATAAGTCGGACCAGTCTCAAAGAACGGTAAGTCAAGATCGATCGTAGAATTCTTACATCAAGGCCACCGATTGGAGAGGCCTACGACGCATTAACCTCATCCGCCTGCAATATCATCATGGCAAATCCATCGAACTCACATGAATCGGTGCAACAGTCCACCTTCCCACGATTAACCAGGCACCTCGGGAGTGCTTCTCGAGGTCGAATCTCCCCAAGTCGATCAAGCTACAGATCAAGCCTAGATCCCGATGTAAGCACGCAACCTCGACTTGAGGGGCAATTATTATACAATGGAATAATCCTACTCATTGAGAAAATCGGGTAGAGCGACTTCGGTAGGAATCGGGAGGTTGCGGAGCGACTTCCCCAAAGATAAAGAAGGTCGCACATCGACTTAGGCTGAAGGAGGTCGCAAAGCGACCTAGAAGGGACAAGAAGGTCATGTTCGACCTTGGGAAAGACCACAAGTCGGAGGCAACCTCAGACGGCTATTTATAGCAAAGATACGGATAACTGAAAGCGCGAATATCGCGGGGCAAGCAAGGCAAGTGTATCTAGGCGCGGAAACCACGAGATTAACCGATAAAACCCTAGCTCTGGCGGCTGGGTGCTTGGCAAGCCCATTGAAGGAAGCCCACGACGAGTGCACCCTAATTTATGCTCTATAAATACAACTTGTATCACTCATTGTAAGGGGACGAAATCTTAGTACTCTTAGGCAGAAAATATAATAAAATACTCCTGGCTTGGGCGCCCCCAGACGTAGCCTTCTTCTAAAGGCGAAATGGGTAACCAAATCTGCGTATATTTCATATGTGTTCTTTGTTACTTAATTGATCCCATCCAATAATAACATGTTGCCCTAGACGTAAAATCTAGGTCACAACAATAGACAAGAGTGTGGTCGAAAATTAGGGCTTTATTTTCCCTATGGGAGATTTCCTTGTATCTTCTCAAGATACAATCTTGAATATATCCAATATATTCTATATACCATAAATAAATCCCAACAAAATATCCCCTTATTTATATATATGCAATTTTCGAAAATCCCATATAGGGAAAAAATAAGATCTTTGACTTTTCTTGAATTTATGGGATAATCTTGTATTTCAAGAATACATATCTTTTTCCATAAAAGTTTTTCAAGAAAATCAAGAAAATCTTTTCTCTCTCTTCCTCATATTTTTCGAAAATATGATGAAAAATTAGGCAACAATATTTTCTTCTATTTTAATCACTTTTTTCAGTTATTGGACTTTATCTTTGGGCTACTAAAGGGGCCTTTAGGAGAATTAAGATTGGACCTTCCAATGGACCTTGAATTATCAAATATTGAGCCACAATATTATTCAAGCCCATTAATATTAATTAATCCCACTACATAATTAATATTGCACTATCTATCTTAACTCATATTATTGTAATATATCCCGGTTATTATTTCTCGTGTTTAAGATTATCCAGTCCATTAATTAATTTAAGCCACTAAAAAGCTTCATATTAATTAATATCTTTTTCCTTGGATTAAGAACGACTCAACATTATTATCCATACCGGAGACTAATTCCACTTGCAAGATTTAGTATGATAAAACTTCTGAGCCTCCCAAGGGGACAAATCACTCAAGACGTACTTGCACACGATTCTCCGTATTAAATCTTAGAAATTCTCATGTAACTAATAATATTGCCCAAGATATAAAGTATTGAATCTCATTGATTCTCTACCCAACATAAGTCAAAGCAATAATTATTAATTTCACACGATCCTATTTAAGGAACGAAGATTAAGAAATAATGAAACACTGAGGTTTAATTCTTCTATATTTAGTATTGAAGAATTAATCCTCCTGTAGGTCCTATTCTGTGCATCACAATGTAATAGTGTAATCTCTTGGTCAAGACAAGTCAATCTCAGCCTTACACTTCAACCTTTCACGATGGATTGTTCATTTCCATATAGGTTGTGAATTTGTACTTAGTTACAGGGAACTGTTAATTTGATCTTCTGTGATTTTGTATCACCAAATTAACTACAATGTAACACGTACTATTTATTGAACAGATATGCAGTAATATATATATAACATTCAATCATATTTATTTTTGCTGCGTTGATAAATAATTTATTTTCAGTAAACAAATAAGAAATTCAGTTTGGATATATAAAGTAAAAAACATACTTTCCAGTATAACCCCAACACCAAAGGGGTGCCGTCAAAAGTTATTAACAATGTTTGGAGGGTCTTATGGGAGCGACTACCTACCACAACGAATCTGCAGCAAAGAAATGCACTCCCACATAATGCAAACATTTTTTGCTCTTTTTGTGGTGTTGAACCCGAATCCATAAGGCATGTTTAATTTGAATGTTCCTTTGTTTATAATATTTGGATGGATTATGTTAAATGGTTTGTTAAATACCGCCCTAACGTCCAATCCGAAGATAAGCCTACCCCACTTTTTAGTAGGCCTATCAAAGGAAAAAGACCAGAGGACTCTCTTGATTTGCTTGTGGGAGTGTATTATTTGGACTTTGTGGAAGAATCGGAACGCCGTGATATTTCGCAAAGAGAAGAATGAGATCAAAGAAATTGTGAACGACATCAAGTTAAGACTTTGGAGCTAGATAAATGCAAAAGGTGCTTGGAGAAATAAAATTACCTTTGATGAATGGAGCATTAATCCTAGAGCTATTCTTGTATGATCAAATTGTAGTAATGTTGTTGTTTCCCTTGGTGACTTAGTTTGATTTTTTTTTATCTATCGGGTTCTATGTATTCAAAGGGTACTTCTCATGTCCATTCTTATCAATAAATTCATTTTCTGATAAAAAAAAAACTTTAATCTATCATATTGAAACGTAATTCAACAAGTACAATCAATAAATTCATTAAGCAATCCATTAAGCGAGAAATATCAATTATAAAAAAGGGAAGAAGAAGGATCAATGAAAAAGAAATAGGGATTTTCAGTCTTTAATAACATATTGCACGATTCTAGATATGTGCAATATTGCATAAAAAGATTTAGGGCTTACCGTAGCTCATTATAACCCCTAAAAGACATGTCCTACTAAAATACTAAAATGACTGGTAGCCTGGACTAAATTCCCACCGACCGAGCTTGTTAACCATCGATCCACTATAACTTATGAGCTTAATCATTGTTTCCCTTTGCCATTTAACTTATGATTTTTGCTAAAATTTCATTCTTATCACAAATTGCTGCTAATTTGGGTGATTTTTGCTGCTGAAATTCTTATAATTTGGGATTTGGAATTTGCTAATTCTTATGATTTTTTTCTAATTTGGGATTTGCGGCTGACATTGGGGATAACTTGTTTTTTGCGTGATTCTTTCGTGCTGTTGAAGATGATGATGATGGTGGTAAAAATTGAGCATAAAGCAAGTAGAAAGACAAATTAATAATTTTCACACTTTATTTTTTTTTAATGTTTTATTCACTTTTAATACTCCCTACCAATCAACATATAATTTTTGACACACTTTTTCTAATAGTTCATACCATCAACTTTATAGCATTTCTCCGTTAAAATAGTCATAGGACTGCTATTTTTAAGCGACTACCAATCGGGGCCATAAAATACCTTTGTTTTATGTATATTAAGATAAAATATTACTATTTATATTTAATATATTAGAGTATATCAAGAATTTATTGGTAAATTCAGAACTATAAGCACAATATTTGAGATTCAAAATGAAGCCTTTTTCAAAAAATGATTTCAGAAGTTCTCCCGTTGGATACAAGTATATTGTTAATTTTAATGTATGACGAATAGCGTCAAATAATTGTGAGAAAAGTCTAATTAATTAGATATTTATTATATCGAGTTTCATTAGCTGATTTTCGAGAATATACCGATAAAAGTATTCGGCCACGAAGTCATTTTATGAACGAATGTATTATTTGATTTGCCCCCAATCTAATTGCTCATCATCAATTTGATTTTCATATTCTCTCGCTTGGATAACTTTTGAGATTTTCTTAACCATTTATTCACCATTAACATCTTAAACTCGTGTATCAATTGCATATGAGACTTGGTCTTAGTTTGAGTTTATACATGTATTTTGTACTACCAAATTACATGTATTTATTTATGGCTAAATACTTAAATCTAACATATACTTTTAAGTTTTCATCAATTTTAGCAAGGTTGGGTCTTGTATGCACACGGGTGCACCGTTCACTTATAGTCAATTTTAGAAGCGTGCAACTTGTTATGCTGAAAAGTGCGTCATATTTACACAGAAAAATGCAACTTTTAATATGGGAACATAGTTGCATGCTTCTATTTGAAATAGTTGCATGATTCTGTTTTGCATAGTTGCACGCTTCTAAAATGCACTATGAGTGCACGGTGCACCCGAGTGCACATGAGACCCACTCTTTTAGCACATACTTTTTTCTCTCTCCAAATTTAACACATACTTTCACTTAATATTTAAAAATATCATGAATCATTATTTTCGACAAAAAATCGTCTAATGTGTTAATTGGAGTTCACCTGTCTTGCTTACGTGTAAATATTAAATTAAAAAAATAAAAAATATCGCAGCCTAAAATTAAAAAATATGTAAACGTTAGAAAGACAGATGACCTCCAATGAACACATTAGACGAATTTTGTCGAAAATAATGATTCGAGATATTTTTAAATATCAAGTGAAAGTATGTGTTAAATTTGGAGAGAGAAAAATATATGCTAAATTGATGAAAACTCAACAGTATGTGCTAAATTTGATTATTTAGCCTTTATTTATATATGTAATATAACATATATTATATTAAATACTACTCCCTTCGTCCCGAGATAATATGCACATTTTCTTTTTTGGTCTGTCCCGAAATAATGTGCACATTTCTAAATGGCAAACCCTCTATAATTTTCATCCTCACAATATCTACAATGATACACAAAATGTCATTACTTTTGAGACAAAAACTTGTATAGATCTTGTTCATACTATGAACTTTGTTTTTAATTCATTGCATTTGACCCTGTCCAGGGTATAATACAGGTTAAGTTTAGTAGTTTAGAAAAATATGTTGAAAATGAGTGAAATTAGTCAAATAATTCAAGTTCATAAAGATGACACTGGTCTCTAATGCACGGATTCTTCAAAAATTAACAAAGATCAAGATGTCGGATTACCTGGGTGTGATTCGGGTGGGATTAGCACCCGATTCGCCACGTGGCGAATCCCAATTTTTTTTGTTTTTTTAATATCGGATACGCGTATCGGATACGTATCGGGATTTTTTTGTAAAATTTATTAATTTTTGGGGTTTTTTTTGTAAAAAATAAAACTTACTAATAATTTGAAGGACACACTCTAAAACTTATTAACTATTAAAATTTATTAATCTTTTATTATGATTTATGACTTGTACAGGTTAATGATATTTGATTTAATTGTTGTTTTGTTACTTATGGGATGAATTCCTTGATATTAGTACTTGTGTTTTAAATACTCTTGATATTATTACATGTGTTATATATAATTGTTGTAATTTTTTAATATTATTACAATTGATATATATAATTAAATTAAAAAATTACGATCCTGGTAGTGATCGTATCTTAAAAATTTGAAAATCTACGAATCCTCTTTTAGAATCAGATCAGATTCAAGACTTTCCAAGACTAAACAGACTGGTTAATGGGAGACCAACTCTACTTTTGGCCCCACATATATAGACAAGAGTGCCACTAAACACACCCAAAATCCTCTAAACACACCCCATAACTTTTAAGATAAAAATAGATATATATATATATAAAATGACTAAGTTACCCCATATAATTATGGGGTATTATTTGTCTTTTAAATTTTATTTACTTTAATTTTAGTCCTCTAAATTTTTTTAACTTTGAAATTGATCCTATACTTTTTGTCAACCTATCTTTTTTAAAATTTATACATGGAAAAATAATTGAAAATTTTGAATTAAAATATAATAAACAATAAATATATCTTTTAAAAGAACTAAATTAAAAAAAACAAATAAGAAAAAATAATAAAAAATATGAAAAAAATTAAATTTTAAAATATTATAAAAAAACAACTAAATCTTCAAAAATAAGTAAATTAAGAAAAATTCAAAAACCAATTAAAACTAAATAAAATATTAAAAAATAAAATAAATCTTCAAAATTAATTTAAATAAAAAAAAATTATTCAGATTTTATTAAGGTTTACTGTTTTTTTAATTAAATTATTTTTTAGATTTAGTTGTTTTTTTAAAAATATTTTACAGATTTCATTTAATTTTTTCAATTTTTTCAATTTAATTAATTTTTAAATTTTAGTTGAATTTTTAATATTTTATTTTGTATTTAGCTTTTTTATGATTTTGAAGATTTTTTTTTCTATTTAATTTTTTGAATTAAGCTATGATATAATTTAGTTGATTTTTTTATAATATATTTCTGATTTTATATAAAATTTTAAATATTTTTTCATAAAAAATTAATGAATACAAAATAATCAAATGGTTTTTTTAGGAGAGAAATGTTCATGAGGAAATGAAAGGTAGGAAAATGTTATTTTTCTATTTTGATAGAGAAAGGATATAATAGGAAAGAAATGAGGTGTGTTTAGTATGCATGTTAAGTTTTAAATTTTATCGGGACAAAGTTACGACTAAATTATATATAAAAATTTCAATCGATAATCTAATAAATTTTCAATCGGTTCAATCTAATTTCAATTGATTGATTTGTTACAAATTTAACCCACCTTGGTATGTTTAATAAATGCTTTTTGACTTTATTTTTAACCACCATAAAAGTTTACAAAATTATCCCTAAATTGATTGATTACATTTTTATGTATACAAATTGATTGATTTGTATGTACAAATTTGACAAAGAGACCTACTCTTATTGGGGTATGTTTAATAAATGGGGTGTGTTTAGAGGATTTTGGGGGTATGTTTAATAGCACTCTATACACACACAATTCAACTCTTTTTTTTTTATATATAAAAGTTTACAAAATTATCCCTCAAAATTCTACTTATTATTACATTTTTTTTTTTTTTTTTTGTGTTCATTTTGAGGTGTATATTATTGTGAGATTAGGGAGTATTTAAATAATAATAATAATAAATTCTATGTAAAATTCTGTTTGGTAATAACTTTCATGTAGTAATATTTTTCCAAGTTCCAATAATAAAAATATATGCAATTTTTACCGTAATCTTCTCATATGAGGCCATATTAAAGATATAAGTAATGAGAGAAGAGATATTCTACCGTCAGGAACTACTTAATTTCTTCCCTTTCACGCCGAAGATCTTTTTTTATTACCATTGGATTGTTGATCCAACGAACGATATTCATTTTATATGATTATGACTTTGCGATGGACGCTTTGCACTTTGCTATATATGCTTAATCGCTTACTAAAAAATTAAAAAATAATTGAAGAAAATATAAAATGACCAAATTATCCTTATACTTAATAAAATTCATTAATTATAAAATTCTACTTTCATTTTTTTAAAATTAAAATATAAAATATTATTAGCACACTAAAATCATAAACATAACCGAAAACTTATAATTAATTTAGCAAGTAAGCCTAAATGAAGAGCAACAGACCTACCGACACCATTGCCAAATTACAAGGATCTCTGATGTCATATGAATTTAAAAAAGTTAACTAAAAACTCATCCATTAACAGAAACACTAAAATATTTGCTACTGAATTTTATTCCATCTGTGTTTGAATTGATTCTTGATAATTAAAAAGATATAAAGAAATTTCTGAATGAACTATGGCTGACGACGCACTGGTGGATTGCACATTGTTCTTGTAAAACATTCTCTAAAGCAAAGCAATTTTCATGGTTCTTCCTCGTAATTAAATTTGTGTATGGCGTGCTAAGAAATTATTTTGGATTCTTGATTTTCTCTTGGAAGAAGAAACAAATTAGGGTTCTTATTATTTTTATTTTTGGGGAAAAAAGTTGATGATTCCGCAAGAACTGAGATTCACTAATACTGTAATACACACTTTTCAATTTCGAATAAAAATTTTATAAGGATATGTTAGTAATTTTACATTTATTTTTTAGAAAATTAATTATTTTACCCATGGTGAAACTAGATTGCACATGTAAAAAACAGAATTACGACACGTCAATAACTTTTATTTGCCTCTAACGTTAGAAATAGCGTGTCCTTTTCTGATAATAGAAAACCTCCGAAATAGTAGTCTGATTATGGTTGAATAACCAAAATGAATGATTGTTTATTTATCTCCAAAGTAGTTGCATTATTAAGTCCTTAAAGTTGTGTAACTTGTAATCCTATTTTCTAAGGCGAAAAAATAATTGCAGCTTTTATTTGAAATTAAAGGCGAAGCCTGTAGTCATAACTCAACTGTAACTATTAATTATTAGCCGTATCATTGAAAATCCATCATCAAGAATAATTATTGTCACATTTATTAAATAATTTGATTCCTGCTATATTACTCAAAAAAAATAAAAATCCTGCTATTTAATATGACAAACTATTATTTTATCCTAAAAAAATATGACAAACTATTATACAGATCCATACATTATGTTGATACTCGCACTATCTTATCCTTAACTTCTTTTTTTTTTAATATGCGGAAAGACAAAATAGAAACCCGCTCAAGGGTCTGTGTGACGGTAAGTGAAATCATATGTTACTATAAATAAAAATATGTGTTATTGTAAGGACAAGTAATACATAATTGTCATTTTAGTACATATATTTATATTTATAGTAACACATGCAAAACATTACAAGTTGTGTTGTTATACACTCATAAATGTGTTCTTTGGAAGAGAAATATAATGTTATTGTAAAGGGTGGAATGATGCAAGATCTTAGAAAATTTTTCTCGCCATACCGTTACCGTACCGAAATTTTCGAAACCGAAAAATGTCATACCGTTGTCGTACCGAAAATTCGGTATACAGAAATTTCGGCATACCGAAATTTTTGGTATGTCAATATTACATACCGATACCATACCGAAATTTCAGTATATATCGGTATACCGGAAATATTTTTGGTATAACAAAAAATTACCGAAAAATTTTCGGTTATACCGGTATATTTTTCCGGTATACCGAAAATTTTTCTGGTATACCGAAAATATTTTGGTATACCGAAATGTTTCGGTATTTCGGTATACCGAAATTTTTTACATTTTCATGCCGTTATCGTACCGAATTTTTCGGTACGGTATCATACCGTACCGAAAATTTCGGTATACCAAAAACTTCGATAAAATCGATATTTTTCGGTACGGTAAATACGGTATACCGGTATTTTCGGTATTTTCTCCACCCCTAGTTATTGCAAAGAAAAAGATGTGTTACTGTATGAAAAAAACTACACTTTCTGGCATTGATCAACTGCCTTAAGTAAAATGTACGAACAAAACTACACTTTACTGTAAAGAGAAATATGTATTTCATCCGCTCCCCCCTTTACTTTTTGTATGCTTCTCTTTCTGACATGTGACCAATTGTCTTATGTAAAGACTCAAGCCATCAGATTACACCATTAAATTAGAAAAACTCTCATTTAAAAAAAAAAAAAATCATGTAGTAACACATATTTATCTTAAAAGTACCACATACTTTCCTTTAAAGTAACAAAACTCGAGCATTGTGCGAATTTTTCGGGAAAATTCCCTTGATCTGGTTCAACTTGCGCAGAATTTGTGAATTTTCAGCACATTCCCATTTACAATAATATTGTACATGAAAGTCCCTCCTTTAATTTTATGAATTATAAAAATTTATTATTCTCTCCTTCTCAAAATATAAGTTATTTTAGATTATTGACTTCCTATTATACCCTTAATTAATTGATTTTAAATTTTACATGACACTGTAAAGATTATTATTATCTAAATTATTTTTAATATTTTATGGGTAAATTTGGAAGAAACACTAATTAACACTGAAAATTGCAAAGTGTCATTTAAATTGTAAACAAAATGAAGAGTCAAAACGACATTTAATATGAAAATGAGGGAGTATCTCGCTCCATGGAGTAACTTACACTAAACTAACTTACACTAAACAAATGATTCTCTCATGTGCCGGAGTTATCAGATGCAAAATGGGTAAACTCCCATTAACATATTTGGGATTGATTAGCGGTACAAATCCTATGAGGAAAGAATGTTGGAAACCCCTTGTCAATCGTTTTCATCAGAAACTTCTTGGTTGGGAACTGAGAAATTTATAGCTTGATGGACGAATTATTCTCTAAATTCTATTTTAATGGCTCTTCCACTCTATCACTTCTCATTTTTCCAAGCTACTGAGTGTTTATTGAAAATTATAACCAAAATTTCATCGGGAGAATTTAATCTTTGTGGTGGAGGGATTTAGTCTTTTGAAAGGAAGAGATGGGAGAATTTTTTGTAACAATATTGAAACTTTTGTTGAGGAATGGGAAGATCCATGGTTAGGTAGGGAGGGTAGTCATAAATTAAAATTTAGTAAAATTTATGAGTTTTCTTTGCAAAAACAGTGTTATGTGCGAGGGTTCGTAAAGTTTTAGGGGGAGTCTTGGAAGTGGGCATTTAATTGGAAGTGTCTTTTAACACTGACGAGTTGATTGAATATGTGGAAATGTAGAATTGTTTATGCAGGATTATCCTTAATTCGTATTGCCAAGACTCGTTCAAGTGGATTGGATCATCAAATGTCATCTTCCACACGAGACACATGTTTTAGATAATACAATATCGGCAGAAAACGAGGTCAAGTTTCAGTGGTCGAAGCAATGGTGGAAAGCCATCCCATTGAAAATTTCAGAATTCACATGGAAAGCCATCAAAGGAAGAATCACAACTAAAAGATAATCTGTAGAAATGAGGAGCTCAAGAAAAGAGTTGATATGTGTGGCTAATGTTTGGCTTTTCCCAAATTGGTACCACATATTCTAATCACATGCTCGTGATCTTTATTGATTTGGATGAAAGTGTGGTACTGGTTAAACTTCCCTCTGTTATTCTCCCATACAATTTCTAAACATTTTGAGGCGTTCGTGCATCAATGAAAAGAAAAAGACTGGCTAAAAAAATTGCTGGACTGATTTAGCAAGGAAGTATATGGAAGATTTGAAAAGCTTAGAATGTTATGATCTTTAAAGGTGAACTTATTGAGGTGGATCAGATTGTTAAACATAGCTGCCTCATCTCAAAAAGGGCATGAACAGAAAGGTCTTGGTTATACCAAACCTCAATCCTCACAAGGCCAAGCACAATCTAGAAATATAACGCATAAGGGTAGAAGGTTAGCTATTAGGAAAGTAGGTCCGATGGGAAGAAGAGTGTAAAAAACTCCACAACCCAGACGAAAGATAAGATATCCTCAATAGAGTTATACTCAGCCTAGAAATCTCAGCCAAGTCAGAAGAACCCGCAGTGGATAAGAGAGTCTACTGGTTCTGCCAGGCAAGCTAAGCCAATGGTCTATGACTCTAGAAATGGATCGAGTATAACATACCCTTATAAGCAAGACTTCAAGACTATGCCTATGAGGCAAGTCATTCCTAATGTTAGGCTGGACACAAGTAGAAACAAAAAGGATACTAGAGGAATGGTCTTCCCAGAAGATAACCATCTCAGACTGTCCGTCTGAATGAGCATGTCTTCATTGATATATATGGAAGGAAGATTATATTCCGTGATTTAAGAAGAGGGATAATTTATTCTTATGGCTTCCTAAAACTGTGCTAACACTAGATGACCCAGTAATAAAAGAGTACCTAAAATTTGTTAAATCTGCAGGAACACTCATGCCCACTGAAGAGAAAAAAATCAAGCAAAAAATGTCTGGTATATGACAGTGGATGTTCAAGCATATGACATGCGAAAAGAACCTCCTCACAAATTTTAAAAAATTAAATGGGCCTAGAGTGACATTTGGAGAGAACAACTCACGAATCATTAATGACGTGTCAAGAGATGAAGTCTACTATATAGTATGGCCTCAAGATAATTTACTTTCTATATCTATATTAACGAAAAAAAAAAATAAATATACATGTACATATATATACCACATGTTAGAAAATCTAGGGATGTAACACTCCTAATTTTAAGTAATTTTAAATATTAAAATTTTAATTTTATCTACCAAATATTTCATGTATTTTAAATAAAATTTATAGATAAATATAAAAATTATATTTTACACGTTTTTCTATTGAGTCTTTACCCTCAAGTATCTCAAAATTTATTTTTGAAGGATTTAAAAAAAACCCACGTTTAAATTGAGGGAGTCTTAGATAATATATAATTATTGTTTATTTAGTGAATAATATTAAGACTTCTAATATTATTTCGATTTGAAGGATTAAAGATATTTCATTCGTCGTTCAAATCCATGACATTGACAACTTGAGGTGGGGTTTTTTCTTAATTGATTGAGTTATTTTGTCACTTTTTGAATATTCACGT